>JACXVL010000182.1:47172-121196 GCA_014898675.1 Athelia sp. TMB
CACCACCACTACGCACTTTGGTCGACCTCGCTCTAGATTCGGAGGAAGGCATCAAGAACAGCAGGCTTACCAAGGAGCAGATATGTGATGTCAGCACAATTTCATACCTCATATATCTATATTAAACCTTATGATTTTGAATAGCGCATTGTAGATGCAATAATTTCCAGACGGGACATGCTTGCAGAGTATTTTGCCTTGCAAATAACTGTCGACGGCATGGTCGAGAGCCTACCTCTATTGTTACGTGGTTATACGCCCAACCTTGACAAGCTTCCCAGTTTTCTCATGCGCCTTGGTCCACAGGTATTCCTGCATATTCGTGCTTCTCACTATCCTCCTAACAAGTCATCGTCAGGTTGATTGGTCCTCCGAGGTCGCATGCTTCGGTTCTTTTCTTCGCGAGCTTGCATATTTCTATGTTCCTGGGCCTATCGCCCCATCTCTCGGCTCTCCGCGATTGAAAGATGCTGAGAAAGCAGAGCGGTGGCAGATCGAACATGTGTTGTTCCCGACAATGCGTCGTCATCTTTTTGCGCCAAAATCCCTGCTGGATCGGGACGTGGTTCAAGTTGCAAATTTGCCTGATTTATACCGAGTTTTTGAAAGATGTTAGTCCTCATTAGTTGACATTATATTATACTATAATACGATGGATGCTTGTGCTGTACATATTGGTAGCAATGAAAAGGAGGTGAAACGAAATGAGAATATGAAAGGGACAACTTTAGGAAAACTGATAATATGAGATCAAGATCGCTATTATAATCGTAAACCGTTAGGTGCGCTGCGATAGATTTCGGGAGAATCGAAGATGAAGGCATCTATCTCTGACTCGCCACTGGAGGAGTCATCTTCATCCTCATCCTCCTCATCCGATAGAGACATAGCTCCTACTCTGAATACATCGACAAAGGGCGTGTATGGCATGTCTGTGGCAGCTGGCTCGGTGGACTTGGCCAATATTGCTGCCACACGAGCCTCAAGCTGCTGACTGGGGGCAACGTGTTGTGGTCGCTGCTGTTCGTCTGCAGAGTTAGAGAAGAATGTGGTAAGTTCATGCAAATTTTGAACCAGGCCGCCAAGATCTTCATCCATCGTGATAGACAGGGTATCTATGTCCATCTCTGGTTCGAATTCGATGTATGAAGGACGCGAAGGCATTTTGCATGTGTCGAAGACGGCCATCAAGTTGGAGCGACATGTTTGCCTGACAATCTCTGGTCGAGCAACACACCATCCAGAATCCTCTGGCCGTCCAAAAACATCGGCAACAGACTCCGTGCTGAGCATGGTGTCCATATGCATGCTCATGCGCAGAACATGCTTCGCTGCAGGGCCCCCAGAGATCGTCATCGGCTCCTCTAACACGTCAAGCGCTTGCGTTGCTAAGTCACTTTCCAACAAACGCAACAACGGCATCAACAATTCCGACCCCAGGAGCTCCACTGGATTCCGTGTCTCCCTCTGCTGGAAAAGAACCTTAAGGATATTCAGAGACTGTACTTGCAACCATCGCTGGCTGTTGAGTACTAGACCCATGAGCAAAGTGACCACATCCGTCCAATACTCAGCGCCATAATGTTCCCGGAGGCTGGCCACTGACTGGCGCAGAAAGTCATCCTTGGTTCGGAATCGATTTTTGACGAAGGAGGTCATAATGCGACTAATGCTCGAACGTCCTTCAACATCTGCCAACTGCGCAATGTTCGTCGCGAAGGCTTGGAGTGCTTCATCTTGAGAATCTGTGGTCATTGCATGAAGGCACCATGGCAAAATGGCCGTGTACAAGTCCCGTACCCGCCCATCCGAGCTGTCAATGAGCGCTGGGTCGTCAGTCCTGGCCAATATCTGCAAGATGGTGAAGGTTGCGCCGGAAGTAGTAGAGGAGCGAAGACCGGGTAATAACGACTTCTGCAAAGAGATAGATCCAGTCCAGTCTCCTGGTCGCTGGGATAGGAGAAGCTCTGATGTATGGTAGTCATCGAGATCGATCCTGGCAAGCACTGCTTTCAAGAGATCAAGTATTTGGGAAAATTCGCTCTCCACGGGGGTCGATAAGCACGCGCATGCACTCCAGAAAAGGAGCGGTAACAAGGAGTGATCAAGGTCTGTGGACTCCGCTAGGGCGACTAAGGTGAGTATGATCTCAGCGGTGAACGACTGGAGGGATGGGTCTGGCGCGGCGATGGTGTTGGATAGCCGGGCCAATAGTTGAGAAAGATCAGCCTTCGTCACTGGAGGCATTAAGGCTCGGAAAATCTGCAAGGATCTAAAAGCAATGGCTCGAATGGAACAATTCGTGCCCCAGATCAAGGCTAAAGAGCCCCAGTCTTCGGCAAGATGAGGAGCCAAAGGCTCAAGAAGAGCAAGCACATCGCTGCACAACTTTTGCATCTTGGGTTCGACTAATGTGTTCGCCTCGTCGTCCTTCCAGAAGATCAAGTCGGCGTTCTCTTCCAATTGAGTGATCGTAGTTTTGAGCGCCAAATGCGAGGGATAACGAGATCTTTCGGACAATTCATCGTAGCCTGGAATCCAGGATCTGAGCAACTGAAACAGCATGCTCCGTGCCTGATTACGAACAAAAGGCATTTTGTGGTCGAGGTGAGCAAATAAGGCATGTAGAAGAATAGGCAATTGTGCTTGGAGTTCCCATTGATGCTCCAGCGCAACGTCTGCGAGAAATAGAAATGCAAATTGGGCAGCACCCAAGGACATATGAGGTTGTTCCGCGAATAGAGCATCTAAATCCGACCAGAGTTCCACTTCCGCCGCATTGGGAAGTGCGAGTTTATGCTCAATGGTGGGAAGCATACGGGCCGGTTCAATAACGCTGCATAGATCCTGGAAGATCTGCCTGCCGATGATGGTTTGCGAAAGACACGCGATGATGCTGGCAGCGCACTCGGTGAAAGCGGCGCTGCCAACCATGTGTGACTGCTCTAGTAAGAATCTAACCGTTGCATGTCCGTTGGCCTGGTGTGGCGAGTCGACCAAGCGGTTCCAAAGAACTAGAATTTGTTCGGAATGACTTCGTGCATATCGGGTTGTGAGGGAGACGAGGTGGTAAAGGGCCGACAAACCCATGGGTGAGAGACCAGCCCTATCATTTGTGATCAGATTAATGCTGGATGCCCATCCTTCTAAGCTTTGTAGAAGCAACAGAGGAAGCCTCTCGCTGGATGAATGTTGGAACCGAGTTAACCAAGAAGAGAACTGGATGAGGACAGGTCCAGCTTGGTCTGGATGCTCGCCGGCGAGACAATCTGAGATTGCCCGATGTGCGTGGATATGAGTGCCTGGAGCGGAACTTCCAATTGCGCCTTCGAAATGAGACATCGATAGGATACCCGCGGATTGTTCGTGAATGATCTCCAATATGTCAAAAGCATGTCGCCGAGTGTCGTGGCTGGGGTTACACAAATTTGACAGACCCAGGCAGACCACTTGGCTGAAAGTAAAGCCATGATTCTCAACCTTGCAAATGACATCGGCAACCACGCTGAAGAAGCTTGAGCTGCCATTTTCGTTGCTGACGCCGACAAAGCTTCGTGCGAGAGCTTCGTTCATCAAATTAGCGTCTTGAGCGTGGGACGCCAAAAGCGATCTTAATGCTTTCCTAGCCATATTGTCAGTGATGGGTTCGTGACGCTCGAAGAAAGGAGAGGACCCACTTTCCATGACCTTTGAGCGTGACGTTTGAAGAACTCAGTATAGCAGTTAGGCGATCCAGGACCGTCGCCGCATCAAGTGGCCGGATGTAATCGATGAATGAGCGCTCTATGGGGGAACCTGCCAATTCCTCTGGCGGAAAGTAAGCCTTTCGCTACAATAGTTGAGTCAAGACAATGCGTTCATTTTGCGATCTATCCACTCACGCATAAAGATGCCAAGGCTCCCACAGCTGCGTTTGATAGCGCGCGCGTTTCCTGGCGGAAGAGCTCCACTGAGGAATCTGCACCTTGGGGGTCATTTGCGGCAGCGGCCACGGCTCGCTGCATTAAAATTAGACGCTGTTTGACAGATGCCGACTGAGCACCCAGTTGACACCACTCTTCGCACATTCGGTACAGTGCTAGATGCATGTTGCTTGGAATGAAACGATCGGAATCATTTAAAGTAGCGAGCCCATCGAAAAGTCGCTCAACGGTACCACAAAAATAACGCCGGAGCCTCTGCAGGGTGAAGCTCTCGCGCATCTCAGGCGAGGACAGATAAGTTTGAGTAATGCGGACAAATTTCAGAACGTGTGTGAGGGCCGCTTGCCTTGCGGCTGACCGCTGATGCTGGAGCTGAGGGGCGGTGAGATAGTATGTGCGCGCGACCGCAGAATGGAGCCGTTCCTGACGTCGTGCTCGATCTATGACAGGAGGACCGCTTCCAGGCCCCTTGGTCCTGGGATCATCGTAGAATTGTCGCGAAGCTAGTAGATTTAGGTCTTCCAAAAGTTGCGGATAAGCACTGGTGGGGAAGCAGCTGATGCACATGACAGCGGCATCGCGAAAAGATGTGTACTCTGAATCGAGAAAAGGCGTAAGGTACCTAAACAAACCCCGTGTTGTCATCAAACGCTCCTTTTCGAAGCTCGGATCCGATGGCGCACGAGTATGGTCCCGGGCAAGTTGTGCCATGGCAGGACGTGTTTCCGACAGTGACGACATGCAGCAAAGGATCTTCACCCATGAGTGCCATTGATCAACGAAATGCTTATTCTCCTTGAACAGCGTGTTCCCGTCTTTGATTGCAAAGGGAGATGTGCGAGTCCCAAGTCCTGCAGGAACTCTGCTGCTTAGGCCAGCGATATGTGATATGAGTGGATGATATCGGTTGGCAGCGGCGACGAGCGAGCCCCTATAGGCAGCTAGGGAGTTTATGGAGTAGTCCATGCAGGATTGCATGAATATGGGGAACACATATCGCCAAAGTCTTCTATCCTTCTCGTTATCGCTGTCCGCCAGCCTCAAAGGGATATCAACGCGAGTAGACTCTCGCCATTGTATTAGCCTATCAAGCTCAGGCTTTTCCAGGTGTTCATCAAATCCGTGTAGATAGGACTTGTCAAGTTCCTTTCCGTGCAACAAATCCACAACTCGTATCGCCCTGATTGTGAGAGCGGCAGGTGACACTTGAGGATATAAATGATCCACCAGAACTCCCAGCATACGCGTGACCTTGACCCCGACGTGATGGATAGACCAAGTGTCATGCGAGAGTAAGAAAAGCGCCCCTGATTCGATTTCGTCGATGCGAACAACGATCTTGGCTTCTTCATCCTCTAGAATCGTCGAGCGAGCACGCTGAGTGATAGAGTGTATCCAACTATCCATGAGATTGACCCAAAGAGAGAGCAGCCGAGGGCTCTCGACAACCAACCGGACACCAGATCCTTCTCTGGCCACGTGCGTTGCTTCGAATAAGAACGCCGTGAATCGCGTTAAGACTGCGAATGCGTGCTCTGGGTCGGCCATGAAACGCTTCAAGGCAGCGCATGCAGCATCGCCGACCATCGGTTCCACGTGAATGACACCTCGTACGAGCATGTCGATGGCCTCTATTAAAGAAAGCTTTGAATGCAACAGGCGGGGCCATGATTTGAAACATGTCAGTAGCAACGTGATTTGCGGACTACTTGGGTATGCCACTGAGCCTTCTGGGTGGCGTCGGACGATCATATTATGCATGTCCTTCACGTCTTCGTGCGGAGGGAACCGTGACAACGACCACTGCTCGTCAAAAACTGACATTTGGCCCGCCCCTTTCGCACACAAAGATGCGATGGCGGCGAGTGTCGAGCCACAGCGTTCAAAGAACTCTTGCATTCCGGGCTTAGAAAGGCATGCGGGTGGGAGGAAGTCGGATGAAGAAGGGTAGTCATCCCAGGTCGGCACAGCCGTAAAATCGGTGCCGGAAGGCCAGACTGGTGTCGGATCTTCTCTCTCAACGCAATGGAATGACAACAGGATGGCTTGGATCGAAACGCCGATCCTCTCTGGACCAAGCAGATTGGTAATGTTCGAAGAGACAGTTGCTCGAATTGTTGACTCCTGAAGCAGCTCAAGGCAGAAATCCCGACCGTGCTCAGCATGCCGGGACAGAATGAAATGTGTCATGAAGATGAATGGCTCCAAGTGCTCATCAGATGGCGAGATGGCGAGTCGGTTGGCAGGGAAAAAATGCTTCATTAACGTCTCGAGCTTCGATGTGGTTGTGGAGGCTGGCTCCTGACAGCGGTATAGATATGTCCAGATGAGACGCATCATGCCATTCATCACCGGTATTCGGTAAGGTTTCTCCTTTATGAAAGTCGATATGAGAAGTTAACACAAGGGTGCAGATCGCACATACCTTAAGCTTCGAAAGACCAGCTTCAAAACAGGTGATCCAATTCTTCAAGAAGAACTGATGTGGTGCGACACATAGGCTGGTAATCGCTAAAGGGTACGCTACATGCCAATATCGGGGCTTCGACATCATATCTTTCGCTTTCGGATATATGATTTCGATAGCTTTAGCCCACTGAGGGTGGTTAACTTCGGCCTGGGCAGTCTGATATGGCAAGGTTAGAAAAATCAGTCAAACGAAGGGATTTGCAAGCACTGACTTTGCCGATAGGATGGAGCAGATGAACAAGGGTTTCTGCAAAGGCTATCTTAAGGCGAAGCCCATGTGCGTGCTCGAATGATTTTGACAAGGATTCCATGAACTCCGCCGCCTCTTCGAAGGCTTCTGGTGGCCATACCTGTTGAACAGTGTTATTCTCGCATCTTCACAGAAAGAAGGAGTTGTATTGCCTTCATTTGAACATGTCTCAAGCCCTTCACGAGATTCTCGTACTTTGCATCCAGGTCTTTTGAGACTTGCCCCAGCGCGACGGGGTTCAACTCTCCTAGGAAGCGGTCGGTGACGCTCACGAAGCTGTTAGAAAAAAATGAGTATGATGCGATATTGGTTGCAGTAAGCTTAACCCACCGAATGTTGGCGATGTGGCCTAACAAGGTAGCATACAGCTCAGCATTAATCCGGTGATTAGCTGACAGCGTTAAAAGCTTCAAGTCTGGCTTTCTGAACTGTTCAAAAGTGGTATCCTCTAGACTCCCTCCCATAGCTTCGCCGAGGGCATCTTTTCCGATGGATTGCAGGACAGATATGAGAGTTCTGCACATGATGTATATCGACGCCAATGACTTGCGCTCATTGAGAACAAACAAGGCGTCAGGAGCCCGGCTGGTGCCACTGCGATTGAGACCGGGCGATTGTGTGGTGTGGGCTCTTACAATGCTGTCCGGCACCGGTTCGTATTGAGACTTACGCCACCGCATGACAGAATCTACCACAGACTTGGTGTTCTTCTGCGCAATTTTTCCGAGCGAGAGTAAGAGCTCGTCGAATTGAGAATCAACCCCCGGACCCATGTATTCTGGGAGTAGCGGCTCTCGATCCTGTGATTGTGTCAGCTGGCGTTGCATATCAATTGGATTTCAACTCACTAGCGGCTGCTGAAGAAACTTGTCAATCTTGATTTCAGCCGAAGTCGCAAAACGCATGAATACAGCATGCAATGCATATTCGGATGGTGTACGCGGGTCCATCACGACCTTATCCTCGAATTCTGCAGGGAGAGGCGTCTCGCTCCGGTAACCGCCAAATGCGCCTGGCATCCGAGGGACAGGAGGTGGAGACGAAGAGAATGGATTACCGTGGCCTGGATCACTACCATTTTCCGATGTGTGAAAAATAGATCCAGAATGGGAGTGCTGAGATTTCGCATAGGAGTGATTCCTTGATTTAGGCGCACGAGTAGATGCCGGTGTTGTAGGCCGGTGTTGAGGAGGACTGACAACAACCGAGCCTTTGCGAGTGGCTTGAGGGGGGGCGGATGTTGCCAAGGAGGATGCCGACCTGTTAAAAGGATTCTTCAAAACCGGATACACCTGGCTATGATCGATTTGTGGTACGGGAGGCGCCTCCGGTGTCGATTTGGCGCTGCTCTTGAAAGCGTTACGAATGGAAGCAAACGATGGCTTCTTCGAGAACGCCGATGTGCTTGTAGTTGCCACAGACGTCTGCGATGAATGGGCAAAAGATTTAGAGCTCGGGTACCGATTTGTCGAGATGCTCATTGAATGGTTTGCTGAATGATGCCCAGAATTCGCAGAGTCAATCGAGTTTATAGAGTCTCCTCGGCTGTGAAAGTAACTCCTATCTGCGCGCTCCGTGGAAACCAGTGGTGTAGAGGTTGGCGAGTCCTGCCCAGGTCCTGACCCTCCACCAAACCCTCCACTTCCTCCACTTCCAAAACCACCACTCCCAAAACCTCCTCCACTACCAAAGCCATGTCCTGCAGTGCGCCCGAATGGGATAGGTGTCGAGCTATATTCCTCCTCATCGAAATCTAAGAATAAATGAATTTTTGGCCATGGAAGCAAATTAAACATGCGCACCAGGAATAGTGATTTGGAATCCGTCTGAAGCCATTGTGTACTCAAGCAGATAGAAGCCAAGTATTTATGCCCTGAGGTCCCCGACCCCAGATGCAAATGCAGAGTCAGCTAGATGGGACGGATTTCGAAAGAATCGGAGCAGGAAAGAAATGAGACTCAGTACACTGACAGCTGGCTGCTGGGCAACACCCTCCAGTTGCCAAAATACAAGACCCAGATAGACCGGAGTCAATATTGTTACCCTCGCAGCCAATGAGAAGAGCTGGTATCCAACTGGTAGCGGCTTGTAACAAATGCAAACAACACACCTCCTGTCCAATGACGGTCACAAGCTCTGTAGGTTATGGTCGGCTTTCCCTGCCAGTCAAAGTTGCATCTCACGCAATTGAACTGGCTGTCGCGCTACACGTTCTCTCAACACGCATGCCAACTCTGCACTTCTTCACTAGGACCTGGACCCCCTATCGACAATGCTCTCGTTCATTTGAGCTGAACATAATATAATGCGATTGGAATATTTGCCAATGATCGAGACTCGCATCAATATCATCTATCGATGAGAGCATTGAAACTCATTCCTTTCTTTGCGATGGCCGCAGATCCGGGTCAAGGGATGACGCTCGATTCTGTCGTTGGGCTGTCAGACAATTTGACTGCTATAGTGTGTTTGCCCTTTTAAATCCGACTCAATGTGACATCCCCGAGCTCCAGGCTTGTTTAGCGATGCGATAGCCTATGACGAAAGTCGAGCTCTAGCCTGCGGTCGTCGGATGCTCTCAGCACCCCCAACGTCCACCTCTTCTCCACCGGCCTGCCTTCCTATCTCCCCATGGTGCATACAAGTGGGTCTAACTAGGCTTCTTTCTCCTGGATGATAAAAACCGGTCAACGGCCCTGAATATGATGTTCAATGCTGTGCATAAAAGCTCTGGACTTCCAGCTGACAGGCGGTCCAAAATGAGCACTACACAAGGTTTGTTCCGAAAATTGCAGTGTCATGTCCAAATTTACCGAAGTCCAGAACAGCGCTCAATAGGCGCTCGTTCGCCGACCTCGGCTGGACGCTTTCCCCACACTCAGATCCAGCCCACAACCTCTCTGGAACCGTACTGCGGACTGTTCTGGGAAGCGAAGGTGCTGTGCAGTCCCAATGACCTATCAGTACGCCGCGAGTGTCGGTATCTATCTACAGCCATGGCGCAAGGCCGGCCTCGACGCCTCAATAATCCTTGTTGAGAGATCAAATTCGATATATAGTGAAGGTCCATCATTATACAGCTGTACCCTTGTGGACGCTTGCCTATGGTTTTTAAGCCATAGTGATAAAGGTCTCGACTCCCCGGCGTATGCGTTAAGATTGATTTTTCTTGATGCAGAACACGGGTCGCCGGGTTACGATCACTTTGCAAGCGGTCATTTGCGGCTTTTTCATTACGAAGAGACATATTACCATCAAGAGGGCCCAGATTTCAGTGTCAGAGACGTGGGCTTCCACTTCTAAGGTTGGTCTAGGCTTTATTCCTGGCTTGCAGCATCCCGCCTCTCTTTAAAACTGCCTTGGTCCTGCGTGCAATCCCACCCTTCGCCCTAATCACTTTTCTACACCTACCATGGTTCCCCTCCGTGATGAACTGGTATCTGTTTACTCTCAGGTATTCTAAGCTTGTCGGAATTTCGAACTTCTCAAATCATTGCTCATGCTCTGGATCTTAGCTTCCTTTGACCGTCAATCTCAGCGACTCTCAACCCGTGCGATGCAGCACCTTCTCCGATATCTACGTCTTGAAAATAGCTCAAGACTCCGATGGTGACACCCGCTCTGTGAGATTGCTAATATTTGAATGCCTCCCCAGCTGACGAAAAATCAAGATCGCGGTGAAGAGCTTGAGGCAGTATAAGCAAACCGATGTGAAAGTCTCGCAGTGGATGGCCGTGCGTATAACGAGCTTATCTCTGATATATTCTAGTGCTCACAATCCGAGGCGTACAGGTCTTGAAATTCCTCTCCAATCAATCCAAGCAGCTTAATCTGGAGCACGATAATTTGGAACCCTTCAGGATCGGCCATGCAACCTGTGTCGGCGTGACCATCCCGGCTATCGTACTTCCGTGGTACCTGAACTCGAACGTCTTAGCATACCTCTCTCAAAATTCGAAGATCGATAAAATAGTCATGGTATGCCAACTTGCGAGTGCTGTTTGCTACCTTCATGCGAAAGGAGTCATTCATGGAAATATTTGCCCAGTATGTTATTTTCGTTAACATCATTTATACGACTAAAACCATTTCGTAGAGTAATGTTCTCGTTGCAGATCATGGCATAGTTCGCCTCACAGACGTGGGTGTGAGCTCCCTCGTTCGGAAACATATGTATACAGAATATACACCTGTGCCAGCGACTTGGATGTATAAACCTCGCGAAGAATTGATGCACGGTATACAGGACACCAGAACTGACACATATTCATTTGGCAGCACCGTTTACGCAGTCAGTAGCTCCTTTTGTGTTTCTATGTCCCCAACTCAAAGACAAACTTCAGATATTCTCTTTGCTTCCTCCGTACCAGCCTACGGCCACAGCCAGGGGCATATTTGAAGTGATGACCGTGGGCCATCGAAAGACTTTCGAAGATGCTCGACCCGCAACAATGGATCTTACCATTTGGTCAGCTATTCAGCAATGTTGGGCCTTTGCGCCTGAGGACCGCCCAGCAATGTCGGATGTATTCACAATGATCTCCAATGTGTAGCCCTTCTGTTCTCGCATCTAATATATCACTTACCTATGTACTATTACTGGCCCCCTTTCTGACGAAGCCCTGTAGCGAGACCGTTTTTTTACCTTTCCACCCCAAATTTTTTCAGAGAGAGCTGTATAGAATCGAGAATATACCCAAAGTTGATAACAATATTAGGCAGCCTTTGTTAAGCTGACTGTGCCGTTGGAGAGTTCGTCAAAATGCGGACCATTCCACTGTGCGCACACTCCTAAAATGCTCAGTGTCTCGTTCACATGAAATTTGCGAAAATCATGACCATTATTTGTGAAACTTTCCCTGCAATACAGGCAGCTCCGAGAGGTGTAGTAGGGGCAAGGAGGAAAGAGGAAATGGGTCGGAGACTCAACACTGGGTTTCAATTGCAAAGGGGAGGCCGGTAGTAGTATAGTGCGCGGCCTACTCCGACGAATTAGCTAATATGTTCCTTGGGAGAAGCCGCCCTGATAGGACTCGGAAACGTCCAATAACTTGAACTTGCACTTGCCTCCTGCTTGCTTCGACCAGATTACCAACTTCTTATTTTTTGGCGACCTTTTACGACTGTATATATGATCAAACAGGAGATAAACTTTGTCAATTTTGTGGTCTCTGGCACCCTTATCGGTCTTGCCTGGCTACTTCGAAAGTTTTTTATCAGGCACCCGTTTGACAATTTGCCTGGCCCACAATCACCCTCAATTCTCTATGGTGAGTTTCTTCACTCACACACGTAGGGCACCTACCTAACATACCTATCCATGACAGGCAATCTAAAACAATTAAAAGATGCACGAGGGTGGGCTTTCCATCAAAGCCTGGCCGATACCTATGACCATGTTGTGAAATACCACGGACTCGGCAACGTCAGTGAATCATCGACGGCTACTGCCATTATGAATCAGCTAAAAGGAGCGTTTCTCTTTGGCCCCGCAGCAGGTCCAATTATGGGTCTCGGATCCGAAGGCTTTACAATACATTGTGTTGAAAGAGCAGGACGTGTACGAAGAAAGCGAGAGGTTTATCCAGTAAGTTTTTGATCCATGCTTTGCTCTGTATTCGCCATTAGATGTCTTACAACATCGGCACAGCTTGAATGGACTGCTATTTGGTGAAGGCCTCCTTGCGAGCTTGGGTGTGTATTTACACTATTCGATAGGTACATCTGGGTTTGATGCTGACCCGGCGGCATCAATGGTGCTATAAAAGGTGTGCGTCACCGGAAGCAACGCAAAATGCTCAACCCGGTATTTTCTGCACGACACTTGCAGGATATGATACCTACTTTTTATCGTATTTCATACAAGGTGCAGCGTTAGAGCTATTGCAATAGCCAGCATCGTTTGGCTGACATGGATGCTAACAAGCTTCGTGGCGCCATCTTAGCCCAAGTCGCAACTAGTTCCCAGGAGATTGATGTCCTGCATTGGTTCAGCCGCACAGCTCTCGAATTAGTCGGCCAGAGTGGCCTCGGTGAGTACCTCGATCTGCCAACAATCTTGAACATATCACCATAAAGCTTTCCAGGATACAGCTTCGACAATCTCGACGATGGCGCTCCTCATCCGTACACATTGGCTATGAAAAATCTTGTGTACGTTGCTGTCTTGATTGGTGACATGACATAGCACCTATACCCATTAACCTCAATTCCAAACAATGGTAGGCCCACCATCTTCCGCTTGGAGGTCTTTGTGCTCCTGCTGCCTTATTTGACCAAAATAGGCCCCCGTGCATTCCGTCGAGCGGTTGTCGAGCTGTATCCCTCAGCAGATGTGCAGAGCGTTCGAAAGATGGTCGATCTAATGGCCGATATATCTCGTGAGATTTTACACTCAAAGCAACAGGGTAGCAGGATCGACGAACAGGTAGGAGGTGGGAAGGATATCATGAGTATTCTACGTGCGTGGCACTTCCACGATAACTGGAAAAACGAATTCCATTTGTTCTCATCATCTCTCATATATCAGTCAGGGCTAACAGGGAAGCGGCAGAGGAGGACCGCCTCACCGATGCGGAGCTCATCGGTCAAGTCTCGTAAGTAATCTACAGCAAACTATGCTGAGAAAATGCTAGCTGTTGTCCAACCTAACATTGCAAATCTGTAGCTCATTGACTTTTGCCGCTACTGATACGACGTCTTCTGCCCTTGCCCGCCTTTTTCATTTACTAGCTCAATATCCAGATGTGCAGAATCGACTTCGCGACGAAATTTGTGCATCGCGAAGCCGAGATGGCGACTTAGATTATAAGGAGCTTGACGGGCTTCCATATCTCGATGCGGTCATTCGGGAGACTTTACGACTGTAAGTGTCTCCCCCACACCAGGGAATTTAACCCAGGAAATTTATCATTTGGCTGATTTCCTTCACATCAGCTATGCCCCAGTGCCTTTCATTGATCGCGTGTATGCCACATGTTTTTTTATGCTCAAGATTTCTATTGACCTCGTAGCAGTGCTCGCAAAGATACTATGCTTCCCCTCTCGCGCCCCATTGTTGGACTCGATGGTACGCACATCTACGAGATACCAGTCCCCAATGGCACCAGAATCACCGTCGCAATTATGCGTGCAAACCGGGATCCGGATATCTGGGGAGAGGATGCACAAGAATGGAAACCGGAACGTTGGCTGGCTCCACTTCCTGACACTGTGTTGAACGCCCGCATTCCTGGCGTGTACTCAAACCTGTCAGTGCATTTGGTCTCACTAGGCGCCACGTAACTCATATATAGTGTCCTCTTAGTATGACCTTCATGGGAGGTAGCAGGGCCTGCATGTGAGTGTCCGATCAGGGCTCCAAACCTTCCGTTTCGTGTGGCATAACTGACTGCTCCCACCTACACAGCGGGTTTAAATTCTCTCAGCTGGAGTTAAGTACGTGCAGCTGTTCTCTTTTGTGTCTGTAATGCTGATGACATTCTCGCATGGCAGAAGTCCTTACTTATGTTTTGCTTGAGTCATTCGCGTTCTCATTGTCGGATAAAGATATTACTTGGAAATTAGGTATGAGCGGCTTCTTCGGGAGAAGATTTAATATTAACATGGATCTTGTTTATTCCACAGGAGGTTTAATCACGCCTTCAGTGACAGGCGATTCCAGACCTCAGTTGCCATTGGTGGTTTCTAGAATTTGATAAATAAGGAGGATGCGAAATACCCTGTCAAGTGTTTTATACAGTACTATACTACGATCAGGGCGCCAAAAGCTCCACATTCAAGTTCAGCATCTTCGCTTTCAGTTTCCGAACATCGCGGTTTGACAGAATTCTTTTGTGATATTGACAGCTCCCCGCAGAGCATGTACTCAAGTACAACTTCAGTTATTTCTTTAAGCGCGATATATAAGTTCAGTAGCTGTAGCGCAGCACAGTCTCAGACGCAACTCAGACGAACTGCTGCTGCTGTCAATGGGTTGGTTCGCACAGGATATCCCTACCGTGTACACAAGACTGTATTTCGATTAATGAAGTTTTTGCCTATTCCAAATTCCTGTAACGCTCAGCTTTGACAGGACAGGACAGGACAGGACAGGACAGGACAGGATAGGTGACGCGGCAGGGTCTCATTCCAGAACGGCGGGGATAGGGTAGGCTGCTGGTGGTCCCACTAAGCACTTTCGCATGTCGTCGCAGCTCTTCTGAGAGCCCCAGTCAAATAATAAATTGAGACTTGTGCTCTTCAGTCTGATTTGTACTATATGCGTGTGGTGAGTGAGACATGAGACAAGCATATGCTAGCCAAGGAGATATGCTATAGCGTTTCGCCATCCAAAGACAGGGACCTCAGCTTCATGTGGCATTCGCAGGTAAGGTCACATATCTGCTGTTGGACACATCCACAGTGTAGGCAAACATACGCCAGCGGCAAACGACGAGTTGGTCTGCATGCCAGTAGTCGGAGATGAGCATCTTGAACCCTTGGGTGATATTGATGTTGAGATCCCTTGTACAACGCATAATGATCTCGATGGTGTTCCCGTAGTCGTAGAATTGGAGTACTATTGGAGTCACGTCACGGGCTCGTACGTATACGTTTGAGGATGGAGGCTGGAGGAAAAGCGATGATCGCAGCGCCATGTGCTCATCTCGTTTAGCATGCTACATGTAATGATCACACGCGATTACTTCTCGCTCTAAGTCCTTTGAGACACTTTTCCAGACTATTTCGCCCCAGAATTTATGCTACCTATTTGCGGTCGAGCTCGGGGACGATTTCCGAGGCTGACTCGGTCTCTGCTGACCCTTTCCTCGGTCCAAGGACCGACGCACCCACCCCTGGTTACAAGCACACTTTCAGAATATTTTGCTTCTGAGATCTTGGCAAAACACGGCGAACGGCCTGCACTTATATGTCGCAGCGAAGCCTCTCGTGCACATGGTGGGCCGCTATCTAGAAACTTAGGCACGGACGAGCACCTGGCCTGGGATTTCCAAGAATTCGACCATCATGTCAAGGCAATGGCCAGAGGCTTGATAGCGATGGGGGTTAAGAAAGGCGAGAGAGTGGGCGTGATTATGGGCAACAATAGGCACGTCCGTGCATACATGATCCTGTTCAAGAGGTTGTAACACCCTGAGTCTAGTTCTTATGCCACTCTGCAGTGGGCCTGTGCTAGTATAGGTGTGTAGTTCGTCGGAATCTAGTCAAACGAGCCTGAGCAACTAGCAGGCGCTATTCTTGTTACCATCAATCCTGCATACCGCCTATCCGAGCTCATCACCACCCTCAACCTCGTTTCCGTCTCACACCTCTTTCTCGTGCCATCCATTCGAACCTCTCACTACACGTTTCTCCTCTCTGGGGCATTTCCTGCACTGCGCGACTCCTCTCCTGGCGCTATAGATGAGCCTGCGCTCCCCGCATTGCGGAACATCGTCATCGTGAATCATACAACGGACAGAGAAAAATACAGGAAAGATTTGCATGGATTGAAGGGGACCATTGACTGGAGGGAGGTCATGATGTGGAGAGAGGATGGAAGGGAGGCAAATGAGTTGAAAGAGATCAGCAAGTCACTAAATAAGGACGATGTGATTAACTTGCAGTTCACAAGGTGTGCTTGTCAGACTCATCATTTATACTCGTTGCTTATCATGTCTACAAGTGGAACCACTGGGAATCCGAAAGCCGTCTCTGTAAACCATACGCCATCTGTTCCTTTGCACACGCGCTGACATAAAGGTTTAGCTTACTCATTCAAATTTGCTCAACAATGGTATCTCTATTGGAAGAAGCATGCGCCTGACACCCCAGGATGTTCTGTGTAAGATTTGCTTATCCCATAGCGACGAATCTCGCTCATTTCTCTTCCAGGCAATGTTCCGCCACTCTTCCACTGCTTTGATAAGTTTCTTTCTTGAAACTGCAATAGTATAAGCTAACGTTGCCCTTGTTGTGAAGTATACGCCTCGTACTCGGTAACCTTGCAGCTTGGTCTCATGGTGCCTGCATAGTCTACCCCTCGCCGGCATTCGATCCACACCTCATCATCGACGCTGTACTAGCCGAACACTGCACCGCGCTACATGGTGTGCCTACGCACTTCTTAGGGGTGCTAGGAGAAGTAGAGAAGCGCCAAAAGTTGGGCCTCTGGGACCGCAAAGGATTGCGACTGCGAACGGGTATCGCGGCAGGATCTTCGGTGCCAATCGAGCTTATGAAGCGGCTGGGTAGGGAGTTGGGACTGAATGAGCTCACAAACGCATATGGAATGAGTCAGTAACTCGCATCCCCTTTGTGTTTATCTACTGAGCTCCGTTATTAGCCGAAACTAGGTATCTCAGCTTCATGTGACCTCATGAAATTGGTATTGAACAGCTGGCTTGTGTTGCAGTCCCGTATCTTTTCAGACCGTACCATCCGATACTATCGAACAACGTACCTCTACGGTTGGCCGCGTCCAGCCCCACGTCCGAGCTAAATTAGTTAACCCTGCTGGCGAGGTAGTGCCCGTAGGCACACCTGGGGAAATTTGTGTAGCTGGTTATTTGGTGCAGAAGGGGTGAGCAGGGATTACTCGTCTATATAGAGCTTCAGCGCTGATGGCTGCGTGATAGGTACTGGAACGACAAAGAACAAACCCAATCCGTGATGCACGAGGATCATGAGGGCGTTGTTTGGATGCACACAGGGGACGAGGGTATCATGGACGAAGAGGGTTATTTGAAAAGTAAGCTCAACTTGCATCCCCGGTCCAAATAAATTCTGACTCCCGATCGTTTCGTTGTATCTTCACCGGATAGTCGTCGGAAGAATCAAGGTGTGCATATCTCTGCATATCAAGGTCGAATGCAGCTCACCTCGAATCTGCAGGATATCATCATTCGTGGTGGAGAGGTACAGCGTTTTTGCTTATCATTTACTACCTCCATTCAGGTAGTACCGCTCGCTGTTGAGCTGTTTTCCTCCATGGCTGTGGCCGCAATTGGCAACACTGACGTCCAACTGACAAACATCGGATGATTTTGGCAGAATCTATTTCCTGTACAAATTGAAGATGCCATGACGCGCCATCAAGGTATTCTCGAAGCTGCAGCCATTGCTGTGCCAGATGAGCACTATGGCGAGGTGGTTGGTGCCTGGATCGTTCGGCGTGATTCAGGTGATGTTGCTGCGATTACCAAGGACGAAGTCAGGTCTTTTGTGAGTCGTGAAATGAATCCACAGGTGCGTGCACCGGTTTCCTGTCGTTCAATATTCCCGAGCCGCAACTCGACATGACATCGACGTTTATGATCGACTTGGCATGTCACTGATAACAATGCTTCTACAGAATGCACCTGCGTGGGTATGGTTCCTAGGTGAAGACGGGCTTCCCGAAGAGCTACCAAAGACTGCCAGTGGCAAAGTCATGAAGCATGTTTTGAGGGAATGGAGTCGAGACCTTGCAGCCAAAGATGTTGGGAAAGTGGCAATTCTGAAAACTTCCTTGGTATAGAAAAGCCCAGGCCCATGAACCGGAACTGCAGCTATCCTGTATCTTGATGACATGCTTTGCTTCTCAGCATAAAATCTCTTGCTTGAACCCGACGGGAGTGCGGGATGGCTACCAATGGAAGCAAAAGAGAGCGATCACGCACGAGCCGTCTCCGAGGTGTATTGGTATTCATTGTGTGACGTTGGTCCAACATTGCTCCGACAACATCTGGATGATGGCATCTAGTGCGAGACCTTGAAGTTGGAATGCGTGCCTGGGGCTTGCGCGCTGAGCCCTGGCTCGTCACTTCAGTCCTGAACAGGCTATAGGGAACTTTGCGGGACCGTCATCTTTCCTCCGTCTGCACATATGTTAAATCCGAGGTGAACTTTCAAGTCTCCAAAGAGGTCCAGAATGAAGGCCGACATACTGGGGGTACCTGAGTGGCCGTGCAGCGCCACTGATTTCTGCTGGAGAACTCAGAAATCATTGGCTATGTCTGATATGCCACCTGAAGGAAATGGTGCGTTCTATTTTCGTTGAACTCTTGTGGCGACGATCTGATGACGACCAAAGTGGGAATCTACTGCTAGCGTCGAGCATCAATTCGAGGAGACCAACCCTCAGCGTTAACTATATACACGATATTAGTGCGATTGGTTCTGAATATAGATCTCAATCTCCACCGCTGCACACATACGTGTCTCCGCTTGTTCTCGTCCGTTGTTAGCGTATTATGCAGCACAAGCTCCGGAGAACTATCATTCCTCCTGGCGCGGCCACGATATTTAAATCTACCCATATCACCAATCCGCTCGGGTATTTCCCTACGCCGCTGGATCATGGATTCGGGCCGTAGAACGGGCTGCTCTCGGGGCCGACGTTCTGAGATGATGAGCTGTTACTTGACGAGCATGCATTGACAGGTTGCAGACCGCGATAATTCATCTGAAACGAGAAAAAACCTCGGGCGTTTCAACCTGGCTGCGCTTAAGCTTCCTGCCGTTCGAGAAGTAATTATATCCCAGAGCCATATGCATGTCCTCGCCTAGAGGATCTTCGTTCGAGTTAGGGTTGTTGATTGAAAGTTCTCGCCACTCGGGGTAAAGGTGGGCTAAAGATTCCGGGCTCCGGATGTATCTCTCCTGTCTTCCGCGACCACCGCATCTGACAGCAGCGCCTCTCAAGTGCATCAACATGCAAATCATGTTCCTGCCCCTACCTCACTTCCGTGCCCGTGCGAATCGGGGAAACTTATGATTACTGTAAGGATATATCTGTGACCTCAAAGCTTCCTCCACCAGCGTCACTTCTGCACTGATATAATCGCTCGCCATCGTGGTCTCGACTCCACTCCAATGTCTCACTACGATCCCCGGTACAACGTCTTCTCAGGCGAAGAAGGTGGCATCAAAGCGTTGTATGACCCTGATGTAGCTCCTCCACCAGCAGTGAGTGTCTTCGATGTAGTCTGCGAGGCTAAAGCTCATAAAATCACGATCTAGCTTGTAGAGCTGCCCCGTAGTCTTAATCCCCTCCGAGATGGTCAGTCCTCAAACCAAACCTGTATCACCATACTCATCTATACATGCAGACGGCGTCAGGCTGTATGCCAAGATGATGTGCTACCTTCCGGCTGCAAACGTCAAATCGTTACCAGGTATATACCGCTTTCGCCTCACCCATCGCTCTCGGCTTACATTTCAAAGCCTTGAACATGCTGTTAAAGGCAAAAGAAGACGGCGAGATCAACGAAAATACTCACACCGTCGTCGAAAGCTCAAGTGGGAGCACAATCATGTCGCTTGGAATCATGGCTCGCATGCATGGTATTCCAAACGTAAAGGCCTACTTCTCCAATAAGGCTTCAAGAGAGAAGCTTGATTTCCTCCGGATGTTTGTGAGTCTCTACGCGCTCATTCATAAGCATGTTTGCTCATGGTGGCTAGGACATGAACATGTTTGAGCTTTGCTCCATAAATTACATATGTTTGTGCTGACTGTATTTCTTATAGCCATGTACTGGGTGGACCATCACAGCCAGCGCCTGATGACCCTCTCAATGGTATCGGTTTGGCCGAGAAGGAGGGCAAAGAGCCCGGAATCTACAATCCAAATCAATACACAAACACAGCGGTATGCTCTTCCACAGCCATGGTTTCATGAAACTAAAAGTCGAAATTAATTCCAGAATTATGAAGCGCACATGCGATGGACGGGTCCCCAACTCCTCCAACAACTTCCTGAGATATCTGTGTTTTGCGCGACGATGGGTACTGCCGGTACAATGACGGGAACCGGGCGCTACCTCAAGTCGAAGCGACCCAACCTCTTGCGAGTAGGCGTTGTTACAGGAGAAGGCGGCACCGTCCCCGGGCCACGATCGCTCAGGCTCCTCGAGCCCCTGGAATTCCCTTGGCGGGAGGGTATCGAAGAGTTGCAGGAGATCCAAGCGCGACCTTCGTTCACAGCTGCGCTTGACCTTTGCCGCCATGGCTTGCTTGTTGGCCCCAGCTCAGGGCAGGCGCTGATAGGTATGATGAACGTGCTCAACCGAAAGAAGGAGGATGGCACTCTGGACGAGCTACGAAATGAGAGTGGCGAGATTCATTGTAAGCTAGTTTTTGCTTTGTTTGGAACGCCAAGCTAATCTTCGGATCCGAAGGCGCGTTCATCTGCGCGGACCATATGTTCGCCAACACCACATACTTCAAGACGTATATGAGGAAGATGGGCGAGGCAGGCTTCCACGTCGGTCGTCCAGTGGTCAACGAGGAATTGCTCGACGTGGATCTTAATGTGTAAGTCTTCATCACACTTCACAGCAATGGGCGCTAAGCTAGCATTCACAGCTATTCCACCGAGTGGGAGCTTACAACTGAGAAAGCTGCTAACCTGGTCTCCACGAACCACAAGGATCTCGTCGTCCTCGACTTCCGTACAGCCGAAGACTTCGCGGCCACCCACCTTCCCAATGCCATCAACTGTCCTCTCGACACTAGGGATACGCCTAACCCTTACGCAGACGTCCCGACCCTCGTAAAGCTGTCCACTATGGTCGAGAAGCGTCTAGCACCCACGGATCCCGAATTCGGGCATATCCTGGACGGCAAGACAGTTCTGACATTGTCATACAAGGGCAACTTGGCCCTGCTGGCCATGGCCAAACTGCGCAGTCGGGATATCAAGGCGCACTGCGTCATGGGCGGAAGCGACAAATGGATTGCCAGTGGTCTTTCAGAATGGAGCCACCAGACTGTATAGATTTCTTTTGGGTTAATGAACGCTTCACGGTTGCTTGAGCACCAATAATTATGCATGCCGGCTGGTATGAGCAGAGCCTTTATTATTATATAACGTTATATATTGTACCATCGAATATACTCAAACTCAAATCCCGGTCATGTTCAACTGCTCAGGGATGCTGCGTGAATGCTCCCCCGTGACGAAGAGTATCATGTCATCAAATCACGAGTGTCGTTCCAAACACGACATCCCATATCTTGCCTAAACACATCTTCCATCAACTGCGATCCCAGAAGTGCTATATTGCGATACGTACTAGTAACGCCAAATCCAAGCTCGAAGTTCTTATAGTGATGCGCAAGGTGATACTTCTTCATTTCGCGCATATAGGCAGGCAGCTTGGTGTGGTGAAGACTGTAAGTGTGGTGTCATTAGAATTTATCTTTCACGTGCAGTGAAGGGTGCAGCTCACGCGTAGTGCATGCAGTCATACAGAATGTCTGAGAATTTTGAGTAAGTAGATTGCGACAGTCGCAGGAACGGTGAGCTCACAGAAGGCAAACGCGCCCGATATGATACCGTTGGCCACAGCCGTAGGGAATATTGTATGTGCGAGTTTGGTGAATGGGGCCTGCAGTACAGCGAATAATGTGGGCGGCATGACCAGCCTAAGCTTGTCCATCCTACGCAACGATTCAGTCAGTTCGTTTGCTACTAAATGTGTACAAAGGCAACTCACGGCATATAGTGATGTATCCCTTGATTCAGATTGCAATGAGCTTTTGAAAAAATGTGAAGGGATGAGGAATCCACATACCATGGAGCAGGAAGTGCAGGGTCATACAAGCCGAATTATCAGGCAAGTATTCGTCGATGTGGAATAGGAAGCGGTGAAGCGTATACTCCAGGATCGTCCAGATTAAGTTCCCCGTGGCGAAACACATCGCAGTCTTCAACAAAGCAGCGAACGTGATAGTGGAGAGCGCGCCCATGGGGAGATACGGATTCAATGTGAACGCAGGGAGGATGTACCCTGAGAATTGGAAGAGCGAACGCAAAAACAGATATCCCGTGATGGGCCCCCAGAACATAGGTACGATATACCATTCCGCTACGGTGAGATGCTGTCATGTGCACAGTTGGCCTTCGATGTTCATAGTGGCAAAGCTCATGGGACGTACCTCCAATGGACCCCCAATGAGAGTCGCGGAGTAACCCAGATGGCGCGGTTGATGAACTTGTTGCAGGTAGTACGATTTGCTGTATAAAGAGGATCATTGAGCTTCAAAGCAACAGAAATCGACGCGCGCACAACGGACCTGAAGTTGGCAAACAACAGCTGCTTCAACAGCGGCTTACGCAGGTCCAAGAACTGATGCTTCACATAGTCATCCTCGGAGTTGGTGTCATCTGGGTGGAAATCATCTGTCGCCTCCCAGTCTGCCGAAATAAAACCTAGTCAGGCCTTGAACTCGCGTGTAGGTTAATGGTTGAATGCTCACTTTCGTCCACGATAGTCGCGTTGCAACCTAGTCTGCCAATGACATACTCCTCCATCATATCGTAAGCAGATTCGGAGTGCTCGTGCTCGTCCACGTCCTTCATGATAGCGTCGATATCCTTGCCGGCGTGCTTCATAATCAGGTCGTCTCCTCCAGGATGATCGTTCAAGAACGCGGAGACGTCGTAAACCTTGCCCCCACGGCTCACCCAGCAACTTGAGGGCGAGGTGTGAGTGGCGACATCCTCGGCGGTGTAGATTCTGATCCTTTTGCTGATCGACATGTTGAGGACGAGGCGTGGGGGTGAAGAGGAAGAAGGCAACCGCAGTGGAGGAATGGATCCGGTCAATTATTCACCTCAAATTTACATGGCGTGACACACGCGCGGCTAAACTACATGCGGCGAGTGCCATCGGCCGCATGCGCAGGTGGCGCCACTAGTTCAACTTCGAATAAGTGTCACCCACTTGCCGGATATTCAAGATTTCATGCATACGAGCGCAGAGCTTCGAGTGCTGTGATTTTTATGGAAATACTACAGAGTTTTTCTGTGTTTAGACATTATCGAGAAACCTCGGATTCGTCACGGTGGATGATACCAAGGCCGACTCACGTCGGGTCGGTGGCGGAAAAGAGTCAGCGTCATGACGGAGCAGTGGCACATTTCAAAAGCAAGGAACCTTTGCAAGTTAAGATGCAGTACGACCCCACATAATCCCGGTTGGAACAATCCGCTGGCCGCGAGTAACACTTTGTATCATGTAAAGAAAATCATCAAAGTTCGTGATCAAACAATAAACCTACAAGTGCGAGTTCGTAATCTCAGATGATACTTATACAAATATTGCAATGCAATATTACATAGCCGCAAACTGTGTCTCCGACGGCCCAGGGGATCGGGGTCGTAGCTCAGATGGTTCTCCCGACTCTGTGTTTGACAAGCTCTCGGCTCCATGTCCTCAAAACGTGCTTTTGGACCTTGCCACTGGCAGTCTTCGGTAGTTCGTCAGGAAGGCCATCCTCTCCGGTGAACCAGACCCAAGTAGGATTGCCCTGTGTCAATATTAGCCAGCTAATAGACTGTATGCGCTTGCGACTTGCCTGAGGACAAATGCTCTCACTGACGCATTTGCGCACCTGTTCTTTGGTCAGGCGCTGACCATCTCGGAGTACCACCCATGCCCCAACAACCTCTCCAAATTCTTCGTCCGGTACAGCAACTGCAGAAGCCTCCAAGACAGCAGGGTGAGCCATTAAAACGTCATCTATCTGTCCAGGAGAGATGTTCTGTGAAGATATACTTATCAGTAGAAGTTCCTCCATATATTGCGAAAATAGGGGCATACCTCTCCTGCGCGAATGATAATGTCCTTGATTCTGCTGACGACTGCACAGATAGAACATGTCGGCAAAGAGCGAAACATTCACTCGCGAACATAGCCTCACCTTTCAGATATCCATCCTCGTCCAAGACGGCAAGATCCCCGCTCTTCATCCAAACGGTACCGTCTGAGTCACGATGCATGGCGGCGAGAGTTTTCTCTTCGTCATTCCAATATCTGTTTTCCGAAATGATTTTCCAGCGTGTTACCAAAGTCCGAAGAGACATACCCTTTGCACACAGAATATCCCGCAGTCCAAACCTCCCCGGGAACACCGATAGGAACAGTTGCGCCGTTTTCATCAACAAGCTTTATTTTCATATGAGCCTGAATGGTGCCACAGGTTGTAATCAGCTTTTCAACAGGATCATCTGGTTTGGTTTGGAAGGTTAGGAGGTTCTCAGCTTCATATATGTCAGCACGCATTATCAAACTTCGTTCCTTGGAAAGTACTGACTCATTCCGAACGCAATGGCAAGCTCTGACAGATTCATCTTATTCTTCAATTTCTTCATCAGCAACTCAGGCACGAGTGCACCACCGTTGATTCCTTTACTGTCGACAGAAAAAAGCCGTTGAATTTAGAAGCGGCTTGAATACCGAGCGGGAATTTATGTACCTGAGACGACTGAAGTCGAAGGTCTCGCCACCCATTTCGCGTTTAACGACCTCCTCGTATACCATGTGGAAATGAGTAGGCACTCCAATCATGGTGGTGCACTTATCTCCGACCAAGGAGTTTACAACTGCCGATGGCTCGAATGAAGCTGAGGGATATGCTACGGCTGAGCCGTGAAGCCACGGCATAAAATTTCCTATAAGAATGCGTGCCGTGATAACGTCAGTCTGCGCATCTACAGAGATGAATTTGGGCAAGGTAGACTTATCCATAGAATGGAACAAAGGTGGTGCATTGTCTGTGATAGCGTCAGACAGATTCAGTAAATGTATATTACTCACTCACTAACAATGTCTTCGTGTGTCAACTTCAAGCGATGACCGACAGATAGCGAGTTATTTAAGAAAATGTTGTGCGTGAGCTGACAAGACAATAAATGCCTGTTGTTAATCGCGAATTTGATTTGCTTACGGAGACGGCTTTGGGGTTTCCTGTGGTCCCGCTTCAAGCACGAATGAGTACTCAGGACACCATCAGCGCACGTGTACGAGAAGGAGCGCATACCTCGTGAATATCAGGTTGGTAATGTCATCCGCGTCCAATGAACGGGCGATTTCCGTCAGGACCTTGGTCTCCCCAGAATCTTCTCGCCAAGCCAGAATATCCCTCCAATCGACTGCGCTTTTCAGCCCATGCAGGTCCTTTTCAAAACCGGCTTTGTCCGCAGTATTGTTGATGACCACCAAGTTCTGTAAGTCGGGCAGCGACGGCTCCTGGATGTTTCCTGGAGTTGATTCGCGTAGAGCTGGAAGTGCCTCCGCAAAGAGCGACGTGTAATGAGACGTGCGGATTTGAGGGACGATGAAGAGATGTTTAACACCGGAAGTGTTCAAAGTATCGACCTGTAAAAGCTCAGCACCTGAGAAGGACTAGTTCCCTGGTGTAACTTACGAACTCGTGTACTTTGTATGCAGGATTCAAGCTAACCAAGATTGCCCCTGCGGATATACAAACTCGTTCAGAGTGGTCAGCGGCCTTAGGTAAGACCGAATGGTATTACCTAACCTAATACATGCCCACTGCAATGTCGCGAATGCGCTGAAAGTCGTCTATATCATCGGCAAGATCCGAGAGACTTGGGTTATCTTCACCTTAGGTTCGGTATAATGGCCCCCACTCGGTCGCCTTTCTTAACTCCCATCCTCAGCAAGCCTCGAGTAGCGGCCGCGATGTTCAAGTCAAATTCCTCGTAATCCCACGCCAGGTGGGAGCTTAGTCCAAGGTTTCGACCCAGAGGACCTCCGCTCGAACCAGGCAGTTCTCCGCGACAGAGCAGAGCTGGCTGACGCGGGTATTTCTCGAGAACATTTTGGGAGAAATAATCGCCCAGAGTGCTCGTCACAAGGGGAGGTTGGGTTGGCCCCTCAACGTATGATAGCGATATATGTCGTCCAAGAACAGAGTTCAGCTTGAGGCGGGGAGACCACCGAGATACGTGGCGGGACGGTGCTAGGTTCCAGAGCATGGTGCCAGCAAGCACAGGAGGAAGAGCGGGAGCAAAGTCAGAGAACCGATCGACTTCTCTTTATGCAAGCTTCAGCGTCGACCCATAGCCGAGAAGATCTAATCAGAACCTCAGCGTCGAGGCATTACTTTTCTAATGCACCTGCGGGTCCCCAGGGGCTACGGCAAAGGTTGATCAGCCTAAATCTAGGAATATAATGTGATATAATCCGCCACCATCACCTCGAGGCCTCGCGGCAAAGCGAATACTGCAAATCTAATCTTTACGTAGTATACAGAATAGCATGGTCATATGTGGTCGTTCGCATATGAGCAGAGCTTTCGATTTCGGACTGCGGACCTCTATAGGCGTGGGTGGTCAGCAAATCAGCTGGTCCTGTGGCCGGAATTTGGGGAATTTGACCATTTCCTCAAGACTTCAAATGGCCCATAGGACGCAAGATGATGGTGTAAAGTCCTGTGGGTCCAACGGCCCAGCCCAGGTCCGAAAAACACGCGCTGAGATGCAAACGTCTACAAACGTGTTGGGCGGGTGCCTGTACATCGCCGCAAGCGAAGAATACCTATTGCGAGGCTCGAGGGGGCACGAGGGGTTGATAAATCAAAGCGCGCTACCTTTGTGAGACCGCGCAGAACCCCCAAACGCCGTTTTTACTGGTCGGTCAGTCGGGATATCTCAGGCTATCTCAGGCTGTAAATTGTGAGCTTCCTCATGCATGTTTGATCCATGTACCACAATCCGTACATACTTGTAAGGTACCACGACCATGACCATAGATCAATGCGTCGATTATGGATAGCGGAAGGCTATGTGTAGCCAGATAATTCTTTTGAGTGCAGTGATTGCGCGTGGAAAACGAGGAGCTGCGAGTCCGTTACAGACACCGAGACACGTCTTGCTCTTGTCTCACTCTGAGTGTCTTATAGCTTCATGCGACATATTGGAAACTCGGAATCCAAAGAGGCTCCCAGGAAGCCTTGGTCATAGTTGATTATGCTGAGGCGCAGATTGATACCCAAAGGGGCCACTCACCACTGGTAGCCACGGTGCGGCCTCATCATGATCATCCATCTTCTCTTTTTTTTAGACATGCCAGTTGTTTTAAGTGTCCTCATTCCGAATCCCAGACAGAATAGCCAAAGATCACCGGGATCCTGCCGCTACTGCCAACTAGAACTCAGGGTGTGCCGGCACCTTCCTTTGCTGCCCCGAGTGACTCTGATTGACTCTGATTTGTCGTCTTTCATCTCCGTCTTTCTATACCCGACCCTTTTGCAGTACGCGTGCTCTCGACAGGGCAGCCCATATACCATAACCATCCTGCCTGTTTCGACACACCATGGCTTGCGAATTCGTAACCAGGACAATCAACATTTTATTCGCTATCTTCAATGGACGGGATGACATCCATGTGTATTCAACTGCGTTCAACGGCCCGAGGCAGGACCTTCTTGCCCAGCGGCCTCTATTCAGCTCACACTGGCGTGAATATTTTGGCCTCCAAGCACATAAATATAGACTTGCTTGTGATTATTTGAGTATGCAAGATGACTCTCCTCCTGAATCGTGCGACATCGGACAGCGGCCGACAGCATGGCGTTTTCCAAACCAGCATGTTCATTTACCACGGAAAGTCAATCGGACTGTTCCGAAACGGAGGCGTCAGACCGTCAGGCCCCGACCCGTCGTGAACAGCTTGGCGGGGCCGGCGGCGATCAATAATCATTCGCGACTATCTGACAGTCTGTCAATGATCTACAGCATTCTGTCTGCAAGTTTCGCACAACATCATAGCCCACACGCCATTAAGCTGAAACTTCATCATGAATGTTTCTACTGCAACGGCGCTGGGTGGATGCCAATAGGACGCCCAGTCCAAAATATAATGCGACAAATAGCCTTGGTTATGTGATTGTCTTCCTTTGATCTGCTTTATCTTGCATGGCTTGATCACTTCTGCGGCAACCGGGTCTTTTGAGGAGCTCTCCTTGTATGTATCGTGCAAGGGCGATTTAATTCAAGGGTGGATGTCGAGGTGCCTGGGGGTTCTAGGAACTCATACACTTCGCCATTTGCAATTGGTTTGTCAGAGATTGGAGCGACCCTGTAGGGCTTTCTCTCAGTCGCAGTTCCGTTGTCAATTCAGGGCTGAGGACTTAATAGCTCTTCAACCGAAGCAGTCGGATCACAGGGGCATATGCATATGGACTCAGGCTAAAAATTAGAGTGGTAGATCGCCTACCTGTTGCAGGATCCACGTAGGCTGAATCCATCACGAACTTGTCCGGATTGCCTACGGCGGCTCTCGCTCCTATCTCTGTCATTGACCGCGTTCTCTGTCTCTCCTCGCTTGCTTTCGATCAGATTAAGCAGAAGCATGTTGAAAAGGTTTGAAATTGGTAGGACTTAGAGAGCGATGAAATCGTGACATTTGATAGGGCGATAATAGCTTCACACCACATGCCCAAAATCTGTCCAAGAAACCATTCATTTAGCATCCAGGTCATTTTTATTGCTAGTTATTCGATGGATGCAAGAAATCCCCAAACGTCTTTATACCGGCTACCTCCGTTTGCAACCTTTTCAGCCACGTATTGGCTCGGATTCGACAATGAGTGCACTCCTCGATTTTATCCATGTGCCTTTCGACGATGGCTTCTATCCCCACGAGTGCACCCGGATCGATGTTAATCTCTGCCGCGACTTCCACCTGGAATGGGCGCCACAATGAGCAGGTGTTGAGCCCTCCACGATGAATCACAGTTGGGGGTTCACGATGCATTGTACTTGAAATTTTCATCCAGCCCTCGCGGTAAAATACCTAAATTTTTTGAGAAGTTCAGTCCGAACCTGACAACAAGACGAGATGATCAGAGATGTCACCCAAGGGATGAATACTGTTGGACCTAGAGCGCGAAGGGCCTCTGTCAATGATGAATTTATAGTTCTAGGCGCTGCCTCGTTGTAGATTTTGGCATAGCCGTGTCGCGAGGCATATCCTAGAACTTTCATGGCATGTCGTGGAATTGCCTTCCTTCATCGAACGATCAGTTGACGGTCTGGCCAGGGAGTGTGATGATTTAGCGCATACGTGCCTCATGTAGATCTTGCACACTTCCATCGCGGCGTAAACAAAATACTTCTCGGCGGCCTCCGAAACCGCGGCCAATATCTCAAATGAATATTCCGATAGATCAGGCTGAACCTGTCGATACATGTATTGGAATAGGACGTCCAACGTGCTGGCCTTTTCAGTGAGATTGACAATCTCGTTAGGGGATAAGTTCATCTCTTCTCCGGGGAATCCTTCCGCGAACATTCCAAGATTCTTGCGATGAAGTTTGAATAGTATTCCGTCTGAGGAGCGAATTGTCACATCAGAATCTGCGGCATTGACTATGAAGACGTGAGTAAATCATGAGTAAATCTGCATCATAACAATCGCATGCCCTGTGAAGAAGGCGACAGACTTACATCTAGCTGATATCTGGTATGATTGATCTGTTTCAGATTCTTGCTCCGAGTTCAGGCTTTCTGTCGACATAGTTGAACAAGAGAACCCTGCGCAGCGTATGTGTTGAGGTATTACGAACATCCTTACGCCACTTCCCGATCACGTGTCTCTTGGTTTATCATTCCGGATTAGATACTACTCTTACCTCAGTCGTTCACTTCCAACGTCTGAGGTAAGAGCTTTGTTTACTCTACATTTCACATTATTAACGTACCTATAGATTCGTGTATAGGTACGCTCCGAATGATAGAGTCGTTCACTTCCAACGTCTGAGATTCGTGTATAGATCTTAACAGGTTATGACCTCCCGTTGAACGCATACAGTCCAGTGTTTTCAACCACATCGACTTGTTTCTTACTGCGTTACTTCCTCTGCCACTTCTTAGTGCCCCTCTCGACTGTCGCGTCTTCCATAACGCGTGTCACCCCCGCGCTTCTGTCCGCATCAGAATATAGACCGTTTCGTATCGATCATCAACTCGTGCCAACATGTCTCATTTAGTCGGTTCTGCGTCCGTCGGGGCTCTTCCTGGAGCTGGCGGTACCGGCGGTATACCTTCCTCAACTTCTGGTTCGCTTTCAAACCCATACGCTCAACCGATTGGTGCGATCAACATAACCACCGCCATGATGAATTCTCTTTCCAACGACTCCAACTTCAAACCGCTCAGTTTGAACGATGATAACTACGTTCACTGGAGCAGGCAGATGATCGGCGTGCTGGAACTTGGCGCACTGGACGACTATGTCCATATTGGAAAACTCAGGCAACCTACCTTTGCCGCCGATCAGGCTTCGTACTGGAACTTCAAGACCAATCATCGCAAGATCGTCGCCTTTATTAAGCAAAATGTTGCCGAGTCGGAGAGATCATTTGTCGACACCGACGACGCTTCCGTTGCTTGGAAGAACCTAGAGGACCGCCATCAGAAGCGCGGTCCGATCACACAAGTTCGATTGATTCAGGAACTGCTTTCAATTAGGTTTACGTCCGACATCAGTTCTCTCCCCGCAACCATAGACCGACTCCGCGGCATCGTTGACCGCATATATGCGCAGGCGATCCCCACTGCAGACATTCTTCTTCTCGTCGCCGTTCTCAATGCACTCGAATCAAATTACAACGCTCTCCGTTCTGAAGCTTCATCGCATTACCTGTCCAACCCTACCGATAGCCCTCAGTGGCTGCTTAACAGGATCTCGGAGGAAGTCTTGTTTAAGGCGAGATCGATCACAGATCCCGCGACAACCGAGATCGCCCTGATGACAATGCTCATCTGCGGAAACTGTAAGCGTAAGGGTCACAAAGATGACCTTTGCTATCAGAAGGGCGGGAAGATGGAAGGAAAGATGGACGAGGTGAAGCGGATGGTGGAAAATAGGAAGGGTGCTGGGAGAGACAAAGGGAAGCGTAGGGCAGATGGTCCCAAGTCAGACCACAACCCGTTCCGAAAGACCCCTGACGGAAGGGCTTTTGTCGTTGACACTGCCACTAATCAGGCGTTCTTCCTTTCCCAGTCCGATGCTTCCGCGGGTACCACCAGCATCACTTCACCCGCCCTGTCTTCAAACTCCGGCGGCAACTCGACGACCGCGCTCTTGGCTCTGCATACCGACCCCATCCCGAACGTTTGGGCGCTCTCCGCTACCGAGGCGGCTCCCGCTCCTATCGTACCCCCTGCCGCTGATGCTTGGATGCTCCATAACCCGACTCCCGCTCGCATCCCTAGGTCGATTCCTTCGAGTTGGTCTTTCGGAGAAGAGTTGGGGAGTGACGATGAGTACATTTTTAGTGTTGTTCCTGGCGCGGGGGGGAAGGGAGCTATTCCCCAGGAACCGGTGTTTATCCTCGACACTGGTGCCACGAGTCACATCTCCGGTGAACGCATGGACTTCGAAAGCCTCAACGTGATCACGCCGAGGACTATTCGTGGTGTGGGAGGCTCTTTGAGTGCTGTCGCTATGGGACAGATTCGCCTTTCGACTTCTCTTGGTGGCGAGGTCACCCTACGCGACGTACTATATGTACCTGGAGCCGGTGTCCGCCTTATTTCCATCCGGGCCCTTGCATTTAGCCCGGAACGCGTTACTGCTACCTTCGGATCAAACGGGTGTACCATTCTCGACGCAGCGTCTCGTATCATCGCCACCGGAACCATATCAGCTGCACACTCTGGGTTATATGTCCTACAAACCGCTACTGCCATCAACCACGCCTGTACTCCTACTGCCGAATTCAACTCTGATGCTACCCCCGCTGCCCTATCAATCACTACTCGTATCCCGGATCTACAAGTTTGGCATCGCCGTCTCGGCCATCCTAACATCCGGAAGCTTGTTGATATGGTGGATCACGGAATGGCATCAGGTATGCAGATCGATCTCTCTTCTGAACCCAAGAAATGCCAATCTTGTATCCAGGGCAAGCAGACTCGAACGTCGGTGCCTAAGATACGAGGAGGTGTTCGGGCGAAGGAGGTACTAGAGATTGTTTATGTCGATTTGATAGGGCCTCAGCATGTGACATCCGCGGCGGGAAACCGTTTCGCTATGAACATTATAGACGACAAATCTTCTGTCAGTTGGTCTATTCCTTTGAAGGACAAGACACGCGCGTGCCCTGAACTGCAACGTTGGGTGGCGGAGGTGGAAGCTCAAACAAAGAAAAAGGTGCAGATTATCAGGATCGATAACGGCGAGTTAAAGTCTGCATTGTTTGACGAGTTTGTCGCATCAAAGGGCATTATTGTCCAGTGGACAGCCCCGCACACTTCCTCACATAATGGTCGCTGCGAGCGCGTTAACCGGACCCTGCAAGAGTCCGCCCGTACCATGCGCATACAGGCCAACGTCCCGCCGAACCGGTGGGACGAGTTTCTTATTACCGCAAGCTACCTACGCAATCGGGTACCTACGGCGGCCCTGGACGACATGACACCATATGAATCATATACGGCGGAGAAACCAAACGTGTCTCACCTACGCGAGATCGGTTGCAAGGCTTACGTGTTAGTGCTTAATCGGCACAACCCCAAGATATATTCGCGCTCAGAGGAGTGTGTACTCATTGGGTATGGTAAGAACACGAAGACTTACCGCGTGTTTCATCGCCCAACCCAACGCGTGTACGAATCATATCACGTGGTCTTCGTCGAGTCCATAGACGGAGCTCGCGCTTTCCGACCAGGGGTTATAGCTGGTTTAGATGGCGATGACAACCCTGTTTTACCTACCGAGGACACCCAGCCATCTGAGCATCCAGTACCGCCCGTGCCGGTTGTTCCGCCACCGGTGGCGGTGGACGCGCCACTGGTGCCACCCGTAGATGCTCCTGTACCGGAGGCTCGTCGTAGTGGTCGCGTGGCGGTCCCGTCACGCCGCCTGGCTGAGGCCAGCTCCATACCTCAGCTCTCAGCCGTCGCCAGGGCTACTGCGGAGGCGAAGGCTTCAGGCGAACGCTTGCGGGAGGCTAGGCGCGAACGGTCCAGCTCCAGGACTCGAGGCAGATCTGCGGACGTTAGTGCCGCCCCAATGCCTCGCACTCGTTCTGTTTCCGCGCGACGCAACTCCGGCGACACTCGCATCCCTGCTCCTGCCTATCCTGTTGATCCCCGGATCCCCTCAATAAGCGAGGAGGAGGTGGCAAACTTTCTCAACTCTTTGCCTGCCGAAATTAGGGTCTGTTTGCTCGACAGCGCTCCCATTGATCCCGACTTCCTGGACCCCGATGAGGAGGTAGACCCTGACGACCCGAAGAGTTTCAAGGAGGCGATGTCTAGAACCGATCGGGCCAAATGGATCGTCGCGATCGAGGAGGAGTTGAAGTCTATATCCGACTTGAACGTCTATGAGCTGGTGCCACGTTCACAGGCGACCCTGGAAAATAGGAAGGTGCTCAAGGGTCAATTCGTTTTTCACCTCAAGCGGGATCAGTTTGGCGCTATCGAGAGATGGAAGGCGCGCTTTGTGGCGCGTGGAGACAAAGCCACTCCGGGCGTTGATTTCCAAAAGACCACATCACCTACTATGCGTCTGGAAATGTTTCGGATCGTTCTTCACATTGCGGCGGCTATGGGCTGGGATCTCCACCAACTCGACGTTAAGACTGCTTTCCTCCGCGGACGACTGCCCCCCGGCGAGCACGTGTTCATGGAACAGCCGGTGGGATTCGAAGCTGCCGGGAAGGAAGACTGGATCTGGCGGTTAATTATGGGCTTATACGGGCTGCCGAATGCCGGGCGGGTGTGGTATCTGGCTATGAACGCAGCCATGCTCGACCTGGGATATACCCGCGTACCCTGCGAGCACTGCTTGTATTACCGGAAGTCAGCCAGTGGGACAGTGCTCGCCGGCGTGCATGTTGACGATTACATGGCCGCCGCGAGTACCGTCGTCGAAGGACTCCGCTTCAAAGAAGAGCTGCGCAAAATCTGGGATATAAAAGACCTTGGCATTGCAAAATTCTGTGTCGGTATCGCCATTGAGCGCGACCTGGCTAACCACCATATCTATCTATCACAGACGGCGCTTATCGATAAGACTCTCGCAATATTCAAGATGACTGACTGTCAACCGGTTCTCACACCTATGGAGGCAAAGAAAACGCTCTCGCATGTCCCTGCCACCCCATTATCCCTATCCGAACTCGCGACACTTAAATCGTTCCCCTATCGCAAGCTCGTTGGGCTAATGATGTATCTTGCTATCGGTACACGTCCGGATATCGCGCTTGCTGTCCAGAAACTCTGCCAGTTCCTGGACTGCTACAATTTTGAACACTGGGAGGCGGCTAAGCGCCTGTTGCGCTATCTGAAGGGGACTAGGACCTTGCAACTCCGTCTCGGGGGAAAGGACATTAATCTGGTCGGTTTCACCGACGCCAGTTTCGCCTGCTGTCCGGACTCTCGTAAATCTGTCGGGGCCTACTGCTTCACACTCGGGGATAGCGGCGTTGTCTCGTGGTCTTCGAGGAAGCAGAAAACCGTCGCTCAATCAACTACGGATTCTGAATACATCGCGTCCGCAGAGGCCGCTCGGGAAGCCATATGGCTTAGGGCGATCCTGACTGCTGTCGACTTGGCACCCACGGCGCCGACCGCTCTACTATGTGACAACGACGCTACGAACGTGCTCTCCCAGGATCAAGTATTTCATTCAAGATCAAAACACATTGACATCAAGTATCATTATATTCGCGAATGCTGTGAGAACAAGACAATCCTATTACACTACGTCCCATCCAAGGATAATGTGGCCGACGTGTTAACAAAGCCGCTGCCTGCACCTCAATTCCTACGCTTACGCAGCTTCCTCGGTTTGTGCGATCGTTAGGGCGTTTCCACACGAGGAGGAGTGGAGTTCTGTGGTCTTACCCTTTTTGTTTCCTTACTTTTCATTTTTACATCTCCGTCATATATGTCTCAGGATGAGGAGGAGTGTTGAGGTATTACGAACATCCTTACGCCACTTCCCGATCACGTGTCTCTTGGTTTATCATTCCGGATTAGATACTACTCTTACCTCAGTCGTTCACTTCCAACGTCTGAGGTAAGAGCTTTGTTTACTCTACATTTCACATTATTAACGTACCTATAGATTCGTGTATAGGTACGCTCCGAATGATAGAGTCGTTCACTTCCAACGTCTGAGATTCGTGTATAGATCTTAACAGTATGGAGGTTAGGACTGAGCAGGGTCATCATTGGCATCACTTGAAGCGTTGGAGCAAATCGGAGTTGGAATTATGTAATGCTGCACGTGACTTATTCACGATGGCCGAACGCGATCGACGCGTTGCAGGTTTTCGAAATTTGAGCCACAACAATTGTCTGCTCTCAATCCACTACTCTGCAAATGGTCAAAAGACGCGTTTTGTCGGAGGATTTGTCGAGCGACGACGACTACTGCTCTGCTGGCTCGTCGTCATCCCTTCCTCCATCCTCCAAACGGACCTCTAACCCTGCAAAGAAGACAGCAAAACCGGCGAAGAAGCGAACCAAGCCTACGCCAGACCCTGATGGAACAACCCCAGAGACCATGGCCAGAACCCATCCGATCAACATGCACGCCATTGCCTGCCCAAGGCCTGTGCGCGAGGCACTTCTCAAGTGGTATTCTAGTGTTCACGAGACGCGAGGCATGCCTTGGCGCAAACCCTTTGACGCATCCCTGGATAGTGATGGGCGTGCACAGAGAGCCTACGAGGTGCGTGTGTATCTGGTGTTTTCTTGCGTGTGACTGACGGAGACTTATTGAGCCAGGTCTGGATATCGGAAATCATGCTGCAGCAGACACAAGTGGTGACTGTGATACCCTACTACAATCGTTGGATGGAAAAGTAAAGCTTCCAAGCTACTTCGGCCGTATCGCTCCTTAATTCTTATAACATCTCTTAGATTTCCAACTCTCCGCCATCTCGTAGGTCGACGCGGCTTTCCAAGTACCTATTGTTGATCACTTTCGTAGGCTTCCTCCGACATCGAACAGGTGAATGCGCTTTGGAAGGGCCTGGGATACTATTCACGCGCTGCCCGTCTTCTCGCTGGAGCCCAGAAATGCGTACAGTCGTCCGAACTCTGCGGTAGACTGCCCAACAACGCCAAAGATATGCAGGCGTTGATACCTGGTATAGGGCGGTACAGTGCGGGTGCAATCTGCTCAATTGCGTATGGAGAGAAAGTACCTGTGCTGGATGGCAATGTGACACGACTAATGTCACGCATCTTGGCGTTGCATGCACCGATCACGGCAAAATCGACACTGAACTTACTTTGGAGAGCCGCGGAAACCATGGTCGAACTGTCCGATCACAGCGCTGATAATGAGGTTAGAAAGGAAGGAGATGCAGGAGATATAAACCAGGCCCTGATCGAGCTGGGAAGTACCGTATGCAAGGTAAAAGAGCCCTTGTGCAACGCATGTCCCGTCCAGGAGTGGTGTGGCGCATACAAGCTTGCAAACTCTTCTATCTCCGAACATATTCCAGATATGGAGGACCTATGCAATCTGTGTGAGGCATTGCCTGTGCCAATTACGGTTATCGCCTTCCCCATGAAAGCGGAGAAGAAGAAAGCACGAGAGGAGGTTGATCACGTCTCCGTCATTGAGTGGCGGTCGCGGAGAAGCAGTCATGAGAGATGGTTCCTGCTGGTGCGGCGGCCAGAGGGCGGTGCGTATACGTATACCACCAATTTTCTCAAAATTAACCTTTTGATCTGTATTCAGGGCTCCTAGCCGGATTACATGAGTTCCCAACAATAGCCAACGTGCCCGCGGACTCCTCCTCGGCAAATATGCAAGCGATGGAAGCACATGGACTGATTACCAACCTGCTCGTGGCGCCGCTCGCGCAATACCGCTCATCAAAATCGAAGTTTTTTGAACCCAAACACAAGCAAGGGGATAAAGGGGATGATCTGAGAATTGCGGACATTCGCGCGGCAGGAGACGTGCCCCACGTATTTTCACACATCAAGAAGACGTATCGAGTACAATGGGTATTGCTAGAAGGCGAAGAGACGCCGCCTGCGCTGGCTCCCACCAAGGCAGCAGTGGCGCCAGTTGTAACGGCCTTAAAGGGCAAGGGTGCGGTAGGGAAGGCGAATAAAAATGCGAAGACGTCAGGGAAGGACCTGGGTGGAAGTGCGCGGTGGCTTCCGCTCAAGGATGTGGCAGACGCGAAGTGAGTCACATCCACTTTCAAATTGGCACCTCGCCGCCGCGTGTCGAGTTTTTTTACTGACTTGTGTATGGGCAGCGTCGGAACTGGGGTAATGAAAGTGTGGGACCGGGTGAAGGACGTATGGAAGACCTAGAGACGTTTGACGGTATCGATGATCTAGCGGAGCTGTTCTATCGTTGTAATTTCACTCACCTAGAAGTGCAATGTGGGTAAACACAGCACATCTGATATATCGAATTTGTAGATAAATAATTATAATAGGCCCATCGTCACGCGCAAGCGAGTTGGTGTTATCACCGAGATGGCCGGGCGGTGGCAAAATATTATTCGTACGCCGGAATGTGCCCCTGTATGTCTGTTTGGCTCGGCTACATTGCATGTATATTGATATGATGCATGTCATCCTGGTGAATCAAGGTACATATACACACAAACATATATATATATATACATATACTGTAACAAACTCTAAAAGCAGAAAGGATTTGTTGCAGATGCGAATGGCAGTTACGCAATTGGTAATGACAAATAGGCACAACCTGCGGACTTGCGGAAGATTTGTGAAAGCCTGAGAAGTCGAATCTCATGTGTGGCAGTTGGTGGCAGTTGGTGGCAATGGGACAGGCGATCAACAGGCAATAACACGAGCCCGAACAAACAGAATACTTACGATGTGATAGAGTGGGCTGGGACACGGGGAAACGTCGCTCAAAACCACGGGTTCCTGTGAGAGGATCTGAAGACTGTCCGCAGAAATTATGGTTGTACTGACCCGCCAAAGACCTTATCGATGTTTAAATTTTACAGAGGGGTTGCTTGAATTAGGTTCATTGGTTGTCGCCCAGGATACTGCGCCACCAATGTGCTTGTAGCACATAATCATGCTAAGACGCCGGGTAGAAGTCCCCGCCCATGCGGCGCGTCTTAGGAGTTCGAACTTCGACGGCATAAAATCGTTCTATTGTGTATAGCACCAGCTGAAAGAGCAATGGTGGTCAAGAATATTGTCTCTGCTGGCAGCTCAACACGTACATCGTTTTAAAATATACATGGTGGACATCGATTGTATATATTGGCATGCACCTCAGATCCGCTCTGCGACGCGGCTTGAGACCACGGCGCAGTATCTACCAAAGGATCCATTTATCCGAGTTTATTAAGAGCTCACTTCACAGCATGGTTCTAATTCACAACATTTCTAGCAGGCCATAGGAATGTGGCAATCCGGGTCTTAGCCCAGTAAGAAGCCCTCACGTGAATTTGACTTTAATCGGATGATGAAATCCCAGTGAACCCAGATGTTTGAGACCCCTCCGAATCTTGGTCTTTAATCTCTATCCGAGGAGATGCCATAGCCCACATTGTTGAGGAGATCTCACGCAGCACCGCCATTTTTTGCTCTGCACCCGTGTCCTGTTGCTAGTAGCGCTGGGGGCGATTCCGAACAGAAAAAGGCAAATTGGGGGTGACGCACTTGGCCCCGTCCTTCTACGCCGAAGTGGGGACAGTAACCTTGTGACTGATGGTCTGGGTGTAAGCGAGCCACCCAGGATACACTGACAGTTGGCGACGGAGAGTATGCGAAAGGCTGTGATGTTCGTGTAAAACATCCCTCAGGAGCGCCGGCGGCGCCGCTTCATTCTGCAGATCGGCGGAGGTGATGTGTTGAGGACCCGGAATCAACATGCTCAATGCCAAATGAGTGCACGAGATCTACACAAAGCCCCTTGAAGAAGCACGCGCTGTTTCCTAGCTGTTTCTTCGCTGTTTCCTCGCTCATCAAGAGGAGAAAGAGAGACTCGGGTCGGACTGCGATGACGGATCAAAATCCATCACAGCCACCGCTCGGCGCCGCCACGGTTGTGACGCGTGCTGCTGGTTTTCCTGTGACCGTGACCACGCTGCTACACACCCGCTTGCTTTTCTATTCTACGTGCTTAGAAACCACTCAAAAATCAAACGAAGTGAATGAGTCTATCTGAAAGTGCAAGCACCAATGATCGGGTTGACTATCTATAGTGCGTCCTAATGCTCTGCAGGTGTTTCCTCTGGGCTCACTTCGCCGTTCTCACTGTCAGTTCGGTACTCAATGTGCCCAAGACTGCAACGCAAAACGACATCAGGGAGCGGCACAGGGCACTTTCGGTGATATTCCATCCTGACAAACAACTTGACGAGACAAAACGCGGTACCGCTTCCCACAACTTTCTGGCAATCCAGAAGGCATACGAAGGTGTGTACTCAAACTCCGTGTATCTTCCATGACACAGCGATGCAATCTCAACACGGTTCTTGTAGTTCTGTCCGATCCATTCTTGCGGTGAGATCGATATCCCTTTGCAATTGCCACCACTCTCAATCTTCCACAGGGTTGTCTATGACATTCTAGGTAAAGCACCTCGTCCCATGAAAAGTCCGCGTCTTGACACGTTCGACAGGGGAAGATGGCCTCAAGATCAGTTGGCCTGCTGAACTTCGGTCAAAATCTAACGAAGAGGTAGATATTCCGAGTCGCGACGAGTTCGCGACTGCAAATGAAGGCGAAATGCTGACGGCCAAAAGATTGTAGAGGTCTTGAAACGCACAAAGCGAACATCCACGCAGCGCAAGCTCGAGGGCCTCATCCGCTCGAAGGGCTCTTTGGTATGCGGGATTAATGCTTCGTCACTTTTGAGAAGCCCTTCGGACGTCAGTCTCGCTGGTCGTCTGAATCGAGTTTCGGTTATGAATATCGTTGAGACCCATCGGGTTAAGGTCAGCTATGTCACTCCATTATATTTATTACTCTAATACGCAGGCGCATCACCAGAAAGACGTTACCGATAAGACTACTATTGGCATTTCGACTAGGATAACCCGGGAGGTGCCTAGTAGTATGGGGTTGATAGGTACTGGGAATGTCCTAGGTCACTTTACCCATCGTGCTTCACCAAAACTGGAGTTCGAGGTATGCAGCATGAAATCATGTGGATTTACATATCTCTGATCGCCGTTTTAGGGCGCTGTCTCGCTCATGTACCCCCGTTTTATAATCCTGAAATCGCTATATCGACCGGACGACTTCACAACACTCGGTATCGACACGGAGATAATCCCGGCTTTTTTCTTCGTGGTCCGCCCGCCTATCACATTCAACCTCACTCGCCGGCTCTCTCGAGACAGCCTTACAGACGGGCGCCTCACCGCGCGGATAGGGCGCAACCCGCGCGTCTCGCTCAACATCACCACACCCATCGGGTTCGATTTCACCGGCAAACGAAAGGCCTCCAAGACCAAAGGGGACCCGTCCCATGGGGCGGGCTCCGTGTCGGGCCTGGCTGTGGGCACACGCTATTTTTCCTGGGGTGTCACACTGGCGGGGCTCAGCTCCAATTTAGGCGCGAACGTTGTGTACACATTCACCGAGCTTGCACTTCAGGCGCGCCTGAGCCTCGAATATGGGCTCGGGGGCCTGGCAATGGTGCTTCGTGGCGAGTGGGAGGGTGAGACGAGCTCGGTCGCAGCGGGTGTAGGGCTGAGCAAGCAGGGCGTCATGCTGAATCTAGAGTTTGTTTATTTGTTTGTTTATTGTTTAATTTTTTAACATCATTCTACACAGGCTCACCTATTTGGAGCAGCAGCTATATCTTCCTATCGTGTTGTCTCAGGAATACGATGCTGCTCTCGGTTTGTGCACAGCGGTTCTCCCATCTGCAGCATTTGTCCTCGGCTATCACTTCATTCTCAAGCCTCGCCGGCGGGCGGAAAGAGCGGCGTGCGTGTTGTCGTTGATCTCAGTGACAAATAAACACTGATGTATCTCGGACATTGGCAGAATTCTCCAGAAGGCCCGATTGGCTGCTGATGAAGATCGCGCCGCTACAAAGAGACAGTGGGAAGAGACAATATATATGCTAAAGGACACTGCACGGAAGCACATGGATGCAGAGCGCTGTAAAACGGGTGAGTTGTACTGATGTCGCAGCCTATACCTGCGCTCCACACTAATCAATTATCATGCAGGCCTGGTGATAGTTGACGCATTCTATGGCCCTTCTGATCCAGAAGACGAGGCCCAGGGTCTTGTGCTAGATGTCACGACCGCAGTCCAAAGCCTCGTGACAAACAGCCAGCTGTACATTGCTGGTCATCGAACAAAGGTAGGACCCTTACCTGCTCCACATCAATTGTACCTCTGACACTAGCATGATATTAGTCTGGTATTCAAGGCTTCTACGATCCAGCCCCTTCATTTGCAAAATCGCTGCGAATCAATTACTTGTTTCGAGGTCGACCGCATTTTGCCGATGTGCCAGATCACCGGCCCGTTGTGCTACCGTTGGAAGGTGAATCTACCATATCCAATTCTATGGCACATACTTCTAAAACAGCTTCTACAGATCATTTAGTCTAATAATATGTTTAGGATATCGGGAGGACATCATTTGCCGGAGGTCTGCAGGCGCGATCCGCGCCAAGAGTAGTAACAGTAACCCCATATTTGGGAATTCTATGCCATCCAGCTCAGCGGTCCAGACTCATTTAATCTTACCTGTGATAAAGCCATTGTCGGCGGTAAAATTCGAGGGCCGCAGTACAAGGCCTGACAAAGCTGCTCGCCGGCACCGATTTACCTTTTGGGTTGAACTGAGACTGTTTACACCATCCGCGGTCTTCGATGTAAGACACCGTTGGTCACACAGGAGTCCATAGGCACACGCGTACGTACCATGCTCTCCGCCCTTCTCCGCCTCCATGCGGTTTTCAAATACCCTCTCACGACTTTGCCTCCCTTGAGCTAGCCTTCATTGCCACCAGTACACTTTTGCTCCGGCCTTGTGATGAAAAGCTTGTTCTGGTCTTCGAGGTGCATAATGACGGCCGGCTGCTTCTCGGGGTATTCCATCGGTCTAGTTTCGAGATTATCTGACCGTATATACACCTTCCACTTTCTGGCCGCTCAAATGGCTCCTGCCGCTCCGTCCTGGGTGATTGCCGTAAGATGCAGAAGCAAGTGTTCTTCTGTTGTATCAAGGTGCCCTTGATAGATCTGAATCGGACGGTTCATAGTGCGCCAGAAAGAGGATAATTGCGATAGTGTAAACTGAATGGTGTTCGGTTTATGACCTTGTGTGAACTGCCGTTTCTCATCTGGACCGGGAAATTAGTATACGCGACTAACATCTGCTCACCCTAGACGGCCCGTGGAACATCGGTGCCGAGAACATCGTAGGGCCAGGCGATGTGTAGAGTACGTCGATAAGTACAGTGCATCCGGTAAAGGTTTAAGATCAAACGCGGGCAGTCCCTGGCCATGGCCAGAAGCTGCCTTCTATTGCCGACTCGGAACGGTGGATCGACGTTGAACCTTGTTGTGTAGGACTGCGCGGATATACTGTGGAAGAACCTAGACTTAGGGCTCGACCATGGCCGACCATCATTCATTTGAGAGAGTGGCACTGCAGCATGGGAGTCAATAATGCTAATATCCCAACAGTAGGCTCGTGTACCTCGCATGTAAATAACATCACATCATGATGCTCTCTTTAAGCGGTCCAAGTGCAGTTGTATTCAAGTCTTTGTACAGCTGTGGGAAGACAATCTGCGTAAAAGTTCATGATCGAGAGCATAGCTGCTATAGTGGCAGGAAGACCGCCATATGTGCATATGCCCAGCAAGACTTGGTAGGCCACGTCATTATTCGCAATGCAGTCCTTGCCAGCTCGGTTTCGAGAATGATGCTAGAGCATCGATACAATCATGCGTCTGCCAGCGCTGTGATAATGCCGTATTCTGGAAGATGTTCACGGAGAAAAGGCAGCTATAGGTTTGTGATGATGTGGGTGGCCGAGCTCATCGTGCATGCGATCGTCGGTGGTGTGCATAGATGCAGATATTCAGGGTTACTTGTTCTATCCCTGGACGCCACCGACTTTTGACAAGTCGCAAGATATTACAGCATAAATAGCACGGCACACCGGGAAAGAGTATGGAGAAAACCGAGCAAGCTGAGAGAGTCTGGCTTAGATCGGAGATTGTATATACCCTGCATTGACCGGCGGCAACATCAGGCAACCTCCTCGAGGGAAACTCAAAAGCTGTCAGTGTAGAGATGCCAACAGATGATATACGTAGAAGAGGAGTCACTGAAATCATCCAGATGTAGCACATGGTGCACAACTGCCGCCGGCTGAATCCGGCCTCGGTTCAGATTCCGATAGACTTTGTTCAATCCCGCCTTTCCTCAAGATTATGGCCTGTCCCACGGTATCATCAAGTATCAGGCAAGCAACCGATCACCCGGCAAGGCATGATCTCGCCCTTTTTTCGCCATTTTCCCGTCGAGTTACGGCCTATGCCAGAGGCCCCTTTGGGCTGTATGTCGTGGTTTTGCGTGTCAACTCAATTTCAACTCAAAATATAATCTTGCGGTCCCTGATCCATTCCGGCGAAGTCGCCGTCATATTTAACCTGTACCAGCTCCTGGACAGCCCTTTCCCAACCTCCCCACAGCTGCCCTTCTTCCGTAGTGTTGTTCGCTACAATGCAACAACCTACAATTCAAAACGTCCGCATTCGCTCCACGCGGGATGCCCACCAGATATTTCTCGGCGTTGCGCGAAACGTCTTGCCTCTCATCACTCGCCGACTGGATGCAGAAGAACGACGTGCCATCGTCCCAGGCAACGTCTACGTCTGGGAGGAACGGAGCTCAAACAGTGACTCCGCGGGAACAGCGGGTTTAGGAATGGAGAGATGGTGAGTGCCAACATTACTGTGGCGGACACTTGCATTTCCGCGGCGCTCATCAAATGTATCCTATGCAGGACAGATGGCATGGGCTGGAGTCCTTCTAGAGTTCGCGACGTAAGTCTTACCATGCAGAAGACGTGTTTACCTAGTTTTTCTTAACTGATCTCGTCTGTCAGGAATTTCTCTTTTATCACCAGAAGGAAGTTGAGATCAACGAGGATCCAACCAATCCATCCACACCATGGGCGCAGATGATGAGGTTTGTGAACTTACCTTGAAAACGACGTTTATCGTCTTCCAATTCTATGCTCCACAAAATACTGACAGCGCCACCGCCACATAGCATGTATCCGTCACCGAGGTCCCGCGCCATGAGCGACACAGAACGCCTCATCAAGCAGACCTACAGTGTATATGTATCTCTTCCTGCAGATCAAGCCCGCGGGGTATCCAGAAAATGGCACATCAGTGAGCATGTTTCCTATTTTTACAAGGCCCTATGCTCATGGTCCCCACAGCGGCCTATTTTAGTCAAGAGAAGCTGAACCTGTTGAAAACTGTAGACAAAATTCGAGGCATTGGCGACGCACTCGTACCTGATGGCCTCTTCAGAAGCGGACGAACGGCAAAACCCCGCAGCCGTGGGGATACGGATGCGACCCGGATACCAGGCTTCGAAAATATTTCAGCGGCACCCAAGAGCCGTTCAAGCAGCTATGAGATTCATGAGCCATCCTCGAGCGAGGTTGCCCGTGAGTCCCATCGACACGCTGCCAAGACTGCGCTAATGTGAACACTGCCAGACCGCGCGCAAGGGTATAATGCAGGCCCTGCACCAACAAATCCACGCGCATCTGGCAGCAGGACTGCCGGTGATGCACGAGAACGTAAATCTTTTGGTAGCCCGCCACCTTCGCGAGGGCATCATCGAGATGGCACTGTGTCCAATTCACCATCACCATCTTGTAAATCATCTTCTGGCCAGACCTTGACCTCTCGCACACCCAGTCCGTCTTTGGTCCGAAGCAAAAAGCTTGTCCCTTTGGAGTACTTGCAAAACGTCACGCTATCTCGCAGAGACCCCGCAGATGAGCAACTCCTCCGACGATTCAATAGCCAGCCCGGATCGCCAGCAGGCGCTTCTCTCGCTACACATGGGCTGTCTTATTTTCCCGTTATTGGACATGATCAATTTGTTCCACGCCATGCAGCAGCGGGTATTCGCTAGTCGACATCGCTTAAGTTATTCACCTCCTGGATGAGGCCGTGATCTGCACGGCCCTGCTTGATGGCTACCCTCATATGACTATCATAGGATTTACTTCACACGGACTACATAATCGCCCACAATCACACCTTTCTTGGATAATACTTAGTTGGACGCATCTTCGCGGCCCCCGCCAACTATCTACCGAATTCCCTGCCCTTTATCTTTATTGTGACTACTACTTTGCTCTCGCTGCTCGAGTTCTGAATTCTCCGTACCTACCCTCGTCGTCTGTCTTGCTTTGCCCCCCAAGTATCATTATACAGTCCGTTATAGCTTCCTTTCGTGCCCATGCACCGACTTTCCCCATATCTATGATGATATTGTCTCTCACCAGCGCAACAGCTTCGGAGTGAAAATAGCCTGCGACTCGGATAGGGCACGTCGAGTCGCTCGCTGTCCGCCCAAGGATCGCAACAAAGATGATAGGAGAAAGCTCGGAGAATCACAGGCTGCCCTGATCTTCATACAAGTGACTAAGTCATAATTATGCAAAGCTTTAGAATCTGCGCCGCCCTACGATCGTTATATGGCACTGAGAGGGGCACGAAGATCAGCCACGAACCATTCGGCACGTGATATGCGATCTTGGCGTGACATCGAGCCTGTTGACTTCGAGCCAAGACTCAGGAATTCGTGTAAATCTGCGTGTTGTTCTTGACTACGACCTCGAGCTCAATCAAGCTATGGACATCGATATCAGTGCCTGCATAAATACCTCATCTCCCCAAGGGATTCGTGCTCTGTTGTGGTTCAGAACAGACTTGCGACTGCACGACAATCCGGCTTTACAAGCGGTCCTCAAACTCCGTCCCGAAGTATTGTATCCTGTCAGTTTGAAACCCCATTTGATCTGACACTGTTCAGGAAGACTAACGGTTATGGGTTCAAACAGGTGTGGACCTGGGATCCGGAATATGTCTACGAGCACAGGGTTGGAGTTAATCGGTACTCCGCTTGGCCCAATCACCCAGCCGCATGCATTTGCTGACCTTAGCTTGACACTACGACAGCTTCAGCTTCCTGCTTGACAGTATGCGAGATTTGTCCGCTTCACTGTCCGCGTGCAATAGTAAATCCAAACTTCTTGTGCTGCGTGGCGCACCACAAGTCATGCTGCCCACCCTATGGAAGGCATGGAAAATCACACACTTGGTATTTGAAAAGGACACCGCAGGCTATTCTGCCATCCGTGACAAGCAGATCAAAGATCTCGCTACCGAAGCCAAAATAGAGGTGCTCGAGGTACTGGGACACACATTGTATGATCCGGAGGCCGTTGTGAAGGCCCACGGTGGTAAAGCGACGATGTCAGCGGCTGCATGGCACTCGGTGAGTCGTAATCGATTCTCCACTTGAGCGTCACATGCAACTTTGCACTAAGACCCCCGACGAAAGGCAGCCCAAAAGCTGCCTGAGCCAGTGCGACCAAGCCCCGCACCAAACGTGATCCCACCGCCCGGGAATATCTCGCTGCCGGAGTTCTCCTACTTCGAGGATCGCCCGGTAGACTTGAATATAGAGACCAGAGTATCACACATCACAGTTTATAGTGAGTATTCCCCTGTATTACGTTGCGCCACATTGACCACTCGTATTTAGACACCATCGCTGGCCCTAATGGTGACTTTGCAACACCGACTATGGAAGAACTCGGCCTTCCCGAAGCGTCGACGTCCATCAAAGGAGGCGAGACAGAAGCCCTCCGCAGGCTGACGGCGTACTGCGCGGATCGCGAGCGCGTCGCAACATTTGCAAAACCGAAGACGTCTCCAGCAGCATTCGATCCTCCGGAAACAACCCTTCTGGTGCGTCTAATCTCATGCCTTACGATCAGATATCGGTGTCTCAGCGTCTATCGAGATTAGTCCCCATATTTGAAATTTGGCTGTCTGGGCTCCCGCGAATTCCTGTGGCGTGTGCGTGACACCATCACAGCATGGAAGCAGTCAGGGAAAGGGGGCGACAGTACTGCGAAGGAGACCCATCGTATGTTGATGACCTTCGGTTGCCGTGGAGGCCACAGAGCAGATGCTGATCAATCTCCAGCTCCAGAGAATCTCGAAGGCCAGCTCTTATTTAGAGAGATGTATTACGCTGCAGAGTGCGCACAAGGGCTGTCCTTTGCGCAGGTCCGTGGCAACTCGATATGCCGGTAATCCTTCATAATTCTGTGAGGGGCATGCTGAGCTAATGAATCTAAAGATACATAGACTGGAACCTACCAGTGCGCAGCATTTAGCTATGTCATGGCTCGCATCATAACCGACTGTTGACATTTTGCACCCCTAGAACGTGTACGACAAGGACGGGAGGCGGGTGCTGCCGCGACCCCGAGGGGATGATTTATCCGAAGAAAGGTTTGAGGCGTGGAAGTTCGGACGGACGGGCTTTCCATGGATAGACGCAATCATGCGTCAACTGCGCCTCGAAGGTTGGATACACCACCTGGCCAGACATTCTGTCGCAGTGAGTGTACTATCGCGGAAGCGCTCGTGCATCTCCTGATGGCGCGTTCAGTGCTTTTTGACAAGAGGCCAATGCTATATTTCTTGGGAACGGGGCGCAGAGGTTTTTGATGGTAAGGATGATATAATTGGCCCATTGTTGCTGGCCCATTGACGATTTCCCTCCAGAATGGCTTATCGATTGGGACCCATGCGCTAATCCTGGCAACTGGATGTGTAAGTAATTGCTTTGCTTCCGTGAAATTAGCTGACCTTGAGCAGGGCTCTCTTGCTCCGCTTTCTTTGCACAATACTGTAGGCCCCTATTCATGTTTGTTCTTGATGGCACCTGAATTTCTCATAGATCGAGTATACGGAACGGTTTCTTTCCCAACGAAATACGACAAGACAGGGTTACTCGTGCGCAAATTCTGCCCAGAGCTAGCAAAGTTTCCTGACAAGGTAATCTCAACATCGCTTTTCGCGACCAAAGCCTGATTCAATGATTGTCAGTATATATATGCCCCCCATCTCGCACCTCTGCAAATTCAGAAAGAAGCGGGATGCGTTATCGGGATCGACTACCCCAGACCAATGCTAGATGAAAAGCTGGAGAAGGAGAGATGCATTCTGCGCCTCAAGGTTGCCTACAAGCAGGGCCTATTTGGTTCCCACAAGTCTGTGGTTGATGGATCTGCCAGTAAGCTGCTAAAGGATAGCTACAAGGCGCAGCTAGATGCATTGGACAATAAAGCTCAGACTATCGACCTGGGGCTCCAAGGCGAGGGGACGCGGAAGAGAAAGGCAGGAGATTCAGATGCTGTCGGTGGTGGCTCATCGAAGACGGCAAAGATGGGGAGCATAGATGCGTACTTTTCCAAGTAATTAACTGACAATCGATCAAGATCATCGATCGTTGTTAACATTGAGGTGAAAAACAACGAAGCGGGAAATTGAAATCGAAACTGCCCGAGCCTGTCATGTCATGCGCACGTGCGTCGACCGAGGTTTACGTTCCCAATAGTTCGCGACAGGCGCCGGCGGAGTGTTCTTTCACTCCAGTCACCCATCTGTACACGCCTTCGATATGGCTCCAGATCAGCTTACACCGCTGGGCACAGAGCCTAAGCCCAGGGGAGCGAATAGGTCTACAAAAGTTGCCGGCAAGCTCAAAGTCCTTCCGGAGCAGCCAGAGCCAGCAACGTCGAAAGCCGTCGGCTTGCAGGGCCCCCCGAAAGACCAGGACGACAATGTAGGCACTACCGGTGACAGTGACGACGGCGATATAGACGATGACGATGAGGGGGATCCCGATGATGTCGAGGTGCATATCTTTATCTGGCCTACTACCGGATTCTGAGACATCCTGACGGAATGTACCTGAAGGTGTACAACCAAATATCTATGATACCCGATGGGACAGCGAAACGTGACGCATTAAGACTCACAAAAAAGAAGGCTAAATCGCTACCCAGAGTCACTGCATATGCCACTGCTACGTGAGTTTCGACTTTGGCCCCACAAAATAGCTGTGACTGAGCCGAATGCAGATCATACCGCCTGCCTGAACTAATGAAATTTTTCAACGCGCGGAGAACTTCATACCATACAAATCCGCGACTGATCGACGAGGCAATCTACACGCCCTATTACTATGACGAACCCCATACAGACGATAGCAACCGTCGATCAAAGACACAAACGCACGTACCCACTGGAGACCTGGTGGGCATACCTGAGCTGGAGGTGGAAGAGGAAGACACTGGGCATCGTATAAAGAAGAAGAGCAAATTCGATGCTGGTTCCCCTGAAGCTGAGATATTCTTGTTCGATTATGGGACTGTAGTCATTTGGGGCATGACGGAGGCGCAGGAAAAGCGCTTTTTGTCGTCAATGTGAGTCCTCATCTCGCCGAGTTCAATGTGCTTTACCCAATGACAGTGTGTGACAGAAAACGGTTTGAGGTTGATAAATTAGGTACGCATATTTAAATGCTGTATGAACTGTCGGTATTGACTGGAATGAATCAGCTCCGGATGCCGTAGAAATGGAGGACTTGAACTACTACTACGCCAACTACAGCCGGATATACAACGATGTGATCACACTTCGCCATGGGTCTAGCTACATGTATGTCATCTGCGATCCGCAGGCGGCTAACTGATTGAATACTTCATAGGACGAAGCTTTCCCTTTCGCATGCTCTCTCGCAGTCTGTCAAGATTTCATTGGTAATATCAGGCTCTCCACTTCTCCGTTCCGCCATCTGACCGCGAACCTAGTTTGAAGAGCTTATTTCATCAACTATAGAGGAGACGAAAGATATTCCCGAAATAATCGCAGAGACGGGAAAAATTGGGATGCCACACAAAGGTGCATATGATTTCTGTGAGAATAGCCAGATATTGAACTTCGCCCAGAAATCATGCGTCAAATTGGGGAGCTATTCTTGTTACGAACTAACATCAACTCTGTTGGATCTGTTCTCGACTCGCCGGTATGGCAATATATTTCTCTACCAGCATTTTACTGATAATCTTTTCTTCAGGAGGTGTTTTGGGCAAGTATCCAAGTTTTCTCAAAATTACATGGCCGCTAACGGTCTATTCTGCTCCATAGAGCTATCCAGATTTACAACCATTATACGACGCCTGCCGAAGCTACCTGGAGATACCTCAGCGCATCAATTTGCTTAATACTAGAGTTGAAGTTCTCCAAGATATGCTCCAACTACTCAAGGAGACCGTCTCTAGCAGGCACAACGAGCGACTGGAGCAAATCGTCATCATACTGATCGGCATGGAAATATGTGAGTCTTGTGGCTGCAATTATATGTTGCTTCTTCTCTGACACACCCTTCATCAGTACTGGGGATTATAACCATAATGGTAGACCTGTTAGCCTGAGCGAATGGGTTCCCAGATGTTATTACACTCATTATACATACTATTATACTCCGCGGTTATGATTTATATACAGATAGCTCTAGACTACTTGCTCTCTTTCGGTCTGCGAACACTGCGCGTGCTCGTACTCGAGGAAGCAGCCGGTTTCGTTTGCCTGAAGCAGAGGAACTCAATTCCAGTCGCCCGTCTCGTTTCTGCTAGTGTTTTCTTGACGCCGTCAAGATTGCTCTGCAGATTCTCATCGCCTGCTCTGCGTGCGTATGCCTGCGAGATCTTGTTATACAAGTCGGAAAGCGTCTTGGCGGCGGACGTGGTCACATAGCGGGACAGCGTTTGATGCATGAATTCGATTTCGAGGGTTGCCTAAATCAGAAGATGTCAGCCTAGGTAAGGGCCACCATTACGCGATAGCCTGAGAAGCACTCACGCGCAGCATGCCGCCCATCCCAAATCGCTTTACTTGGCGGAAACAGAGAAGGGCTTCTTCAGCCAGGTCTTCCACCAGCGCATTGAGAGTACGGTCCAAGAGCTGCTCAGCCACTCTGCTGACTTGTGCGTGAGTGCTGACGAGGTACATCAAGATTTCAAACATATAAGGGCGGATTTCTAGAAGCGATTGAATATTGTATTGCGTGCTTGGACGGCGAAATGCATACCTGTAGGCTGGGGGGTGTCATACCAATCCATGTTCGGGTCTAGTATACCACTTCGAGCAATTTCCTTCACCACAGCCGCCTTCGGGTTGATATAGCCATCAAACAAGTTTTTGTCCAATTCCCGCACGACAGTCATTAGAGTCTAGTTGAGATAAGAAAATGATGGATGAAATGAAATGAACAAGATACATACCCGTCGGTCCTCGTCTATGCTTACTGAAAACGCGGTTTCCAATTGGGTAATCATGCTGGGAATGAGTTGCGAGGACAGATTATTGAAATTCGAGATGACGAGCAGCAGGCGAGTTTTCTGAATCAAAGATCAGAACAGCGAGCAGCAACACAAAGTTTGAAATCTTACAGCGTCATTCAAATCCAGCAATTCCAAAGGATTTGTCCCAGTGATGGTGGCAGCATCAGACCTCCCACTCGCGAGCAGAGATGAATCGTCTGAGGCTAAATGCACCATGCCATCCAGGAAGGCATACAGCGCATCTAAGAAAGACCTCGTGATCTTCGACACAAAAACGGTTGCAATGGCGTTTTGTTTTGTCGTCTTCGGCGCAACAGAGTTGGATGATAGGTCTACGCCACCAGCTATCTTGAACGCTGCTGTAGTGAGATGTCTTTGGAATGCCTGTATCTGATCTAGATACATAGTAGTCGCAGGATCCGAAGGGTTCGCCATCCATGACTCCAGGCGGTGGAGGATGCGCGCATCTACGCCTTTGTTAGTAAACTGCGAAAAAGATATCCAAATGGCCTCACCCCTCAGCCATACATGAGTAAGGATATCTTCGAATCTCCATCGTGTGCTTTCCATGAGACTTCTGAGTCCACTGGCAGCATCGCCGGATATATCCATGCCGTTGAGCTCATTAACACTATCTTGGATCTCTCCAAGAATCTTCACCAAGAAATGAGCGGTCAAGAACGAATTGGAGTCTGCGGGCACAAGAGGTGGCAAGGTAGCATTAGGTCCTTGATTTGCCATCACTGTAATGTCCGATAACTTGAAGAATTCGGAGAGGAGTGTGATGTAGAGCTTGATAACATCCAAAGCCATCGTTGTGCATTGCGTTGGGCTGCGCCGGGATCCTGTTGAGCCCGCCGTCTACATGCAACATCGTCAGTGAGAAGCATATCGCATGTAAAGGGGTCCAGACGAACCCTTCTGAACTTTCCATCAAGAAAATCCTTCGAGATCCGCCAGAAATTAGGAAGTGTCGAGAGCATGGTTTCCGATACGTTCTTGATCAAGTCAAATATTGCTTGCCAAATGTCCGAATCGCCCAGTTGCGCTGCAGCCGTCATGTCTGTTAGTGCCCAACTTGAAACTGTCACTAAATGGGCGGACCAATAAGACCCTCAGACTGCTTGGAATCTGCTGCTGCGAGACCGGTTTGCAGCTGCTGCACTAGTGCTTTCTCGAGCCCTTCAGGACTTGATGGCGTGGCCTGGTGGTTTTCCTTGGCCCCTGATAGTGGGGTTTCATTAAAATCACTTGTATGCGAGACCAGGTAAGTACTAACTGCGTATCGCGGATAAAGCCGTTTTGTAGGCTTGTCCCATTTGTCCCAGAATGTAGTTGTGTTGATTATCGAAGTAGGTCCAAACGGAGTCGTCCGCAGACCCAAGCTCCATCAGTATTCTGATATGAGAGACTCGCGAGTAAGTGTCGCATCCCAATATAATGATAAATCACATCTACTCAATTGTTTTCTCCTGCTCTTCGACACTCCTTGTCGGATCCTTGAGCTGAGAGAGCAGCATATTACGCATCTCCCCCATAGCTTTCTCAACGTTGGCCCAAACTTTCTCCAGAATTCGCTTTTGCTGCTGTTCGGCTGAAGCAGACGCTTTGCCATCCTTAGTCGTCCCAATAGGCAGGAGTTGACCTGGTCTCGAATCAAGGAGAAATTTGCCTTTCTTGTAATCCCGCATGGCAGCATCATACCGCCCCTATCGATGTGTAAGAGTTGAGGACGTCTATTCAACGGGGAAGATACTTACCGCTTCAATAGACTCTACCAAGAAGCCAGGAAGATTGAAGAAGAATTTGGAGCGTTCAAAGACACCAAGTGTTGTGCGCAGCTTCTGAGCTTTTGATGCATTCTCTAGGACTGGTAGGAATACTTGGTCTGCCTTGATGGCGGCCTCTACATATTGTGTAAGCATCACCCGTGTCTGGACAATATAAGCACGCACGCTTCAATTGATCTCGTAGAGGTTTTGATGCATAATCACTGGATTCGGCCAGCAAGCCTTCTTTCATCTCAGCGTAGAGAGCTATAACGCATTTAGCATTGGGACTGGACCAGTGAAATATGACACGCGTGTACCATCTGTAGAAGCTTTCACAGCGACGAAACGATCAAAATTCTCTTCCACCAGTATTCTGATCGCCTCCGAACGGGATTCTATCGATGCTTGAAGGTGATTAATGCCTGCGGCCAGGTCTTGGTAGGTTGCATTGGGATGTACCGCTGCTAGAAAGGCCTTGGGATCAAAGGACTTTGATGTAATGAGCACAGATGCTCCTGTTGTATTCAATGGCTGTTATTGAGCGGCAATATAATCTGGGCCAGATGAATACTAACTGGATTCCATGTCCATGTCTGAAACACTGAATCTCGTGTCAGAGTCGTTGCCAAAGTTGGATAACGATAACTCACTCAATCATCGCACCCAGCCCTAAAGGATCACCATCGCCGTAAACCTCTCCGCCATGCGAGTTCGCCAGTGACCCAGCTAACGAGTCCTCCAAATCATGGTCGACCTCCTCCCATTTCCTATCCCAGCTCAGTCAGTCGATCATTCGAATACAAGAATTTATCACTTACTTGGGCGCAAGAGATCCTATTTTATAGGCCTTGAGTATCGATGCTTCATCTGTTGAGAAGTTGAGCCTGGGCATGCTTCCGAATGTCACAAAGTAATTCGACCAAGGGTTGGGACAGGCTGTCGCACACGAGCTCTGGATCTGAGATAAAGAGCTCAAGTCGTAGCCCGGCGGACGAGTCAAATTCGATGGAGCAGCAACCGCGAGTTGCAAAAGATACTCGCAACGAAAACCGTCGAGTCGACTCTCGAGGATCGAGAAGGAATTGATCACGTGGCTGCTTCAGCATGGCTTCTGCTTAACTTACTTCCTCCGCTCGTACAGTATTGTAGCCCTTTCTCAGACCTCCACTTTCAGTAAACCAGTTCGACGCTATAGAATTCTATACGTGACAAGCAGCCTCCTAGATCCGCTCACATAAACTCTGGCCAAAAGGAATCTTTCTCCCTATCATAGGTGGCTGATGAACAATCTCGGGTAGTGCGTTGCCGAAGCTGGGGACGAAGCAAAAACAGGACGATCATTGGTGCCAAGCAGTTACCCATGACCTTGGCGGTCTCTATCTTCTCCCGCTCAGAGAAGATTTTTCGGCGAGCTGCATGCTCCGCGTGTGCTCAGAGTCTTGGTCTGTCTTGGTATGCTCCTGAACAGCATGCTACCATGAAGATTCGCCGCAATGTTGTTGCTCAAACGATCAAAGGACCACTGCATGCAGCTTAGGGGCCGAGTATTTTATATTCGGCCAGCTTCTGCGCTGAGCCGTAAGCACCGAAGCCTTTACAAGGTCAACAGAACATCTGATCTTGATCGAGAGCTGAGTATCTCCTTTGTTTAGTTGGCAATAATCGGGGCTCTTGTCGGTAGTCATCGCATCGTTTTTGATTTGCCCTTTTGCTATCGGCTATTTGTACTTTCTACTCGTCTGAGATTCATTAAACGAAGGCGTTCCCAAAAAATCAAACCATCTCAATGGCATCGAACCCGCCACCTCAACTTGAATCATGTGTATTAGATATTTGCGAGACAATCAATTAGTTTACAATATAATAAGCGGTAAGCAGAAATGAACAAGACAAGGACTCGCCACTAAAATATTGACTACTGTAAATAGCTGCAGGACTCAACTAGGACTCAGTTTGAAAGCGCCACAAAACAAACAAGACCAAACACTCCTTGCTGAAGCCAATCAAATGAGGCCGGGCAATTGCGCCTAATTTGGTGTGCATGTGGCGCGCGGCCAAACTCGCGCGGCCAATGGTCATGATTGCTTAGAGTGAACATACACTTCCACAATGGCTCAGATCATCATTTTTGGGGCTCTGAGCGTCATGATATTAGAATTAAAATTTATACATAAGATATCAAACCCCTGCGCACCTCGATAATGCACATTCAGCAGCAATTTGTGATTTTCGCCGACGCGACGCGGCACTAATAGCCATTCACAAGCCCAAGTCCCTGCAAAAATGGACGGTCAATGCGGCTTTCCGCACCTCAGGTTTGGCTCCTTTTACGCTCGGGATATTATATTGGAAGTTAAAATAAGATTTTGTTCGGGACAGAATATTTGTAAGTGTCCCCAATATTGTGCTATCATCCCCGAGTATGCATGACTGAAAGCGTGGGCCCATGAACAAAAAATCCGTCCCGAACATTTTTCTTAAAACTAAAATCTATGTACTTTCTACATATAATGTTAAGGGCCAAATGTGCTGTGCGAAGCTGTATTAAAAGTGACCATGTCGAAGGGCCAGCGCCACTGCACCGGATTTGGCAGGCATTGCGACGCCTCAAATCAAACGCTTGGCATTGGATGCATGCTGTCTTGAATCTTGAATTCATGTTACTCTGTGTCAGATGATATCATGGACCACCTACTTTAGTACTTGTCGCCGCAAACCTCCATTTCAAGAAGTGCTTATGGGCAAGTTACACAATATTTTCTCGGGTTCTCGCAACATTGCTGTCTCTACTTCGAGTTACAGATGAGGTGACTGACGGCGGCAGGCCTCGGCAGGCGCGTTCCTCGGAGGCCGGGTGCTCGTTTTGCTCCTCGCGCTGGCGGTTAAAACTTAGCGAAGTCAACTTCTTTAGGCATGGTAGCATGTGCTCCAGCTTCCTTGCGGTTCCCGTGGCGTTTTGTGACAGGCTATAAGAATACCAATCTAGTTCACCTTGCCTTCTCAGCTAGCAGCCCCACCTTCTTATCACCAAAATGCCTGGCATGGCCATCGACGACAATGTAGCTGGTTTGGCGGAGGCCAAGAAGCATGAAACTTATGCCGTCGACCACAAGCAGGCAGACTCGGACTCCGGCCATGGGAGCGTCTACGTGCCCGACGGCATTCATGATGGTCTGGAATTTCCGACTGAGGAGGAGATACGCACCCTCCGGCGCGTGGTGGATGTCATTCCCTGGGCTGCATATTGTACGTCCTAAGCTCAGGTCCTGTAGGTGTTGTGTCGCGTGATCTAATCTAATCTACTACAGTGATTGCCTTCGTGGAGTTGGCAGAGCGTTTCTCATTCTACGGTTCTCAAGCTGTCTTTGTGAGTTTTCATCTCGATAGAGATACCAATAGCTGCTCACATCGGCGCAGACGAACTTCATCCAGCAACCTTTGCCGGCGAACTCAACTACCGGCGCGGCAGGACTGAATGGCCAGGCAGGTGCCCTTGGACTTGGTCAACAGGCGGCCAACGGCCTCAGCACCTTCTACCAGTTCTGGTGTTACATCACGCCCCTCGTGGGCGCATACATAGCCGATACCCGAGTAAGTCATATCTGACCATACTTAGCATGCAATAGCTAACAATCAAGCATCTCTCAGTGGGGCCGCTACAAGACGATATGTGTCTCTGTTGCCATCGCCGTCTTAGGACACATCATCATGATCATCTCCTCCATCCCAGGGATCATCGACAAGAAATCTGCTGCTGCGCCCTTCGCACTCAGTCTCGTCGTTCTGGGCATTGGCACAGGTGGCTTCAAGGCGAACATCTCCCCTCTGGTCGCGGAGCAGTACAAGCGCACCCGATTGTTCGTCAAGACCACCAAGTCCGGAGAACGTGTGATCGTCGACCCGTCGCTGACTACCGCGTCGATCTACATGTAAGCGTGTAATCTGCGACGCGACATTACGATCACTCATTTATTGCCGCTAGGTATTTCTACTTATTCATCAACATCGGTGGACTCGTCGGCCCAATCGGGATGACTTACGCCGAGAAGTTCGTCGGTTTCTGGCTCGCATACACGCTCCCCACCATCGTTTTCTTCCTCTGCCCCATCGCGCTGTGGCTCGGGAAAGATCGATACGTGCGTTCTCCGCCCACTGGGTCTGTGCTTGCGACCTCGCTGCGTCTGTGGCGCTTCGCGGCGCGCGGCCGATGGTCCTGGAACCCCGTCGAGCTCATCCGCGCGATGAAAGCCGACGACTTCTGGGAGAATGCGAAGCCGAGCAAGCAGACCATCGAGTCGCGGCCGGCGTGGATGACGTTCGACGACCTGTGGGTGGACGAGGTCCGGCGCGGATTCAAAGCGTGCACGGTGTTCCTGTGGTTTCCCATCTACTGGCTCACCTACAACCAGATCATCTCTAACTTGACCTGTAAGTACCTCCCTCGACTATTTATTCTGATGCTGATGTCCGTTTGCCACCAGCGCAAGCGGCGACGCTCAGCACGCACGGCATCCCCAACGACGTGATCAACAACCTGGACCCGTTCGCGCTGATCATCTTCATCCCCATCTGCGATCTGCTCATCTACCCCGCGCTCCGTCGCGCGGGTATCAACTTCAGCGCGCTCAAGAAGATCACTGCCGGGTTCATCACGGGCGCGCTGGCGATGGTGTGGGCGGCCGTCGTGCAGTACTACGTGTACAAGACGAATCCGTGCGGCGACGCTGCGGCGACTTGCGAGGACGCCGCCGGGAATCCGCTCGTGTCGCCGCTGTCGGTGTGGATCCAGACGGGAGCGTACCTTCTGATCGCGTTCTCGGAGATCTTTGCGTCTATCACCGGACTTGAATATGCATTCACCAAAGCGTCAGTTGAACTTCCATAGAATATGATGATTGTGCTGATTATCTGCGACTTCTTAGTCCCCGCAATATGCGCAGTCTAGTGATGTCGGTCTTCTTGTTCATGACCGCCATCTCAGCAGCCATTGGCGAGGCTTTCAACACGCTTTCTCTGGATCCGCTTCTAATCTGGAATTACGGGACCATGGCAGTGATCGCTTTCATTGGAGGCATTCTCTTCTGGTTCAACGTAAGGAAGATTGATAGCCAGGAGGACAGCTTGAATAATATTCAGGAAGGACATTTGGAAGGGAAATAGTTTAAAATGGGGCTATCTGTTGGGGTCATCCTCGCATTGTTGGTTCATGTTTTGTTATCTAGCTGTACATGTAACTATGCTTTCGTTCCCTCCGTTCACCCATTTAGGTGCATCATGAGCGCAAAAACACCCCACCAAAATTCTAGAATAGGCATGAGTAGCCATGGAACCACACATGCAAAGAACCTGTTGAACACAACATCTACCAATAGGTAGAGATGGACTCGGCCAAGACGGCTATGCTTGAGGTTGCGTAAAACATAGAGTGTGTCGATACTATCATATCCGTCTGAAAGTATTTTTGCTCCCACTTCTCACCCCCTTCCTCCGCTCTGTCCTTCCCCTCCTGTCCCCTTCGCCCACATCCACCTGTCTCTCCCCACCCCTCTCCATTCCAGCTCCAAAGAATTCTACGCCCTTCCGCTTCTCCAGACGTTTCTTGCCCGGACCACCCGGTATCATCATGTCACTATCATCCACGGGCCCCGATGACGCCGTTGGCACCCAGGTCGTCTCCACTTCCGTGCGACGCGCCTCCGCACCTTTGTTTGTGCCGCTCGTCTTCGAACCAGAGCGCCGCTGTCCAAAGGTCGCCTGCTTATCTGCTTGTTTTCGATTCGCACCACCAGAAGATGATGCTCGGAGGGGTACATAGTTGACGCTAGCCACACGATTTTGCTCCCTTTTTCTTGCGTATGCTTGTTGCACACGCTCGTTCTTCTGTCCTGGCCGTGCGCGGGGATCGAATGAGTTGAGTTCTACGAAAGAATGGGTCAGGTTCAGATGAGATATGATTGAAAAATGAAGCATGCGTACCACCGGCATCGCTGCTATCATCACTGGCATCGTCATCGCTGTGGTCGCTCCCGCTCTCGCCCAAGCCATCCGAGGACAATTTGTCACTCTCTTCTTCCTCGTCTTCGACTGCTGTTTTGGCACGGGTGTGGCCACGCGCAACGGCTGACGGATTCATAAGCGCAAACTCCCGCGTATTCTCGTCCACCGCAAACTCCGGATTTTCGAATAGCTGCGCGAACCGCGGATCGGTCAGGAGCGTTTGCTTGTCCTCCTCGCCCTCCTTGTCTTCAGTGTCGACCTCCATGGCCGCGTCATCCAGCTCGCCATTGAGGTGCTTCTGCAGCTTCCTCGCTTTCTTCCTCTCCTCCTTCTTCCTCTCCTTCTCCTCTTCTCTTTGTATTTTCTCTGCCAGTGCTTTATTAACTTTGACACCAGCATCCTTGCGCGCGCGTATGCGTCCCTCCGCCATCTTCTCCATCTTCTCCTTGACCATCTTCTCCCGGTGCTCGGCGTATGCGAAGGGATTTGCGATGAGTCGCGCAGCGTCATATAGTTTGAGTGATACAAAGTAGCCATGCATGTAAGGCTTGAGGGTCGGCGTACCCACTAGGTGATCTAATCCAAGCCTGTTCAAGACATCAGATATATAATCACGTATATCATACAATCGAGAATAACGCACGTCTGGAGCTCATTTCGCTCGACAAACTTGAAGTCCTCATATACGTTGCGCGCGGTCTGGTCCTCCATCTCCTCGGTAATGTTCTCGAGGAAACTGGCCCACCGTGGGGCAGGCCCGAGTTGCGGGATGTAATACGCGCCCATCTGTATGCCCTCATTCGCCGTCATGAGTACTCCGCTAGCTGGCACGTGGTGCACATGGTTTAGATCGTTTGCTGGTGTTATAGACGCAAAGTTTGTCGAGGGCTGCGCACAACTGGTCAGCAAGAGTTGAGATGACAGAAAGGAAGAAGATGCCTTACTGAATTTCGATCCCATATTTTGATGACCTTCTTGTCTGCACTCATCACCATGCCATCACCCGCCATACGGCTCCCGCCCTCGATCCAGCAGACGTTCTTCACCGGTAGTCCGTAACCCTGGTCTTTGATAGCAAATGGCCGCGCTGCGCGAATGTCGTATAACAGAGTATGTCCAGTAGATGTGCCAATTGCATACGACAATCCATCAGCTCGTGAGGCGATAGCAGACACTGAGAGACTCGCAGCGTCATTGATGCCTGGCAATGACACTGCGGCAGTGGGGGCAGTGGGTAGCAGCCGGCTGCGTGGTAGCTTTAGTATACCAACACTTGAGCGAGATCTAGGGTCCCAGAATTGTAAAGTTCCATTCCCTTCAATGCCGAATGCAAATAGCTGGTGGGCCGGGTTGATATCTATCGTGTTGATGCCTGTTATTTCTCCGCCGTCCGGGTCGTCCAAGAGGAAAGGGGTCATAAATCGACCTTGATCTAGATTGAGGCGGTACACTTCGTTTCCGGCTGCCGACACAAGTGCGTCGCACGAGGGGAAGTGATATGCTAACGCGCGCCCGAACCGCGGTATTCGTGTGCGATAATGGAGGCCACCCTGCGTGTGCAGTTCGAGGGTCCGATCGTTTTGTAGGTGTATTGACTTTGTCCAGTCATCTGACAGACACTGTACGCAGTTTAGCCCTCAGAAATGGGGAAGCAAGTATCGCAGCGACTCACGCACAATGAAATCGACATTTTCAGCATCTGAATGCCGTTCAAATTTCTGAGACAGCTGGTCCAGATCCCATACTTTCATCTGAGGTTTGTACGTCCCTGTAGCGATAGCGTGATGTCCATCGCGGGTTGTTTTTATGCGGTTGCTGGCTTCGGGAAACTCGAAGCCTTGGATAAGTTCAATCGTCCCTTCGATCAGTTCCCGAGCGACGCGCTTTCCCTTTCCCTTTGCGGAGGCACGCTTTCGTGTGAGCCAGTCCGGTAGTGAGGAAGAAGAGCCTGCGGTAGCTCCGTTGACGGTGTATACTTGGACATTGCTTGGATTGGAGAGTGCTCCCATGCTCGATCACGATACGCGGCTCGCTTCAGGTCCAGAATAGTGGTTCAACCGAAACTGTTCGTGTGTAAAGGAGATCAAGCACTGCAGTATTTGGCCAATGAGATGCTAGCTGCAGCGATGCACAGGGCGCAGGTGCAGGTTTCTGACGAGTTCTAACGACGGTGGAAGAAAATGAGCGCAGGTAGATTACCTTATTCGGGCATGAATCTGAAATATTACCGGCCCGGCGCGGATGACTGTTGAACGTTGAACCATGATCTTGTCGTCTTTGCTTCTCCTTGCTTGTCAACGGTCAACCTTTGCTCGTCTCTCTAGTCGTCTCCGGTTCAACATCAAACTGGCATTAACCCCGCCATTTTCAAGAGACCACTTCCTCTCCATAGCAGTCAACAGGGCGTGGAGATTGAGCAAAATGTGTTTGAGAATGTGTGTCAACCGTTCCCGCACCAGTCTCACTTCGACTATTATTTAGTGAACCAAGCTCCTGCTCCGCTGCGGGTCAAGATTCAATGCTTCAGAATAGCCGTGTTATTGATTGATTCCAGATTTGCTTCATTGTCATCAATGCATATGAGTACGAATAATGAATGTTAACCAGATAACCCATTGACAGCACCCCATTTGGAATTATCTGATTCACAAAAGAGGATATAGGAATATTCCCGATCGCAAGCTATGATTATAACCAGCACGGGAAACTGGCATCGTCTGCTGTATACCAGGAGATCATGTCAGGTATGTGATGGTGCTTATTGTCAATTTGGCCTGTACTGACTGCTTTCAGAATCTCTCTTTGATGGTGAACCTCTCAAGCATAGCAGAACCCGCTTGATGAAGATTGCTAAAACTATTTTCAGTGATCATCGTGGGGGGTGGTATTGCTGGATGTGCTACTGCACTATCGCTTGTGCGATCCAATCCTACTGCATCTTTCTTGCTGGTCGACGATGCCGAACCCGGAAGCTTCAAGGTTTGTTCATTTTCCTGGCGATCCTGTGCGTAGATCTGATATATGCAAGGTAGATTGGAGAATCCCTTCCAGCAGAAGCAAAGCGCTTGCTGCAATATCTCTCCCCTTCGTTACCAGGACAGATTGCGGAAGATACTGCCAAAGGAACTCACAAGCTTTGCACGGGCAACGCCTCCGTCTGGGAATCCCCCGAGCTGCATGAGACTTTCTCCATCATGAATCCCTTTGGCTCCGGCTGGCATCTCGACCGTGCAGTCTTTGATGAATCTCTTCGAGCACAAGTCCGGGCAATCTGTTCAAATGGCGAGACTCAGAGAAGTCGACTGATGAAAGGGAAATTCGCCGGTGTCAGTAAAGACTCAAGCGGATGGTGTTTGTCGTGCGAGGATCTTGAAAGCAAAGAAGCTCGCGAGTTTCACTGCAGTTGGTTGGTGGATGCGTCTGGTAGAAAGGCATCTGTAGCTCACAAGGTAAGTCTAAAGCCTTGGTGCTGCACAACCATACTCAGATATCCTTCGATAGATAGGTGCAAAAACAGTGAAGCTTGACGGGATGCTCGCTTTCTACGCCCTGATGAGCACTACTAACGCCGACTTGGATCATCGGACGCTTATTGAGGCGACGGAAAATGGATGGTGGTATAGCTCTCAGCTCGCTGACAACAGGAGGATCGTGGCGTTCCAGACAGACGACCAGGATCCCGCGTCCAAACGCGCTCGAAAATCAGAAGGGTTTCTCGACATGCTGCGGGATACAGTTCATTTATCCCAACTCGTCGAGGAGACTGACTACCGCATCATATCTGGTGCCGGTTATCCTCGATGCACGGCTGCTGGCTCTTCATATCTCCAGCCATTTGGCAACGAGGTGGATCAGTGGTGTGCAGTTGGAGATGCTGCAGTGGCATTTGATCCTCTCTCGTCTCAAGGGATGATTACCGCTTTGCGTTTGGGCGGATCGCTGGGTATTGTCCTCGCCCGGAAGCTACAACACTTGGACGAGCCAGCAGATCCCAGCAATTCCTCTAGTCTCGAGATCGTGCAGACTCAGTGTGATGACTGTCGAAAGGATTACGAGAAAAAGAGGGGTTATTTTTACAGACAGTCTATGTTTAGTAGCGAGTTTTGGCAAAGGCAGAGATGATATGGCTGTTGTATCGGCTTGTTCGGCTTAAAACATCTGACTAGGTCAAGCGTACTAGGGCTTATCTCGTCTCTGTCATTGTTGGCGGTAAATTAGCCTTCAGCGGGATGGAGACAGTCAGATTTTGCACAATATGGTTTGTAAATGTTGAGGTGTGAGGAGTCTTGCCATCGGGCAAGCAGAGAGATAAATAAGTATTGTATATACATCTTGGATTGTCTCCGGAATCCTTCCTCGTTTGCATGCTCTGTACATCGATGTCCTTGGGCTTCAAAGCTTTAACAGTAATTCGGGCTTTGTCAAAGCAGCCCCTCGGCCCGGACTGCCGATACCCTTGTGCCGCGGCCGGCCCGCAGTGCCAAGGGCTAACTTTTCGAGTTTCAGTCAAGTGCCTTGTCGTCTTACAATCACCCCGTCAGGGTATCAATCTGCTCTCAACACATACCACCATTTTGAGACTAGCGCGCTCGCGGGCCTATCTCTCATGGCAATTAACGTAGGTGGCTTTGAATAGAATACTCAGCGGGGGATAGCAGAGTCTGTCGCTTCATAACGACGAGCCTTCCTGCCCCCACTCAGTATCAGATAGGTTGCACTGCATGCGTTGGAATTCAAGACGCCGTCAAAATTCCAATAGCGACTCGTGGACAGCAAGACCAAATTTCTCGACATGAGCGTCCGTCAAATTTCAATCCAGCTGTAAGCACTCATATTCAGTGCTCTGGAATCGATGTCCACCACTTGGAGGCCCCAAGGCTTACACTCGTTCGTATTTTTGCTTGCAGCCCGCTGTTGTGCTCGACTGAAGAGGACTATAGTATTAGCAAAGCCTGTAAAGTTGACTTTTTGACAAGATTTGCCACGTGGCCATTTGCATACAGGCGGTAAACATGCTGTAAATAGGCGCTGCAATTTGCGATCTTCCTACCACAAAACTGCCAGTATCACAGATATGCCTAAACACTTGGAACGGTTCTTCCAGTCACTATGGGAAAAATTCAGACGGGACGACAAGGCCAAGTAAGTCATGTTTTACAAAGGTAGTGCAGACTATATTGGTCTAATCTGCGCTGCACCGATAGTCCATCCCCGCAGCACCCACCACCATGGGACTCATGGGAACTGGATCCCAAATTCTTCAGGGCTCTTTCACAATGGACTTTGACGCACCCAGAGTCAACTCTCGATAAGATTCTGGACAGCGTCTGCACCGCGCTGGAGAACGGCGACAGCGTGATGCAGCTTATCCCAGACAGCCCATTTCCCGCTCGCAGTCTGATCCAGGCCTTGACATCTGTTCTACGATTGGGTATTGTAAGTGATTGCTTTAATTTGTAGCATTGGGCTGACGAAACAATTCTAAAGACCATATCGACTGCGAAAGGAGCAGTTCAAGAATTTGCTCAACAAATTGTACAATGGATTGGCCAGGTCCATGCATCTTTCTCAGGGAGCTATGGGGGAAGATTCGAGCGTGCTGCGAGGAAGAATTTGTTAAAGATCAGGCGAGTTCATCCGCAACGATGTTGGCCATCTATCTGACTTTTGCGCGATTGCAGGACTTTGATTGATGAAATTTGCGTCTGGGCAACCGCTAGATTGGTGCGTGAGTCAAGCCATGGCGCATTGCTTACAAATCAATCAATTTCGTCAGAATGATGGTCGGTGGTCAAGCATCAAGCATGGCCTTAGTATATCGAAGGAGATCGACGAATTTAAGACACGTATTGCTGATGCTAGGGCGTTATTTGTGGTATGTTTTAATCCTACGTCAAAGCACCACTTTAAACATTCTTAGGATCTTTCTATTATCGAGAACTCAAAGGGGATGGACGCGATTCTCAACGAAATTGAGCGTGTCCAGCACCTTCAGAAAGATCAGCTGGTATGAACGCCGAGACCCATCTATTCAATTGGTGCTTGCTGATATCAGCGTTCAATAGCAAGGGATACAAGATAAACTGGATGCGCAAGAGCAAGCTAGGGCACGAGACCAATTTCTGGCTCAGGTGCTGGTCACTGTGTCCAACCCGACGTATAACCATCAGGGTAAATCACCTTGCGATGAAGGCACCCGAGCTGAGATTTTGGCGGAGATCAAGAATTGGATTAAGGATGGCTCTAGTAAGAGTCAAGGCTTCCTGTGGCTCTCAGGTGACCCAGGCTCGGGTAAATCTGCAATCATGGCCTCAATTGCTCGGGACTGCAAAAACGACGGGACTCTTTGGGCGCAATTCTTCATCAATCGGAATAGCTGGGATACCACAGACCCAAATTTGTATTTCCCCTCGATCGCACGTCAGTTCATGGAACATTCCTTGCACCCTGATGTCGCGACCACCATCCACGAGGCAATAAAGGAGCGGCCCACTCTGGTTGATGAGATCTCCAGTGCGCAAGCATCCAAGCTCTTTGTTGATGTACTTGAAGTGGCATGTCAAGCCGACTCATCAAAGCCAGTGGTGGTCGTGATAGATGGCTTAGACGAGACCAATCGCTCCCAATTAGCGACCACAGCGGAAATCTTTTCACGAATATTCAAGAGTCTGCTCAGCCACAATGCCAAAGTTCTCATATCCAGCCGGACGGACGACGATATACGGAGGCCGTTCGCCAGCATGATGGATGCCGAACACGTCAAGCATATTCACCTCGACACATCCGCACCCGCCTCCATCAGGGACGTGTCCGTTTATTTGGCAAGACGAATCAGCTACATAGTGGAGCGTCACGATCTCAATTGGGCGCATTGGCCTGGGCAGTCGCGAATGAAGCTGCTATGTGACCGTGCCTCGGGTTTGTTCATATGGGCGGTGACTGTGGTCAAGTTCTTTCAGGATCAGATCAATGTCATGGGAATGGAATGCTTGAACGATCTGCTCGATACATTCAGCCACGAAGGGATGGGTGATATCAACACGCTGTACGGTGTCATTCTTCAGCTTGCATACAACAAGAGTAACGACCCTTGGGTACATCAAACCTTTCGCCGAGTTGTTGGCTGCATCATAGCCGCACAAGAGCCCTTATCTATCGCAAAGATCACCAGCCTCCTAGCCTTGCGTCGAAATCCAACCAGCAGCCCTGTGGATATTATTCGCTTTTGTCGGCGACTCAGAACTGTCTTGATTTCCGGAGCCGATGAAATTGACAGCGAAACGATCCCTCGCCTCCATAAATCTTTCTTCGAATTCATAACCAGCTCACGCGCCGAAATAAAGTTTCGTGTTGATCTTCGATACTCGAACAGCGAGCTTGCTCTAAAAAGCATCCAAATGCTCACGGCACTTGCTCAACAGCACAGTTTAGACCGAGTTCCATACGATACTCCAGGTGAATTGCGCTATGCAATGCAGTTCTGGGAACCTCATCTCCGAGCCGCGGCCAATTACGGTCATGGCCTCTGCGTGGTCAGCAACGATCCTCGTCCCAGCAAAGACAATCTTGAAAAACTGCGTGGCGTAACATATGGCACAAGGAGAAATCCCTTTGGGGTGTTGATATCTTCCAAACGAACTGCACTGTCGTCTGGGAGGGAACTATGGGGTCGGCGGCAAAGGCAACCACCAGTACTTTTCTCGCCCCCCATTGCGGCCACCGCGGAATGTTCTGCGTTGGCATTCTCATCCGACAGGAAAACAGCGGCTTTCAGTGTCGCCCATTCAATTTCTATCTGGGATATTCACACAGGTCGCACTATCTCCTCTTGTGAAGGGCATACTGCAACAGTGAAAGCTCTCGCATTCTCGCAAGATGGCAAATTTCTTGCCTCCGGCGGTGATGATCGCACTCTGCGAGTCTGGAATACGCAAAGTGGGGCGCCACATTCAACATCGCCTAATAGTTATTCTATTACTAGCGTGGCATTTACTCTGGATGGCAAGCAGGTTGTATTTTATGATCAAGCCGCCACTATGCACTTTTTCGATCTCGCTGCCAGCCAAACAATTAGATCCACAACTCACCCAACTGTTCTGAGACACTCCATTGCACTGTCCCCTGATTGCAAATTTCTTGTCTCTGTTGGCGAGCAAACGGTATATGTGTGGGATTTAGAAACTGGAGGAAAACTGTATGAGCTGCGGCTGGATAATAGGACAGAATCCTGGGCCTTAGCGGTTTTTTCACCCCTAGGAAGGCACTTTGCCTGTTTTGATGGAGCAATGATCTCTCTCTGGGACGTGGAAACGGGCGAACTTGTACGGAAATTTAAACACACAGAAGAGCTTTCGAGACCCACAGCCCGCATTATGTGTGCCGCATTCTCCCCTGACGGGAAATATTTCGTCGGCGGTGGCTATTTTGATGGTGTTTGTATATGGAATGTGCACACTGGTGGGTTTGTCGACGAGCTGTTTGAAGACTCGGGAGTTCGTGTGGGAGACGTCGCTTATGCTGTCGCATTCACGGCAGACGGAAAGCATATCATGAAGGGTGGCTCGTATGGCGTGGTCAGAATGTGGGACCTGCCTACTCTGGAATCCGCCACGTCTACCGGCAACATCTCGTCAACAGTCCTCTCATCGAGCGCCATTCTATCTGCATCATTTAACAACAACATCATTCGATATTGGGATATAGATACCTTTCTTCCAACGGGTATATCTATTGTTGGCGGAAACTCTAAAGGTTTTAGTATCCTCGCCATATCCCCCGATGAGACGCGAATTGCTGCTTTGAGCACCACGAATCTCGTCAGTCTCTGGGATGCCAGCACTCACCAACTCGTCTGCCCTCCGATGACACCGATTTTCCAGGGTGTCTCCCCATCATTGTCCTTAATGTTCTCATCGGACAATATGCGTCTCACCCTCGCTTCTCTCAGTCAGGCATTTTGCTCTTGGAGTCCAGCGGATGGCTCACGACTGCGGATTGCCTCCCAGATCACGGAAGAAGAACCTACGGGAGAACGGTTTGATCTTGAGCATGGGTGGAGTGATATTGAGGACAGTGATAGCTGCCCACACATGCGGTTCCTTCCATTCCATGCAGAAGCCGGTTTGTGGGCGTACTTGGACAAAACACTCATCCGCAGCAATGGTCCTGGCTCCCTCACAATCCAGCCAAACTTATCATTGAACCTTGGCAGCTCAACAAATGTTCTGTAGCACTTACGTAAAGAGTGCTTGAAAGTCACGCGGAGCGGAGTAATTGGGTCTATGTGGACCGTCAGGAATATCTACCTTTATTTCTCGTAGTTACATATTTACTTTTAAACCAACAATCATCTTCGTACATCGTTGTACGAGCACTGCCGGTCTTGCCAGTCTCTAGGATGCCGCCACTCGCCAATTCGTCTGTCCTCCCATTGCGACAAGCATAGTAAAGGGAGTGTATTCATCCCTTTCCTTGATCTTTTTGCCAGACCATTTGCGGCTCACTTTAGCCTCTCTTGATTAGGCCTCGTGCTCTTGAAGCGCAGCAACTGGCTCACCTTTGGAGGATACTGTCTCTCTCCCGCAATAGAAAAAAAAGCCTCGAAGGATGGTTTGATTTTGAGAACGGATGGAATGGCACCAAGGACGGGAACAGCTACCCCAAAATGCAGTGCATTCTGTTCCATGCAGAAGGTGGGTTGCGGGCGTGCTCGGGAGACAAGCTCATACGAAGCAACGGGCCCTCACAATCTTGCCACTGCCGATGGACCTTGAAGAGTGGTTCAGAAATCCCGTAAAGCTGGTGATTTTTGGTCTGTCGGGTAGTACTTAAAATATACATTCTGCGCCTCTGAGGATAACCTTGAAGGCCCTTTACATGATCTTACAAATTATATTTTTTGAGCAGCAAAGATGCCTATACTCCGCTGCGACCTGCTGCCTTCACAGCACCCGCATTTTCCAGCGCTGGCAGCGCCTTTTCTGGCTCCACAATCGAAGGCGTCGGCAAGAACCCAGCAGCCACCAGCCACGCGAGGTACAGCCCAATCAGATCTCCCGACACCGTGCTCTCCGTCGGCTGCCCGGCCGCGGCGAGCAGCGCCGCAGTGTTCGTGTCGTCGAGCTCGGGCGCCTTGGTGCTGGTGGGCAGGTCGTCGAGCACAAAGTGCAGCAGGGGGAAGAGCGCATTGTCCTGTACCTCCATGACATGCTGCTCGAGCTTGTGACGCCACACGAGATATTCGCACTGCGCGGTGGGGAAGCCGTACCGGTGCAGCGCAGCAAGCAGGTCGTTGAACGTGGGCAGCGGACGCGCAGTGATGTGCAGAACGCTGAGCGCCGCGTTCGGAAGCGGGCTGACCGCCGCGAGCGCGGTGCACCTCGCGACGTGGTCGACGGGGACCATGTTGATCGTGTTGTTGATGTCAGGGACCAGGCCGAGTTGCACGCAGCCTTTGACCATGCGCCAAATGAAGTCGTCCGTGTTGGTGACGGCCGTCGTCGAGTCGCCCACGACGTACCCCGGCCTGACGATGTGCCCGCGCAGCCCGCGCTTGCCCGCCTCCATCAAGAGCCGCTCCGACACCCACTTCGTCTGTCCATACCCGGTCTTCAGCGTCGCCCGTGCCCCCTCGAGGTCGTCGTTCTCTGGCACGCCGCGTCCCTCGCTCTGGTCCGACAACTGCACGTAGAACTCTGCGTCGATTGCGCTCGTGGAGCTCACGAACACAAGCGCCTTGGCGCGGCCCACGCCCGCGAGCTCGAGCGCCGTGAGCGTGCCGAGCACGTTCGGCGCGCGCAGCTTCTCGTACGGGTACACCCAGTGCACGAGCGCGCCGTTGTGCAGCACCGCGTCGCACTCCGCACCGACACGCGCCCACTCGGCCTCTGCGAGCCCGAAGCGCGGCTGCGCGAGGTCGCCGAGCACGACCTCGAGCCGGTCGTCCGCAACCCACGCGTCGTCCCACACCCCGCGGTCTGTCGCGCCCTCCTTGAGCCGCGCAAGGCCTTGCTCGACGGTCGCCCCGCGCACGAGGCACACGACCTTTTTGACTTGCTCCTTGCGCGCGAGGAGATCACGCAGCACGAACGCGCCGAGGAAGCCCGTCGCGCCAGTGAGGAACACCACGCCCGTCGCGTCCGCAGCCGCTGGCGCCTCGTATTTGTCCTTCAGCTGCCCCTTCAGCGCCTCGAAATCCTCCCCATACGTCACCGCCGGCGCCTTCCCCTCCTTTCCCTCCTCCTCCGCAGTCTCCTTGAACCCCAGGTCCGCATTCCTGAGCCCATCAACGGCCCTAGCGAGCCCACCGACGGTAGGCTGCTCGAACACGAGCCCGAGCGGCGCGTCGACGACGAACGCGGCGCGCACCTCGAATATGAGGCGCGTCGCGAGGATCGAGTGCCCGCCGAGGTCGAAGAAGCTCTCGTCGAGCGGGATCGCGGCGGGCGCGAGGCCGCCGGGGAGGATGCGCGCCCAGATCGCGCGCAGCGCCGCCTCGGTCGGCGTCGAGGCCGGCGCGGCCGCGGAAGAGAGCAGCGCAGCGGCGTGCGCGGTGTCGGGGAACGGCAGCGCGGGCTTGTCGATCTTCCCGTTCGGGTTCAGCGGCATGCGGCTCAGTGAAACGAACACTGTTCACCCGTCAGCGACGTATACCACAAAGGAGAAGGGAGAGACTCACGCGTGGGCACGCTGTAGCTCGGCAGCTTCCTCTTCAGATGCTCCCTCACATCCTTGATGAGCCGCCTGTACCTCCTCATCCCGCCCGCGACGCCCGCGTCCTCCTCGTCGCCGCCGATGTCGCTCGCCCACCCCTCCGCGTCCTCCCGCGGCACGAAGTAGCTCACGAGGATCTTCTCCTCGTCCTTGTCGCGCCGCACGAGCGTGACGTTCTCGCGCACGGCGGGGTGCCCCGCGAGGTGTGTGTCGATCTCGCCCAGTTCGATGCGGAACCCGCGGATCTTCACCTGGTCGTCCGCGCGCCCCGTGCACTCCACGCTCCCGTCCGGCCTATACCGCCCCAGGTCCCCGCTCCTGTACATCCTGTCCCTCACCCCCTTCCACAGCCCGGATACGCTGAACGCGGACGCGAGGCTGTCCGGGAACGCAGACGCAGGCGCGAACCAGTTGTCGACGAACTTCTCCGCGCTCGCGCCCGCGTCGAGGTACCCCTCCGCGAGCCCGCCGCTGCGCACGTAGATCTCGCCGAGCTCGCCGACGCCGCACGGCACGCCCTTGTCCGCGCGGTTCACGACGAGCAGCTGCACGCCGCGCATCCCGCGCCCCGCGGGCAGCACGTCCTTCACCGTGCCGAGGAACCCACGATCCGCGCTGGCAGGCGGCACCGCAAAGTACGACACCGCGCGCTGCGTCTCGGTCGTCCCGTACATGTTGATGATCTGTGCGTGCGGTGCGAGCGCCTGCAGGCGAAGCACGTCGCGCTTCGTCAGGACGTCGCCGACGAAGAACGCTGCCCTGAGAGAGGGGATGGGTGGCGCAAGTGGCGAGGAGGAGAGCAGCTGTCCCATCGCGGGAGTGAGGTGCGTCACGCTGCACTGTGCACGCGCCATCCACGCCGCGAGCGCGCCAGGCGTGCCTATATGTGCAGCTGTGGGGACGTGCAGCGATGCGCCGAAGAAGAGCGGCGTAAAGACTGTTTCACACCGTTGTATCAGCATATATGCGCGCCAACGAAGGGGAAAGACGCACTGTCGCGCTGAATCGGGTCGTGCGCGATCCCGCTCAGCATCGTGAACCGCGAGTCCGCGTCCAGGCCGAACGTCGCACCCATCCACGGGAAGAAGTGCGTCAGGCTGAAATGCCGTCCTCTTACGCCCTTCGGGATGCCCGTACTCCCCGACGTGAACGACAGCGTCCCCACGCTGTCGGGGCCGAGCTCGATGCCCGGGTCCTGCTCGCCGAGCTTTTGTTGCAGCGCAAACGCGTCTTCGTTTGAAGCAGGGAGCACACCGCCGACCACGCTCCCGTCGGGGCGAAGCGCGAGCCCGGGGACCTCAACGCGAATGCTGAGCTCGTCCTTGATGAAGTCGCGCACGGAGGGCGCGAGTGTGCCCGCGGGGGCGAGCACGACGAGGGCGCGCGGGCGGGCGACGCGCAGGTAGGTCGTCTGACGTGCCGGGGGGTATGCGGGGTCTATATGCGCGTGTTAGTGCGCGGATTTTCAGATGGGATATGTCGGAGCAAAGGTGGGGAGGAGGACAAGCACGGGGAGGAAGAGAAGGGGCAAAATGAAGGAAGGGAGATAGGAGGGAGAAGAACGCACCAATAACACTGAATGTCGCGCCGGCCTTGAGCACACCGAGCACGGCAACGACGAGCTCCGCGCTGCGCGCCGCATATACCATGACCACCTCCTCACGCTCTACGCCCGCCGCGATGAGATGGTGCGCGAGCACGTTCGAAGCACGGCGGATCGCAGCATAACTGTACGTCAGCGCTGTCTCCTTTTCGTCGTCGTCGTTCGACTGCACGACGCACGCGCGGTCTGGGTGCGCCAGCGCGTTGCGCGTGAATACGTCTGTGATTGCGCCCTGCCACTCGCACCACCCGAGGCCCGCCGTGGGGTCCGGCAGCGTCTCGAGCTTCGTTTGCGCAGGGGTCAGGAGGGGGATGACGCCGATCGCGGCGACGGGATCTGCTGCAGCTGCACGCAGTACTGCCCCAAGCTGGTCCACGAGTGCTACGATCCGTGCTGGGGCAAACAGCAGCGAGTTGTACGCGATCCTGAGCGCGATGCGCGGGGCGAGCGGGGCGCGGCTGGATGCGGGTGCGGGGGGGCGCGTGACGAAGATGGTGAGGTCGCTCGTGAGGCTGCTGCTGCGCACGACCTCGGATGCTGGCTCGGCCGCGGTGTCGTCGAAGAATCTGACGCGAAAGAGCGGCGCCTCAAGTGCGAGCGCGGCGACGAGTGCAGGGAGTGGCACGGCATCGGCCTGCGCGGTGCGCTCAGCATGCTGCACGCGACGCACGACGGCCCAGAAGGGGTCCGCGGGATCGACAGGGATGCGCAGGACGAGCGGGGCGCCGTCGGGCGCCGGTGCGGACGGGGACGAGCCGATGACAAGGTCAGTGTCGGCGGTGTAGCGGTGCAGGAGCACGCTGAACGCGGCGAGCAGCAGATGGAATGCGCTCGGGCGCTGCGAGTCGTCGTCGTCGCCGTCATCGGGCTGATCGGCGTCCTCGTCATACAAGGTCAGCTTGAGGAGCGCGCGGCACGTGTCTGCGCCGAGTGGGGCGGCGTGGGCGGCCTCGACCTGGGCGGCGGAACGGCCGGCCGGGCGCGGGTAGTCGGTCGGCAGCGAGATGCTGGGCAGATTCTGGAGGCGCGCAACGCATCGGGCGAGGCGCTGGGCGTCGGGGGCCGCCATGATCGATGAGCAGATGGAAG
>JACXVL010000183.1:1135-94627 GCA_014898675.1 Athelia sp. TMB
CGAAGCCACTTTTGCTTGTAAAAGCGCACAAAGCCAGGTGCGAGGGCGTATATGGTGTGATCACGCCCAATACCAACCTTCAAAGAGCGTATAAGACACGCTGTATAAGTCAAATACAAGGAATACGCGTACATTCTGGCCGGGGTGAAAGGAGGTCCCGCGTTGGCGAATAATGATGTTACCAGGGATCACAGCTTGGTCTACAAAAGGCAGTGAATACAACTTTCTGCCACTACAGGACTCTGCCACGCACCTGAAAACTTTTTCACGCCCAACCGTTTACCAGGAGACCCTCCATGGTTGCGCACCGTGCCTCCCGCGCGTTTCGTGGCCGTACGTATTGACCCAAAGCCTGTGCAAAAGCGGTGATGAGTGGCTGGATGAACACCCAACGTGAAGGGTGGTATTGTTACCTATCGAGAAAGGGCTTTTTGCGGCCTGTATGCAACGCGAGAACAACGACATTTGTGGTAGAGAGGAGGATAACGCGCTGTGCAGACCTGTGCCACTCAACCACGTGGGGTGTACTTAACCAAGGGACGCGGGGCCGATATTGACTCTCAGCTGGCTCTCTAGTCTCTTCTCCTTAACGATCATCTTCTCATCCACCACCACTCAACTTCACTCGCCCATATTTCACCATGGTTCTCCTCGTCACTTCCGACAATGAGCAATTCCACGCCGACAAGGAGGTCGTCGAGCGCAGCGTGCTCATAAAAAACATGCTTGAAGGTGATTGAAATAAGCACGCCACCAGTGTCTTATCTGACTCGCTTCCCTTGCCTGCAGATGTTGGTGAGAGCGACCAACCCATCCCTCTTCCCAATGTGTCTTCCAGTGTCTTGAAGAAGGTCGGTTGCTCTATGGCACTCTTTCGGGGACCTGTGCTCACTGATTTTGTCATTTGATGTAGGTCCTTGAGTATTGCGAGCACCACCGTGGCGAGCCTCTTCCTACTCCTGACTCAGAAGCGAATCAGGATGAGACTCGCAAGCGCACCACGGATATCAACGAATGGGACCAGAAGTTCATCACAGTTGATCAAGAAATGCTGTTCGAGATCATTCTTGCTGCTAACTACCTCGATATCAAATCGCTGCTGTAAGTTTTTTCGCCTTAATCCTTCCATGCTACCTGCCACAATGGCTGACTCTTTCGTGCAGCGATGTCGGCTGCAAGACTGTGGCCAACATGATCAAGGGAAAGACCCCCGAAGAGATCCGCAAGCTCTTCAACATCGTCAACGACTTCACCCCTGAGGAAGAGGTGTGTTGCTTGAAGTTTCATATGACGATCGCGTTCTGACGTTGCTTCTTTTTAGGCTCAGATCAAGAAGGAGAACGTGAGTCCAGATTTATCCGATATCCTACCATGTTCACTAATGGGTCACTATTTACAGGAATGGGCCGAGGACCGATGAGCAGATAGTCGATGACTTGAGACGCGTGTGAATCCGACAGAGTAGTGTATTTTTCTTGATCAGCTTTTCTCTACCATAAATGTACTCCATCATGCATCATGGCTACATCATGTCGGTGGCAACATCCGTCTGCTTGATCGCTGGTGTCTGCCTGTCGACATACATGCAATACACTCGATGATTACCAGAAGCATGGGGTTTGACCGATAAGCGGCTTGAGTACCTCTACCTGCTGGTGACACGTCGCCATCCACCGCAACTTGTTGCTTCACCTTTTTATCGACGTGCCCAGCTGCAGCTTTCTGCGACAGCCTCGCCAAATAACTTGCGTTGTCAGACTTATGGCGTTGTCATCTTGTGGCTTTGGCGTCATCGATTCATCATTTACTCGATCGCACTGCTAGCATTCAATCACGGTACGGTGCCCTTGCGAAGCAAAGTGGATCTTTTCACGGGCCCCTTCCGTTCTTGCCCAACCTTTACTTCATAATTCTGCAATGCGTATGATGTTGCATATCGTAACAATCTTGACCACAATCCCTCAACCCTTCTTCGCTGCCCTCACTGGATTCAATGGGCCAATGTCCATGAGCCCGTTGACAGTGTCTTGCGCTTGCTTCAACTCGGGCGCAGCAGCTACCGCTTCGGCCATCAGGTTTTTAAGCTGCTGGAAAGGCGCTACTCCCGCGGGCGCGTTGTAAAAGTCGTAAAAGTTGAAGGGCGGGCCAAAATGCTTTTGGTTGAGGTGCTTTTCTATGTCAACAGGGTTTCGAGATCTGGTTACCACCTTCGTGACGAGCAGTTTCGCCATCGGCCTCATGATGTCCATCATAAGATGTTGGAGGTTTTTGGTGATGAACTGCCGGCGACGCTTGGGATCGTCTTCGGTCCACAGCTTCTCGAGGGTTAATAGGAGATAGCAGTACACGGCATCGGATGCGAGAAGAACCTGCATGGTACAAATAAAGGTGAGCTGGTGTCTCCATACGGATGTCATTGTGACTAACCGGATACATAGGGTCATCTATGTAATCCTTCGTCTTGGGGTTTTCGAGCACGTCGTAACAGTCAACCTTGGGGCCGTTGTACAGTCCTTCGAAGACTTCGAAATGCGATCTCACCCCCGCGATGGCAGGCGGGTCCAAGCTACCTTTCGGTGGCTCTGGCGTAATGACCTTCGGAGAGCCTTCGCCCTGCTCTACGATTGTTGCGATAGCCTGTAATGCCGAATCGATGTCCTCAACTGAAATCATGTCGTCGTCATACCACGATCCATCTTGCGAGTTGAGCTGCTTCGCAATATTGGCTTTAATGAACAGCTTCTTCGACTTGTCTCTTTGATTCAACCAAACAAGTCCTGCATCACCAATGCGTAGCGGTGAGTGTTCTGCTTACTTGTCAGGATATATATGACTCTGACCTTGTGATATTGCGTAATAGAAGGCGCCGATGCTGCCATAGTCGTCGAAGAGATCTTTAGACGGCATGACGATTGATTGACCAGCGGGTATCACTGTCGGATCTGGCCTCTCAAGCTAACGTCGTGTCAGAATCTTCATCGGCTTCAAGCACCGAGGATAACGAACCTCCATGAACGTCCTGATATTTCCCTTATTGGCGGCTCTGAGATTCAATCGAATCTCCTGATACAGCAGACTGGTGGGGTATTCTGGAACGAATTGCTCTCCCTTCTGTACTGCAGGATTGCGATACAGCCCGGGATATCCGCCAATGGAACACAGGATGTTTCCTGCAGATAACAGGGTCAGTCTGCGACCTGGCTCATGATAAGTGACCCACCTGCTAGTCCCATATGCAACATCTCCTGCGAAACTACTCCTGAAAAATATCGCGGCGGCTTAGTTCTCTGTGGGCTCAAGGCAATAATTCACGTACGGAGAATATTCCACATTGCCGGTCCTGGATTTTTGATGCTATACGCTGCGTAGAGATAAAGTGGGATCGTCTTCTGCTCTAGAGAAATAGCCGTTTGTAGATGGGCCCTCATCTCTTTGATCTTGTCGAGATCTCTGGACATTATCTCCACCGTGCGTTTGGGTATGCCACCACCACCAAAAGCATTATTTGACCATAGATCTGGCGATGATTTGAAACTGGACAGCCCGGCGTTGAGATCCAAGGACATTCCGGTGCTGGCACCAAAGGCTGAATGGCTACCAGAGATCGTCGGCATCATAGCCTGAGGTTGCAAGTCAAAGGCGCTAATTTGGGCCGGGGGAGGTGCCCCGCTGGGATACTCATGTCAATATAGAAATTTCATTCTTCTAACAAACGGAGTCCTACATTTGTGGCTCTTCAGCCTCCTCTTCAGCCTCCTCTTGAGTGGCTTCTGCTGCATTTTCTTGAGCCTTCGCTTCGGCCTCCCTCTCCTCTTGAGCGGCAATTAGACTAGCAAGACTTCTAGGTGCGACGATGTGATCAGGGTTGAAGCCGAGTGTATCGAAGTCAGCATAGTCGCCGGCGAAGTTCATGGTCAATGAGGTGCGGGGATTGTGGATAGCTTGTCCTCGAATCGGCTTATTATGAATCTCTGTACTTTCACCCAGAAATGAGCGTGACTGTCTTGCAAGAAGCTGTGAAATGGGGGACGGTTAACAGCGATCACCGTGACATCTGTGATTCTGTGGCGCCGATGCGCCAGCGCCGAGGGGTCAGGTGGGTATAAATCCCTTTCACATTGGGAACCGAAGTGCCTTGATTCTGCGAATCAACAACGTTCCATTGCAGCTCCGCTCCACATGCACACATCTACAAACGGATTTCTTCTGATTATCCCTTGTGAGCTGCAGCTTGCAACCCAGCAGGGTACTGGCCAGATACCGCATTTGGGAGCATCAAGGTACGACCGCCATAGATTAGCAATATTGTGACATACATAAGGTTGCGAAAGGACATATGTTAGATGCACCAAGTCATCGACGACGTCGAGGCCTGGACTGCTGCCAAACTTAAAATTGACTGACAGGCGCGTCGACGCGTCTTTGCACACGTGACATCAATAACTGAGTGCAAACGAGGGTTCCTCCCTGTATAAGTGTATTGTCCTGGATCAATTCACATCCAAAGAGCCAGTATAACATAGGATCCAGGGAACCCGAAAATGCGCGACGAAGATGTACCATATCACAGCATCGGCAATAATGAGGGCAATGAGATCATATAGCCGACAATGATTGACAGACACGCAGCGAGGAGTATCATGATAGAAAGTTCTTCCAGAAACCCGAATGTACTTTACTTCACGCGAAGCTTTCGGAGCCGAATACATAGTAGCGGGCCAATGAGGTGATTGGCATGTAGCTCCTTCTTGTGATTCGCGAACGTGAGGCACAATCTGGCACAATCTTAGCTTGGGTTCCTGTTTCTAATCTTTAGGACCGGGTCATGACGCATGATGATAAGAGAGACATCGCGGAGGTTAGGCACCTGAGAGAGTCTACGTATAATTCCTCTGTTGTTATTACTGGGATTCACGAGATCGTCAATTTGAGGAAGGACAAATTGTGAAGCTATAGAAGGATCACAAAATGGGCAACAGATATGGGCACTGAAGTTCTGAACAGCGAGGAGGTGAAGGGAGTTCAAGACGTTCAAGTTTGCTTCTGTGTCATGTGACCGGTAAATCAGCCGGCATACAGTTGCTTGTCACCGAATGCATTTTGTGTGGAGATCCACCTTGACACAACCCATTTCACAAGATGCGCGTGCTCTGAATCCCCCACGAGGCCAAACTTAAGCTTGCTCGCTTCGCTTGACTTGAACGGTGCTGGAAGTCCCCGATGACGTGTGGGGCCTGCCCCTGTATCATAACACTTCAATGTCACTGGCGCTCACTGCAAATCTCCGTTGTCACCATTTCACATCACGGGCACGATTCTCATCCCAAACGGTCAACCCTTCCTTCTGGAGTACTAAAATGCGGGCGGCGATACATTGGAATCCATTTGCTGAAGCCGCCTCTCAGCTTCTTTTGGCACATCCACTGAAATCTCAACGTCATCGTCATGCCCGACTCTCTGGCACCAACATACCAACCTAGTCAGATTGACCATGTGAAGATTTTCCCGCCCATTGGCATCGCTCGCGCGGGTGACTCTGACGAGTCATACATCGGCCCCGAGAAGCCTGACGAGGAACCTCGCCCTGCAAACACCTTCAGAGATGCGCATGGGCGGATCAAACGTCAAGTGAGCACCGTTTCTCGTCTGAGTATGATCAAGAACTGACTAAACTGTAGGCCGTGCGCTTTCGTGCCTATGCATTCGACTCCAGTGGTGTGAACCTTGGAGAGATCACCAAAAGTGGAGGATATACTCTCAGTTGGACCGTAGAGGTCGCCAACAAGAAGGCCGCGTGGGTCGTATTCAGAGGTTAGCCATGCCTTGCTTGCCCGCTATAATAAAAGTCACTGAATGCTGGTCTAGGCATAGATGAACAGGAAACGTTCGAGCTGCGTAATGCCGGCGTACAACGCTATGTTCGTGGCCCCGTTATTGGACTGGTGCAGATCTGATTTCATTTTCAGGAGGGATATTACCTCTCGAATCAGCAACGCTACGACCATACCGAGACGCGCGACAAACTTATCGCGCGGTCGCAGCCCCAAACTGTCGGCGGGCCTAACGACGAGCCAGAGTCTGACGCTCATGAAGGGCATGGGGGTGCTCAACCTCAAGGGGCAAGACAAGAACGACCTCCGCGCAAAACGCTCGACGCTACATTCCAGGGTGATACTGGCGAAGATCACCCTGTGCGCCTCGGTGAGATATACGCCGAGGCAGATGGACGGCTAGTTGTGTTGGCCGGCAGCGGAGAGTCTTTCTCGGTCGCACTCGGCGGAGATCCTGCAGAGATCAATTCGGATTTCGACAACGCGAACTGGATCGATACAATGGGCGATGGTTTGGTGACATTGGTCGTCTCGCACAGCTCAGAGTCAGGCACTATCACTAAATGGTAAGCTTGTTTTTCGCCTCAGCTGTAGACTTTTCGCTGATTTGTGTAGGGAGGTAAAGGAAGCTAAAGATAGAGCGCATGTCATCATGGCGCCACCCAAGTTCACCAATGGGATGCATTGCTTTACTTCGTTGTATGATCTTATCGAAGACACGTACGAGAAACCGAAGCGAGCACAGCTAGGTGGCGCTTACGACTGCGGTACTGTCTACTACGATCGTCACGTCGAACCTATTTTCAAAGGCGTGTACACGCTTTCTTGGACAAGTCAGAAGGCACATGATGGACATGGTACGAGTTATTTCGCATATTAAGATGTTGATATCGACTCAATGGCTAATTCACAGGCCCCCACAAAATTGACCGCTTCTTCGGCCACGAAGAGCTTTCCAATCCTGAAAAACCGGGAGTCATGCGACGTAATATTTTTCAGCGCGTCCGAGCGCCCGTCCAGCGCGATGTCCCCGATAATAAATTCTTGAGGACCGAACAGGCGTTTGAGTATTACATGCCCCGTCTAGCTGGGAACAGTGGTAAGTACGTTCCATCAAACCTCACAATCCGCTTGTAATGACGAACGGCACTGGCAGGTGACAATCCCGAGAGTCCAGGGGATGAGAACCATCGCGACCGGTGGCAGAGTGTGACCGAGCTGCAATATGCGCGGTTGGCTAAATGGGCGGAAGGCAAGTTCGAGACCAAGGCTCCCGTTCCTAATTCGGATCCCCACCAGGAGACAAAGGATCTTACATTTGCCGCGCTCCAATGGACCACTGGTGCACCTCTCTATCCTGGCATCGAGACGAACTGGATTGTTTGGGATCCTAACATCTATGTGCCCTCCGTGCCTACTCCCGCGAACCCCAATCCCGAGCCGATTTTTAGATTCAACGAGAAGGTGAAGGTTGGAGATCTAACGAAGGGTTTGTCTTTGCCTTGGCAGTCGGACTTCTATGAGTACGCCCTAGTCACCTGCCATCTAACATTTTTTTGCTGACGAACGTGACAACATTTTTTCCCTTATGAAGATGTAAGTCTCTTTGCTTACTCAGTGTTGCCGGCATGAACTGATTGGCTTCATTTTAGGCAACACGCACTGGTTCGTGTTCTTTCTTGTTATGGCCACATGACTTATTAAGCATTGCTTGCTAGGTGGCCGCATATTCGTCCCGACAGGGTTTTGACCGAAAAAATGTATGAAGAGGTCAAGAGCGACTCTTTCATCGACCCCAAAATTCTACCCAGAAATCTGACTGAGCGGGCACCGTGGGATCGTAATGTAAATTTCGATGACGGAGGCAAGTACTAAAGCTTCTCGTGGGTATCAAATTTTTGCTGAGGAGCTCGACTCAGACGATTTTGATGGAGCCACCCAGATGGTCGAGAAATGGAGTCGACTGGGATTTATCGCCCCGGTTAATCCCAGTGAACCCTTTCCCATATTTGTGGAGACAGAACGCACGCTTGAAGAGCCAAACCCAAAGGTTGAATACAAGAAACCGGCTCGTAAGGATCCGAAACCCTTTAAGCGCAAGCCCTTCGGAATGGAGTAAACATGCTATAACTTGGTTTGAATATCAACATTTTTATGCTCGTACAGTCTCTTTCGAGGGTCTTGGTTTGAATCTGCCAATATATTCATCCGATGATCAGACAAACAAGTTCACCCTCAAATAAATAAAAAGTGATAAACGACTGGACATCGCGCTCGCTCGATGTGAAATCCGAAGCATCGGTTGAACGTTTGATAACATGAACCGCGGTAACTAGTACCTACATACCATTAATGATACAAAGCGGCCTTTGTTAAGCATATGCCTACTGATCTGGACCATCTCAGTTGAGACGTCAAATCGTTGACAATCTTAAGTATTTTGTACTTGTCACCACTGCTTTTTATTGACTTTTTACTATTCCTTCTGGCTTATAATAATAAGTGCCAGTTGGTCGAGGGCCCCAGTTTGAGTTTGAGCTGGGAAGAGCCGGGAGAACAGGATATCCAAGATGAGTTAAATGGAACTAGGGAATATCGGTATGGTACTCAACAGGGTGAAGCGCATGACTCTGGAGAATAGAACACAAAAGAGTCCGAGAGGCACTGAGGAATAGGTTTCGCGTGTGCACCGGCCCTAAATCAGCGCAAAATAGGAGTCACGTCAACTGGATGCAACGGTCTTGAGAAACCTTTCAGCAGCCTCGGACCATATTCTTACCTATTCTTACGCCAGCTCTTGCGAAAGGAACTCAGTGGCCTGTCTGTCTACAGAAGACTGCAGTAGATCGAGTCGAGCTGGTCTTGTTGTGTTTTAGTTGCTTAAGCTTTTTGGACGCTAGTAAGTAGTTCCCTATACTTACCTTCAATCGCAAGCTCACAAGCAACACAAGGTCAGGTGGATACCCTCAATAGCTCTTACAAAAAGTACGGAAATGGAACGAGACGCCCACTGTCTCCGGTGTAGCTGTGACCGGCGCAGTGGCCATGAACGAAGCCTCATGCTACCCCCCAACACAGAGCTATATCAATCTCACCGCCCACCCTCCTCCGCGGATCGAGCGAGTGCACATTCATCCTATGAGATGATTGAAAAGGAGTTGGAGAACATCGAACGCGAGTCCGACAGACTCCGTGCTCTTCTGGCTGATCTCGATGCCAGGCGTCTGGAGCTTCAGGGCTGGGCAGCTGGACATAGATCGATCCTTTCAGCAAGACGCCGCCTTCCTATCGAACTATTATCGGAGATATTCATGCAATCTCTCCCCGAATTTCCCTTCATGCCCTCTCTTGGTACAGCCCCGTACTCGTTGGTAGCGGTCTGTCGATTTTGGAGGGCCGTTGGGGTGGCGACCCCACGCCTTTGGTCGTATCTGACTCTCGACATCGACACTGAATGTCCCGAAGGTTACTACGAATCGATGGCGGCGTGGCTTTCACGCTCAGGCAATTGCGCTCTATCGCTGGATTTCACCTTCCCCAACGATGACAGGACGCCGGCCGATGTTCAATTACATCCTGTATTCCAGCTCGCCGTTCGCCATTCCCACCGGTGGGAAGAAGTCCAAATTCACAGTGATTTCAGTGAGCCGTCGTTGCATAGCTTTGCTTGCATCAAAGGCAAAATTCCACTGCTGCAGAGCTTGACCGTGATACTTGCATATGAGCACAACATGCGAGGAGGCGCCGATGGCTTTGTGGACGCACCCAGGCTCCGGCAGTACTATTTGCACGACTGCGAGAGTAAAATGGAAGTCTTGAAGGTCCCTTGGGGATCTTTGACGAAGCTCAACTTGCAAACATTTGATGGCGACGACAAGAGCTTGCTGCTCCTGAGCCAATGTCGCCAGGTCGTGGAGCTCGAGATTATGGTGTGCAATCCGTGGGGCGGGAACGCTATGGACATCGATGCCGCCCGGGCCATCGAGTTCGAATTGCCCCATTTGAAGTCGCTTACGTTGGAATCCGACGATCCAATATCAAGACTCTTCCTCGTTCTCTCAGCGCCTGCATTGCAACACTTGCACTTGACGATGTGCGAGTATTTCCAATTTGACCATTGGGTCGCTGCGGAGAATAGCTCTTGTTATCCACTCCACCTCTCAAAGTGCCGCATTACCAGCCTTCGTTTAGACCTTCGTAAACCGGTGAATGGGCCTAAGGATCTTATATTGTGTTTAAACCAGACACCTCACCTGGAACATCTAGTGCTGGAGGGGACCGCCGTGTCATTGCTCAGCAGCGAGTTATTGCAGCGTTTGGCCCCAGACTCTCCGACCCAACTCCTGCCCAAGCTGCAAACTTTGACAATGGATCACATTGAAGATTTTCCTGACGCCCTCGTTGCAGAAATTTTGGGTCAACGACTGTCATCTTCTTCAAAGGGGCCCAGTCTCCTGCGATCGGTAGTGTTAAAGCATTGTGACACTATGACCGGGGTAAAATCATGGCGCTACCGCTCATCCCCCCTTACCCTCGCTTGCCTGCGCCTTCATTCCCAACGAGGTTTGGATATTCGCCTACTGGACTTCAGGGGGAAACGTATCAAAATGTAGCCTTGCAGTCATGTATGTTTTTCGGATGGGACTGCGCAACAACCTTCAAGTCACATCAGGGACCCTTTCCAGTATATTCGAATGGGCTTCAATGGCTTTCACCTTAATTGATGCACTTATCATGTCCGAACATTATCTAGCCGAGAGCCTATGAATTGCGAGGGACCTTGGCCTTTCAGAGATGCGAAAACCGATTAGCAGTTTCTTGCTCTATCATCATCTCATCGGACCTGTGCAAATCGTCGTCGGTTATTATCGATGCCTCGGCTGAATAAAAATGGTGCTTATGCATAATACAAGGTATAGAATCTAAGATGGAAACGTTTGTAGTCCGCGAATATGGTAAATCCAATCCAAATGCAGTCATTAAGTGTAAGAAGGTAAAAGATGAAGCTACAGTGTAGGCGTCGCAGCGGGGACCCAGGAAAGATTAATACGCAGATCAAGTGCACGTTATGTACTCTGCGGCCCCAGCTGCGAGTCACTAGTAAGTGCGGAACCGTATCGATAATGTCCAGCGAAGGTGAAACGAAACCGAACCGAGAATATGTGGTAGAATGCGCGAAGAGAAGGGGGTACATACGCCGCCGTGCCGCTGCACAATAAAATAACGGAGACCGCGCGCGGGCTTACCGCAGGTCGATCTCCTCCTCCTCTTCGTCGTCGTTGGGCAAGTCCGCGAGATCGATGAACCGCGTGTGCCGTTTTTGCGCCTTGCTCTCCGCGTGCGCGTGCCCGTCCTCGTCGCCGTCCTCCGCGCCGAACCCCTCCACGATCGCCGCGTGCCGCTCGCACATCATCTTCCCGTCCGCCTCCCAGTACTCGTCGAGCGCCTCCTGGCACCCGGGGTACTCGCAGCGCAGGTGCTCGGGGTGGTAGCGGTCGCCCGTGTGCGAGACCGCGCACGGGCCCTCGATGGGCTCCCCGCACGACGCGCAGAGCGACTTGTTCGCCGCGTGGTAGTGGTACGCGCAGAGCGGCTTGCCGTCGTGCACGTAAAACTCCTTGTCGGGGAACGGTTTCTGCGGGGCTGTCAGACGCGACGCGAGGTGCAAGATGGCGGCAACGTACATGGCACTCGTTGCAGTTGAAGCACTCCCGGTGGTACTTGCCCTTCAGCTGCCCGTCCGACGAGCTCACAGCCTGCTTCTCAATCGGCAGATTGCACCGCCGGCACTACACAAACCAGGTCAGCCCAACCCCCACACCGGCCACAGCGCACGCACCTTGGGGAGATACATATTCTTCCAGCACCGCTCGCACAGCACGCCGCCCGCGTCCGTCTGTATCCACCGCCCGTCCTCAATCACGCGCTCGCACCGCACGCACTCCTTGCGCTTCTCCTCGCCGCGCTTCCCCGCGGGCACGTCCTCCGCGAACGTCACGTGGTTGTGCCCGTGCCCGTGCCCATGGTGCGAGGACGGGCCCGTCAGCGAGCGCGCGGGCAGCTTCGGCGCCTTCGCGCCCGCCACCGCGTCCGGGCTCGTCGGCTCGATGCTGAGCCCCGGGATCGTGTTCGAGCGCCCCGCCTTCTTCGCGGCGGGCGGCGACGCAGGCGAGGCGGTCTCCTCGAAGAGCGTCTCCATCGCGCGGTCGAGCGCATGCGTCGAGCGCGCCGTCGACGCGGAGTAGTTCGAGCCACTCGCCGCGCTGTTCGCCGAGCCGCTGCGCTCGTGCCCCCCGCGCGCGGACGTGCGCGGGGAGCCGTACACGAGCCCGCCGGAGCCCGACGCGGACGAGCCCTCGCTCGGCGTCTTCAGCGCGCGCTTCTCGTCGACGGTGGGGAAGCGCACGCCGCGCGCGCTGTTGTTCTTCGCGGTGACGAGCTCGTCGATGAGCGCCGCGGGCGCGAGCACGGTCGTCTCCTGCGGCGGGCTCAGCGGCGTGAGCACCGCGCTGTCCTCGTCCGCCGCGCCCGCCCCGTGCGCAGCCGCATCCGCATCGTGCGCCGCCGAATCTGCATCCTCGTCATCGTCGTCGTCTTCCGAGTCGGCGTACGCGAGCCCGCCCTCGTAGTCGCTCCCCGAGCTCGGGCTCTGCGGGCTGCCGTACGGGTTCGGGATGCGCGCGAGCAGCGCGGGCGCGGTGTCGAGCGGCGCGACCGTGTCGCGGAACTTGTCGAAGAACGCGGGCTTGCCGGGCTCGACGGCGGTGCTCGGCGTCGCGGGGGACGGTGTGCGCGAGCCCGCGCTCGCGAGCGCGGCGGGGGGCGGGCGCGCGGTGAGCAAGGAGAGCACGGAGGGGTTCGGCGAGCGCGGCGAGTGCGGGGAGAGGGGCGCGGTCGGTCCGGCTGCGAGACATGTCAGTAAGGGTCTAAGGGTCGGGTCACATTGCGCGTCGACCCCAGGCGTTCACATCGGAAGACGCTAGGAAGCCGACTGGGACGCTGATAAAGAAGAGAAGACTCACAGAACGCACTGATCGACGTGTTTATATCCAGGTACCGCGGGGCGTTGTCTCGTCGCTCCGCCATGCCGCCCACCACCTCCCCAACGCCGCCGCCCGCCCAGCCCGCACCGACATGCGCCCCGCTGACCGTGTGCGCGAACATCGCTGCCCTCGCTGCTGCCGCAAACCCGCGCCGGCCCACGCCCGCCATGCCCGCCTCGCCGCCGATCTTCGTGTCCGGCTCGACCTGCACCGGGGAGCGCGGGGGTCCTGGTGGGGGAAAGTCGGGGGATGTAGAGGGGAAGGGCAAAGAACCGGGCGGGGGCATCGAGCCGGGCGAGGGCAGCGGCGGCGAGCTGCGCGCCGTCTGCGGCATGAGCTGCGAGCTCTGCCGCAGAGGACGCACGCCGTTATCAGGCGGGGGGCGCGAGTCGAACGAGGGCCTGCGATCCGGCGGCGCGGGGCGCGAGTCAAACGACGGCCTGCGGTCGGGCGGGGGGGTGGGCTGCGAGCCAAAAGACGGTCTGCGGTCTGGCGTGGGCCGCGAGTCGAACGAGGGCCTGCTGTCTGGTGTTGGACGCGAGTCAAACGAGGGCCTGCTGTCTGGCGTCGGCCGCGAATCAAACGACGGCCTGCTCTCTGGTGTGGGCCGCGCGTCAAACGACGGCCTGCGGTCCGGCGGGGGCGTGGGCCGCGTGCGATCAGGCGACGCCCGCCGATCCAGCTCCGGCCGCAGGCTGCTCGCGTTCGACGGCGTGCGCTGGCGCAGGGGCGGGGCGGGGGGCTGCTGCTGGGGCGGCGGGCGCGGCGGCGGGAGATCGCTGCGCCCCGCGGACATCGTGCGCTCGCGCTGCGCGAACGGCCGTGGCACCTCGCGCAGGCTCGTCGACGTCGCGCGCAGGCGCTCCAGGCCGCTGCCGACGTTGAGGCTGCCGCCGCCGGAGGAGAGGGGGCTCGGCGTGCGCGGCTGGCCCCAGCCGGGGCTGAGCTGCGCGGCGTTCGTCGGCGGGGGCACGAGCGGGGCGGGGGCGGGGCTCTGCTGGCGCTGCGGGGTCTTGATGGTGGGGGTGCCCGCGCGCGACGGGGTCTGGGGCGCCTTGGCGGGCTTGGGGGAGGGGGGGATGAGCTGGCTTGCGGTGCGCGTGTTGCGCAGCGAGTTGCGCGAGCGGGACACGAGGCCCTGGAGGCGTGCGGGGAGCAGCGATGAGGGCGATTTGGGGGGAGGGGTTTTGGCGGGAGGGGGGGCGGGGGCGCAGACGTGTTCGCCGAGATCGGTGAGGGCGACTGAGGCATTGCAGTTTGAGCATTTTACGGTGGGCAGGACCTGGGATATTCTGCCATTAGTAGTGGGTGGGGGAGACTTTAATGTAGTCATGGTAAGGAGAGTGTTCCGGCAAAGAGGGTGGGGGGAGGAGGAGAGGATGGATATGTACGGCCAGCGCTGTCGACGAGGAACAGGAAGCAGGCGACGAAGATTAGACTGCCAGTGGGAGTAGTCTATCACCCAGCGAGCCCTAAAATTAACGCCCACTTTTTGCTCATTACTAGCGCTCTATCCTATTCAGGTCCGTTCGTCCTCACACTCTTCTAGTATTTGCATATCCAGTTGCCAACGTGTTATCTCGCGTAAAAATGATATCCTCGAGCTATCGTTTCGTTAACAGCTGGAACCTCGACAAATGGCAATATCTACAGTCATTGATGCCGCCGCGTGCATGATGGTCCCTGCTTCTTGCCTGCTTCTCAACCGCTGCTTCTTATGATGCCAGCTTGCCAGCAGAGAGCCCACCTGCGCCAGCTGACTGGCGAATGAGGAATGCAAATCATCTCAGCATGCGCGCGCCGTTGCCAGTGCTACGAACGTCGACCGGAGCTCACGACGCGCCTCTAGCCAAAACGAGCTGCTGTATTTGTTTTCTGGAATGCACTCGGGCCTCTCGGCTCGGTGCCCTCGTGTGCGCGCCTCGAATGGACCCTGACCGATCGACATATACATCATCCAAACAGAATCAGATCTGGAGTCACATCACCCCCTCGCAGATCCCAACTGCCTCAGCGCGTCAGACTGGGTTCGTACGGAGATACTGGCTGCCAGCTGTCATGTCAGGACGAGTATAAGTAACGTGACGGATGTTCGTCGCTGCAACCACCATCATCGCAGAATGCAGACGGACAGCAGGTGATTGATTCGCTGTTCTGCAGTCCAGCCGACTCCCAGTCAGCCGTCGTTCTACCGAGCAAGGAGGCTGGCAGCATCCAGGCCACTCGAGGGGCTGACAAGACAGCCAGCCGCCAGGTATTGGGGGCTGACTGGGGGCTGACATCGAGCAAGTCGCGCCAGCCGCCCGGCCAGGGTATAAAGGATCGACATTCCAGGAGTATCGACCTGCGCTCTCTTTACCCCGCTATTCCCCCACTCCCACATCCTTCCCCAATCTCCAACTTGGTCCGTACACCGACCGATGCTTCAGCCTCTGCCACCATACCACGATGATCCCACCGGTACTGATAAGCTGACCCGTTCATTATACCACCGACATCCGGGGGCTGACAGAGCCCGTCGGCCTCATCTTGGACGCGGTTGCCAGCTACGCCCGGCCACTACAGAGATAACCACAAAGCAGGGGCTCTGCCCCCGTTGTTCGCTTTACAGTATCAGCAGTGAGCACAAGTCACACCGCCACCGGTCGCTCTCAGATCGCGCCTTCGCGCATTCGGGATATGGGTATCGATTGCGAGGACAAAGATCCAATCAGGTGGCTCACACCTCGGGAAAAGGCAAGGTAAAGGCTGCCCCAGATAGCCAGTCTTGAAAGCAGTTACCAGGCATGCCAGCCCCCACAGCGATAAACACAAAGCAGGCGCTTTTGCCAACACACTAGTCACGGCGCCATCACCAAATCAAGGTTCATCCGCTGGTGCTTAACAAACTGGCTCACAAGACTCGGTGGTGGACTGGGGCCGTTCATTTTGCCCTCATCGACATCCGGGGCTGTCGGCCTCCCAATGGGAGCAGTTGTCAGCCACGCCAGCCACCACAGCAGACAAACACAAAGCAGGTGTTGCCACTGTCGTGGGTGTCCACTTCCAAGACCAACACAGCAGCCGCACCGCCACCGGTCGCCCTCTGTCGATTCTTCGCAGATTCGTGGATCCTCAATTGGGAACTGGAAGACGAAGATGGTGGATCCAAGATAGATTCAATTGAGTAGGGCTAAAAATATGGCTCAGACCTCAGGTAAAGGCAATCCCAAAGACGGCCCCGCGGCCCACGCTCCACGCACTAGATGCCAGCGAACCATCCTTCAATTGCCTTCGTCCTGGGATATTCGCAGCGCATCGAGCGCCAAGCACGCGTGGAAGTCAGCTCGCCACCTGCGTGCTCGGAGTGACGTATTATCCCGTAACCTCAAAGGCTAAGCTCGGTAGGTTGATGTGTAGGCTCATACTTACATCAATACAGAATGGCAGATGCACACGCATGTTGAAACATCTCAACCGCAGGCAGCCTAAGCTGGCCCACTGCTCTCCCATCGCGCCACACACGTGTAAGCTTCGCCCGCTTCGACCTCAGCATGGCCAGCATCAGATGGCACGCCAGCAAAAGAAAGTTCACGCGTGAAAACCCTAATAGAAACAAAGCGAATCACATCAACATCAAGATAAGACCAAGCCCCCACGCCCACGGGCCCTACGTGACGATGACTATCTCACCCCTCCCGTCCTTGAGCACGACCACCTCCACCTCGACGCGCTCGCCCGTGTCGAGGCACACCACCTCGGTCGGGTCGGTCGGGTCCGTCTTGATCTGCCGCTTCTCGAAGAACGAGCGCCCGAGCACGACGTCGAAGTGCGGCTCCTCGCTCAGGTACACCGCGACCGGCGTCGCCTTCGCCGCCGGCCCGCCCTTCTGCGCGTGCTTGTCGTGCACGACGCCGAGCGCCGCCGCGCCGAGCGGCTGCAGCGTGACCGGCCACGTCCCGATGTTCACGAGCCCGCTGTACCCGTAGTTCCCCGGCGCGGCGTCGTGCGGGATGAACCCGTGCTTGAGCGCGAACTTGCGCGAGATGTACACGTGCCGGTACCCCGCCTTCAGCAGCATGCGCACTGTCAGGGCGTGGGCGTCAGCGCGGTCCAGAAAGCACACAGACGCAGGCGCAGGCACGCACCGTTGTGCACGGGCCCAATGCTCCCCATCACCGTGCGCACGCCGTTCTCGCTGTGGAACTTCTCAAAGTCCGTCTTGTACTTCGGCCCCGCCGGCGCCTTTGCCTTCTTCCGCCGCGCCTTCTCCGGCTGCGCGCCGGCCGACTGCGCGCGCGACCTGTCGCTCTGCACGCTCGCCGCGTCCGCGGCGGGCGCGCCGCGCTGGAAGAGGTAGAACGCGGGGTTGCGGTACGCGTCGGGCGCGGGGAGCGGCGCGGCGGGGCTGCGCACGTGCAGCGTCGGCACGGGCGGCTCCTGCGGCTGGCTGGGCGCGAACAGCGCGCTCGTGCTTGTCGCGCTTGGGCTGACGGGCGACGCGGGCATTGATACGCCCGCCGCGGACGCGGCGGACTTCTGTCGCCAGACAAAGATGGTGTAGTCCGCGTCTGGGTGGGCGTCAGGGGTGGCAGGGCGCCGGGGGAGGGTACGCACCGTCGTCGAGGTTCCAGTACGTGTCGTTGAAGTGGTACTTTACCCACCCAGGCCCGACGCGCTGCCCGTGGAAGTCCGTGTGCGCCTTGCGCGAGAGCTTGTCGAACAGCTGCTCAAGGGTCTCCTCATTGACTGTGCGATACAGCGATCCAGTCAGCCTGTCGGTATAGGAGGCTGGACAAGAAGTGCTTTCTCACTGGAGTGCACGATGGAAAAGGACACGACGGGAGTGTGCACGTTGATGATTGTCGGGGCGGACATGGTTGTAGAGAAAAGAGGGGCGCTGTCAATTGAAAGCAGTGATCGAACGACTAATTGGTTGAAGACGTCACTCCCTGATCCCGAAAGCCCCTATCTCAATCTGTGCCAAGGTGAGCTTCACAACTTTCTGTGACACTTGAGAGTATCCAATCGATGAACCCGAAATGCGCAAATAGACATTAAATACAATCCAAGTCTACCGATCACGGTTCCCAGTCTCCAGGCCCTAATCCACGCTCCAGATCACGCAGGCCTGGGTTTGGCTCCCGCCGATCCTCCGTCTTGATCCCCGGTCCGTCAAGCCAGGAATATCCAGCTGGCCGACAGAGCACCTCGGCGAGATTCCTTCGCCAGGTGCCATGCGAGAAGGGATTAGGTGGCGCAGCACCAGCTCCGAGCGATTTGTGCGCAGAGTTTCGGATCTAAGGAAGAGGCGTGTCAGCGACAGTCAGGTAGACTGTTTGGGCGACTGACCTGCTCAATGGTTGTTACATTCAATAACAATAACTGCAAGAGAGATTTATCAACAAAAAAAATCAGATGCAAATCAAGAACAACTGACCCGCATATGGTAGCTCAGTAACGCAGTTACTGGCCAGATGACAATAACGCTCAAGCAGAAGACTACCGTACTACCAATACCATGGGCTATGGCGCCACGGAAATCGAGATGGTCCCTCTGTGTAAGGAAGTAGATGTGGAGAGCTGAAGTAATTATTACTAGAATTAAGGTAGTGACCTAAAAATAGTCAGATTCAGTCGAGAGATTGAAAGAAACTAGACAAACAGCGGCGGTAAGAAAAGCAAAAAATGAAGTGTAGTTGCGGCGTCCAACACAGTTGTTCACCCATTGGCAATGATGGTCACATGCATCGACGCAGTTGTCACACTGAGAGTTTATCAGATATGAACATCTGTCTCAAAATGATAGCTCTCATACCATTTTACAGTGACTAGATCTTGGCGGTCTGTACGTCTTGCAAGTACCACAATATTTCACTCGGACACTGAAACAACCAGGTGAGTGGTGAATAGGATTCCAAGAGGAAGTAGCTCACGTGTCCTGCCGCATCTTCAGGTCTCTGGGAAGAGGTGCGCGGGAACCATCTGATGGTGAAGTTGAGGGGTATGGTGGATCTGGATCCAGATTTCTGGGCAGAATGCCCGGATCGCGTAATGCCTGTGACAAATGCTTTAGCCTAGTACATACGACAGAATAAATGCAACTCACCGTGGTAAGCATGCAGCTGATAGTGATCAGACACATGTAAGCCACAACACAAGCAACAGCTGGGCTCTCATTGTGCCACCACCAGACTGCTGTTGTGCCAAACCAAACTCCAGTAATGCTCAGCGTCAGCCCAAAGCTGGCCACGAATGCCCAAGGCGAGTCGCCACCCGTCAAGAAACGACCACGGCCAAAGAACCTATTCCGAGAAGGATAAGCCTCATATTTGCGAACGGGACGACCGTTTGGTCCAACAACAGGAACGGCAGAAAGGGGTGGACGACCTGCAGGCGGGCTGGATACGAAAGAATGGTCGGGAGATGGTGATGGAGGTAGTTGAGGAGTGGAGTCATTGAGATCGTGTGTGAAAGGTTCAGAGATTTTGCGCTGGTGAGAGGGAGGGAACACTTCGTCGGTGGGAGCAGGTCCGTTTGCATATGCGGCAGCTTTCCCTTCGAAAGTACGATGCGGTTCAGGGGTGCTTGCATTGGATCTGCGGGAGTCAAAGCTGAAGCCGCGCTTGAGTACTCGCTCGATGTTGTTCTTGACGCGGGCAGCCGTGCCATTGGGTACTGGTGTCACTGGGCTCCTATTGGACTGCGTGGTTGCTGGGCTGCCTCGGCTGAATGTCATTGGCTGACCTGACGGACTGCCGGTCTTGACGGAAAGCGGCGGGCGTCCTCCGATAGGTAGAAGCGGTTCGCGACTGTGCTTCGTGCGCGTGGGGCCAGAAAACTGGCGGCGCATCTCCTCGTCGTCGAGATTCCGGATTTCAGAGTTCCCGTGCTGCCCAGCCGAACCAGCTGCGTGGGTACTGCCAGAGAGATTCTCTGAGCTTTGCGACCGCCGGGGAGTCAGCGGCGCGAGTTGGAACAGTCCTGGGTCAGGAGCCATTATAGCCAACCCATTGGAGTCGTCTGCAGACTCTGCTGTTCCCGGTCGCTGAAGCTGATACGCGCGCAAAGGCCGGAAGAAATTTGCAGAGGGTAAGATACCGCCTGCGTGTGTTGTACTATTTGTCGGGTTGTGTGCCTGCTGAAACGTGCTGACATTTGGTGGAGGTGATGGAACTGGAGACGCTGGAGCCTGCGCGCCCTCTCTTTCCTTATCTCCCAGTCTGTCCGTACTGCCTCCAATCGGAAGCGTGGGATGTATTCCGCTGGTAGAAGTCGAGCGACCGTAGGGCCTCGAGGTGCTGGCCCGAGTTGGACTGGGCAACGAGCTGACGAAAGGCTGGGACCGTGATGCACTGAAATTAGAAGAAGGGAGGGGTAGCTGCGCTGGTTTCCTTTTCGCTGGAGAGGTTGGTAAGGGTGCGGGAAAAGAGTGTGTGGCCATGGTGCATGACCAGCAGATCAATCAAGAAACGCGAAGAATATGTACTGAGGTGAATGCGGGTACAATCCGAAGTTGCTGCCCTAGATCAATGGGTCCTGATTGCTGAGCTCGGCCCTACAGCGTCTGGGGAAGTGCTCGCCGTCGTTGGCAATGGAGGAGAAGGGCAAAGCGACAGTAAGCAGGGCAGAATTACTTTCCCACGATCGAGCTCAACTCGCGTTTGACAAAAGGCGCACTAACTTATCACCCCGAGCACCTTACTCGAAAAGCAATGCTTCTAGGATAACGCGATCTGAGCTAGAAAATCTCTTGCCGATGTCCAAATGGTACTCATGGCTATCGTCGATCAACTTTCAGACCATCTTGCCTTCGAGTCTCCGTCGTCGACTCATCGCGTTCGCGGTGAGAAGATATTTGGAACGCATCCTCACCAAGGAATGCATAGATAGATCACGAATAAAGCCCCAAGCTGAATTGGGGCATGTTGTCATACAAAATGTTAAGTTTGACACTGAAGTGAGTGTGCAACCACCCAAATGCTCCTACATGCATTCTTACCGCCCAATATTTGATATCAAGGCCGTGAATACATTGCTCCTAGGTCTCCCTGTCAGCCTATCAGAAGGATTTGCCAAATCCTTATCAATTCATGGGTGGGACTCATCAGATGGCTCGCTCAAGCTAGCTACTCAATCTCTGCGTATCATACTTCGCCTTAACCTTGCAGAGCATACATCGACGACATCTAGCCTAGCAAGCACATTAGCCGCCTCGTTCGTTCACGAAGAGATAATCGGCGAAGGCTTGCAAAATAACGACAACGCAATTCCAGATCAATCCCTTCCACAGATGCAGACGAAGCCGGATGGTATCCGAGATCAAATACCGTTATTTGCGAGTGTCATTCGGCGTGTATTCGCAGGCATCGATATAGACGCGACGAATTCTGAGATAACCATCATAAATCCAGGCCATGTGAGCTTTACTCTTTCTATATCTGAGTGGCATTTGGCTTCCGAGGAAGGCCGCAGGAATTTGACATCATCGGGAATCCATCTGTCAATGAACCAGCTTCGCAACGTCAACGACGCATCGCTAGGAGATGAGGCCTCGGAGACGATTATTTCATCCCATGAGCCAGTTAACTTATGCTTGATAATCCCCCCTCCAGCATTTCATCCCTTTCGGAAAACTCCCACGGATAATTTGCGACTCGTGGCATCAATGGGATTGATGGGATGCGCAATCCGCTCGGAGCACATCAACAGCATACTTGGGCTGTTGAGAAGATGGACGTTCTGTCGAAACCAGGTATCTCGGCCGGACGTCAACCCTAATCTCACACCAGGTTTTGACATACGCTTGGATATTGAGAAGATAATCATCCTCTTTTTGCCCCCGTTCGCTCAGGATACAGGCCTACAGTGGACATCGTTGCTGCCGTTCTTCTTCGAGAACCCCGTATCCGACACACGTCTACCCCGACGGCATGTACGCGCATGTCTGGACAATATATCGTTCTCGCGAACATCTTCTGCACCTGCCAAGCAGCCGCATTCCCTTGTCGATTTTGATTTGACGCTCAAAAACATGTCTATTGATTCGATGCCTGCTCGTCAACCCGCACCGTCATCAGGGAAAAATAAAGCGAGTCCACCAACCGCCATTATACGAATTGATCGCGGTTTACCATTTCAATATCCACCTCTACACACCAGTTTTTCCGAACCACCCAAGGCGCAGTCGGATGTTCCTAAACTTCCCACCTTTAGGACTTGCAAGAGAGCGGACGAAGCACAAGCGGCCTCTGTTATGGATTTCCCCACGCGTTCTGATGATAGCCCCTCGCTGCCAAGTGGGAAGACGAGACGCAGAAAGCGATGGAAAAAGGCTCGCGTCAATAGGAGCATTTTACCGCCAGTATCGGATCCTGGTCAAATTATGCTGCTTCCTCGACATTCTCATGCGATATCCCTGCGGGCCAAATTTACCAAGACTCGAACAGGACACTCATTAGTGTCTCCTGTCGAACTTACAATTTCCCCAATGGTTGTCTTTTTGGATCTAGAGTCCGTTTTGAGCGAAAACATTGTTTTGGAGTTTTTCGAGGAGATGCTGCGCAAGAGAACGGCACATGCCTCAACATCTGTCAGCCGAAAGCCTAGGCAGTGGAGACTCACCATCAACCTGGCGTTTGTGCGCATCGAAGTCCGCTGCCCGCCTTCCTCTTCGCAGTCTAGGTCTTCCTTGTCGCAGTCTCTTATCATAGACCTTCACAACGTAGAACTGCGCACAGGTACAGGACCGCGGTCTCGAACTGTGCAGTCCGACTCCATCATATTAAGCGCATTGTGCGAGCGAGTAGTTGGCGCATGTCCTTTACCAAGCGAAGAAGAAATTATCGAAGGTCGCATGGCTTGCATGTTTTTATCGCTTGGATCTGTGACCTCCGATTGGGGCCGCGGCATTCGCTTCAATCTCGAGATTCTCTCTCCAAATTCAAGCGACACTAATCCTGTCGTAGGGGCTGAACGCATTGTCATGCTAGGTCTCGATATCCCCTCCACACACGCTGAGATTTCCCAGCCGGTACTGGATACGTTGCAAGCCTGGCTACGGGACATTTCCAAGATTATGAAAGACACATTCGGTACCCATCGAGCAACTGCAGAACGTGATCTAGACGCACGAGTGCTCTGGAACCGGGTTTTCAATCGAAAAAGAAGTAATGGCCTACCAGAAGATCGGCCCCCCACGGAATTTATGATTAGAGCATCTCTCTCCGAAGGTGAGCCTATCATGAGTGTCACAACCTATCTGGCCTGACGCAAGGTTTTATCGATAGTGTTCGCGAGGATGAAGATTCCCGGCGTCAACGATCAAGCTGAGCAACCGATGGATGCTTTTGCTTCGAATGTGGATATTTTAGTACAACCAAAGCCCAAAGGACGGGTATGTCTCTGCACTTCTGCGCATGTTTTGTATTGACACACCCAACAGGCTGAGACAGTTGTAACTTTGGGAATCGTTGATGCGTCCGTGACTGACCATGAGCATAAACTTGCTTATTCAACACATCGTCATGCGGTTTGTTATTACATCCCAAACCGAAAGCTAGAAAAAAGGTTACTGATTATCATCATATCAGGCTGGAATGGTAAAATCGACAGTGCAGTTCTGCTTTGCACCTCTTACAAAACAATCACTAGCAGATGATGCAAAAACGCCTCTCGAAGACGAAGTCGATTAGATATCTAGTGCCATTTTTATGGAACCAAATAGTGGTAAATGCCGGAGAGGGGCCTATATAATGCTGGTGATGCTACGGTCAATAGAAGGGACGATCTCGATGATCCTGAACGAGGGAATGAGGTGGAAAAGAGGATTTTCAGTCTATCCCGAAAGTTACTATCAGAGTCGAAAAGGGAAGGGGAAAAAGACAACGCCGACAACTGTGCGCAATGATTGAAGCGATTTAATAATCTAAACATCTTGTATCCAAACTCCGTTCATTTTTCGTGCTGGAGGTTCGAACTTTCAGTAGGGACTCTCGAGTAAAGCCCCCGAACAGATGATCGGGAAAAATGACTTTTCTCTCGATCTTGTTTTGTCCTACACACCACGACGTCTGAACGCTAAACACAACCGACCAAGGATCATCCCGACGTGAGGTCACTTTTCAAATCAAAAGTATAAAAAACTTGCACAAATGGCTGAAGCCCGAGGAAAAGCATGGCCGCTCGCAGAAGCCGATCTCACCAACTCCGTATGTATTGTGGATAGGATTTTATAATTTCAATCTGACCACGTCAAATAGATTCTTGAGTTGGTCCAGCAGGCCAATCAGTACAAGCAGTTGAAGAAGGGTGCCAACGAAGGTGCGTGCATTCTCGTTTACTCGGAGCACTCATGAACCGATTTGTATTTTTAGCGACGAAGACCCTCAATCGTGGGGTTTCCGAGTTCATCGTGTTGACTGCGGACACTGAGCCCCTCGAGATTCTTCTTCATCTGCCGCTCTTGTGTGAGGAGAAGGTCAGTTCTCTTATCCCATCCCCCTCGACCCGCACTGAATAGCATTATTCTTCAGAATGTTCCATACGTCTTCGTGCCATCCAAGGCTGCTTTGGGACGTGCGTGCAATGTCTCCAGACCCGTCATCGCCGCAAGTGTCACCACCAGTGACTCTAAGGAGTTGCAAAGCCAGATCAACACGGTCAAGCTTGCTATCGAGAAACTCCTTGTGTAAACATTTAGCTCATGTTGCTTAGTCCTCAATCAATATCACATACACGCTCGATGTTCATGGGGGAAACAATCAATACATTTGCTCGTAATAGGACATGTCACATCGTAAAAAATAACAACAAAGAGGGTAAGTACAACTATAGGCACAAGCAGCAGTGATAAGATAGCGATACACAAAAGTCCAAAATCCCAACCGAATCAGTCCAGAATGGTATATCAAGGTCGCGTCCGTGGAGAGACCTTGCTCGCGTGCAGGTCCTTGACATCGAACACAATACTAACAGCTGAAGCAACACACAAAAGGCAGGCGCCAGCCGACGCGACGTTATAAGCATTGCACCTAGAGGCCCCTATGAATATGGAAGCAGACTATGCACAATTCGCAATCACTCACCAGCCACCAAAAGCCCCGCTGGGGCATCTCTGGCCCATTAGGATCAGCACAAACTCCGCGCCCCATAATACCATGCACACAGCGTCGAAGCACATCGCCCACTTTAGCGTACGCCGTGCAGAGCGCCACTGCTCCTCCATTGCCAAGCCTGCAAAGATGCTGCGCCGTGGACGCTTGCGGCGTGGAGGACCACCTTGTTGTGATCCGCCGTAAGGGGCGAATGAGCCAGGCATGGACTCGTTTTCGTCGAAGTCCTCTTCTTGAGGAGGCTGAAACATTCCAGGATCCACGATGAGATTGACTTGAACGTCATTGCCATTGCCCATTCCTTTTCCCCCCTTCTTGCCCTTCTTGCCTTTCATCCCTCCTGCGACAGGAAGGACCATCATACCCGGCATCCCAGGCATACCCATCCCACCGGCGGGATTACCACTAGCTGAGCGAGGGCGCGGGGAACAGCAGCAGGGCCGAAAGACGAAGAAGTAGAGGATGAACATAAAGGTGATCACGGAGAGCACATATAGAATATAGGCGGGGAGTTTTCCCGCGGGCGGGGCTGCAGGAGTTGATTTCATCTCTACTGCGCCGTAAATGGATGTCGCGCCAACTCCGAGCGCGAGGAGACCCTGAAATACTCGTATCGCAGTACGCTTGCGCGGTCCATCCGTGACAAGCCGTCCTTTCTCGTCGACGCTGCCCACGACGGGTATTTCGCCATCGGCACCTTCGGTCATGGTCTTGCCACCCATCCCTTGCGCTCCGAATTCGGCTTCAAGCATCCGAAGACGCTCCTCTTTCATTCCAGCATCGATGGGAGGTCCCAGAGAAGGAGCCTCGCCACCCCACGGCAGAATATCACGGGAAGATTCGTCCGACATGGGGTGCTGCCACTGGTGTGTGTTTTGATGCGGATAAGAGGGGTCGAAAGGGAATGTTTTCTCGCCGAGATCACCTGGGAGGCGAATATGATCATCATAGGGCGATGGTGGTGCTGGGTGGCCGTTGACGCCGTACCAATCACGACTCCACGAGGGGAACTGAGCAATGTCTATCTCAGGATCCGGCCCTTGCATGGCCGGGGTAGGGACGATGTAAGGGTAGGTTAGCTGGCGAGCCCGACCCAAGGCTGATGCGCTATTGGAAAAGGACGCATGGCTGCGGACCGGGGGAGGGAGCGAGAAAGGGCGGTGAATTGCAGATCGGGACGATGCACTGTGGGCCAAGGACCCGGCAGAGACAAGTGAGGGTGTGTTGATGCTCGTTCGGCTGGCCAGAGGCCTCACCGGCGGGGGCGACGCGGGGTAGGGATCGTCTGGCCGAAACTGGGGATACCTGCTCTGTGTGGGCTGCGGGTGCAGAGACAGGGCGTAGTCTGCGAGATCGAGCGCTTCCACTGAGGCATCTGAAGCCTGCTGATACGGATTATAATCTCCATGGTCATTGGAGGCTGGTGGGTTGGGGTTAAAGGGCTCCGGCGACCAGGGCCGCCGGAATTGCGATTGCGGGGGCGCACTGTCGAGGTTGTTGTACATTTAATGATCGTAAATCGTAACAGGTCGTAACAGGTTTCGTTAGGGATCCAGTTTGTCGTAAGGGAGAGCGAGATAAGGGCTGAGCTCGCTGTAGGCTATCGCCCGTAGTCGTTGCGCGGCGCAAGCACGTTGTACGGAAGCAAGAGCCGATCGCTCGCAGAATAGCTTCCCTCTCGGCATCAAGCGCCCTGAACTCGAACCTGAAATCGAACAACGTGCCTTACAGGTGGCAACTTTATTCCGTGTTATGATACTGGGTATACAAAGACATGCGCAAGGCGGGGTTATGCGAGGTATCCTCGTGCAAGCTGGTAGTTCTGTGAGATAGTGTACGAATGCAAAGTATGAGTCCGAGGCAATTATACAATCCGATGCTGTCCATAGAGTTCGGTTTAGCACATGCGATGTGCGAAAAACCACAAAGCGTCTGATAGAATTAAGAATGGTATTATAGAGCGTCTATTCGCCAGCGTTAGGTGTAAAGTACTCTTCGGGTGTGACTTGCGGCTCCTGCTGTGGCGCCTCCGGCCTGTACATCGACGACATGCCTCCGGCACCACCATTGGCGACAGAGGCGTTGAAGCGATGGAAAAAATTGTCCCATTGACCTGTAAGAAAAGGTCAACGACATTGGACATCCGGTGGCGTGGATTTCACTCACCCCAATCAAACATGCCCCCGGGGATGCCTTCAAGCAAGCCATTGTCGGCCATCGCGAATTGCTCCAGGGTGTCTGAGCCTTGGGGCACGTCCAGGACATTCATCACCTGCACACTGCTCGACGCGACGTTTTCCATGGCGGGATTAACGTTGGCCGGCATCCCTCCCTCGCGCGCGTCTCCCAGAGGCGTGAAATTGACCATAGAGGAGCCCGGGCCCGGCATGGGGCCGGCAGTAGTGGTGTTGATATCATGGTCGTCGGGCACTAGACACGGCATGAACAGTCAGTCAACGAAGACGCAAATTATCTTTCCGCGCACCTTTGTCCTTGACCTCTGATTCGGCCAGTATGACCCCTGGCAAGATATCTGGATAGTCTTCTTTCCGTGTCGGCCCCGTCGCAATAAAGACGCCCGATCCTTGCCGCGACGGGTCTTTCTGGTATTTCAGGCCGTTCAGCGCCGGCGGCGGTTTCCCCTTGACGCCACCTGCAAAGTCTCAGACCACGCAATAAAATGGCAGCGGACGCTTACCAGTCGGATTGAGCGCCGGGACCTCAAAGGCGACCGGGGGGCCCTGCGTGGCCTCGTACAACAGCGCGATAATCTCTGCGGTCTACGAGCCCCAATGAGCATCAAGGATCATGGCACACCGTCGCGGAGCAAATCACAGACCTTGCGCCGCGCAGACATGTGATCGGGCGATATCGACCCCTCCCACCGCCTCACGCAGTCCCTGAGCTTGCGGAGCTTCGCGGCGGCGTCAATGTCCTTGCGCCGCGCCCACGTGTGGTACTGCACACAAAATCCATCAGCTCTGCTCGAACGCACGCGGTGCATACATCTGAGCCTACCTGGACGAGCGCACACGACGTCGCGGCGTACGGCACGAGCAGCCAGACGTCGTACAGGCGCTCGTGCGTGTCGAGCCAGTCGATCGCGTCGCCCGTGAGCTGCACGAGCTCCGACCACCGGTCGACGGTGAGCCCGAACTTGAGGTGGTCCGGGCACGAGTACGATATCCGCATGAACACGCGCCAGAAGATCATGCACACGCAGCAGTACAGCAGGTGCAGCAGCCCTGCACATTTTTGAGCTATGGCACGATTGGACGGGAGACGGACGCACCAGCGGTTCGGGACGTCTCGGGCCCGTGGAAGCGCAGGTCTTCGGGCAGGTTCAGCTTCCACGCCTCCAAGTCGCCGATGAGCGAGTGCAGAATCGCGTCAGTAGTGAAAGTCAGCCCTGAGGGACTGAAACATAAACATTATTACCATCAGACTAGATAATCAGCACGGATGGCGTTACCTGTATATCGTCTTGAGCACGCGGCCGAGCAGAACGCTGAGGCGGACGAGCTCGTCCATGTACAGGTCGTTGGGGTCGCCGGAGGACGGCAGGCGGGCATCGCAGTCCTGGACATCAATCATGTACGGATGGCCGTACGTAAGACTCGTCCTAGCGATTCTCATGGATAAATATTTCTGCACCGTCTGAACCGCTTACGCACCATCGATCACTGATGACACAGGCCCCCCAAAGCCGGCGCCTGAGCTCGATATTTTGTTTGACGGACTCGGCGCGATGCAGCCCCAGATCCTGGGCCTGCACAAAATTAGCGGGATTGTTCACAGAGGAAAACGCAGCGGATTACCATGCGGATAGCCGTGCCCAGCCGGACCCACAGCGCGGACAGCGCATTCGGCACGAACTGCGAGTGGCAGTCGCCCGTCATGCACAGGATGAGCAGCGCCTGCACGTTCGTGATGCTCGCCGTGCTCAGCACGTCGTCCGCCTTGATGATCCCGTTCACCGCAAACCGGATCGAGTCGAACAGCGTCTGCGGCACGTCGCGCCGCGCGGCCGCGACGAGGCACATCGAGTACAGCAGCATCGACGGCGGCGGCGCGTGCGCGAGGAACTCCGCCTTCGTGACCACGGGGAACACGGGCGCGACGTCCGTGAAGTACGCGTTGAGCAGCTTCTCGATGACGTCGCGCTCGATGCGCACGTCGAGCGCCTTCGGCAGCGCGCCCGGCGCCGCGTCCGCCGCGGGCGCGTCGACCTGGATGAGCCCGTCGCCCGTCTTCGACAGCTCCCACGTGTGGTGGTAGCGCTGGTCGTACGACTCGTAGATGCGCGCGGAGATGCCCGCCTGCGAGTGGAGGAGGTGCACCTCGGTGGTGGGGCCTGCTGAGAGAATTAATCAGCCATCGGGCAGGCGGTGCGCGCCGACCTACCGAATACGCGCGGGTCGCGCTTGGTCTCGACGAGCGGCGAGGTGGTGTCGCCGCCGGCGTCCTTGTCCTTGTCCTTGTCCACGTCGACCGCTTCCTCCGTCTTCTTCTTCTTGAAGCGCGTTTCTGTTATGGGGAGGAAGAACGTGCACTCGAAGCCGTACTGTTTACAGTGCTGGCACGACGGCGGCTCCGCGTCCACGAGGATGTCGCACCTGAGAAACGCCACATGAGCGAACGGACAACCCACGGTCCACATCAATGACCGACCTGATCTTGCGGCTGCGACAGCTATCGCAAGCCCGTTGTGTTTTGGTGCGCTTCTTCATCTCCGCCATAGCGGCGGCACTCGCGGCTGACTGGCTCGTCGCGCGCGGCCTGTCGCTCCCCGAGCCCCCCGCCTCCTGATCAGACGGGCTGTCCGCCTTGTCCGCGGTCGCCTTGCGCTTCCGCTTGCCGCCGTTCGCCGCGGGCAGCGTCGGGGACGGGGCGTTCGACGGATTGGGCGTCTCCGCGGGCGTGCCGTGCGGCGGCGGCGCGCCGCCGTACATCAGCAGGGGGTGCGCGCCGAAGGGCGAGTAGTAGCCGTGGCCGGCGGGGTTGTAGTGCGTGGGGTAGGGAAAGTGGGTCGCGAGGCCCGGGGTGCCCGCCGCGCTGGACGGGTGGGTGGGCTGGGGCGAGTAGTGGCCCGGGCGGCCTGGGAAGGATCCATAACTATTAGGCATATGATGGAGGGCGGGGGTAAAGTACGATGGCGCGGGCGCGGGCGGGGCGGGGTCGTGGTCGTCGAGGGTCGAGCGCACTGCTGGATAATTAGCAGGGAATTTGAAAATCACGAGAGCTGTGACGTACCGCCAGAGGAACCTGGGACTTCAGGCAGCTGTTTAGGCTGGCGGAGTTTAGTTTTGGGCTGCTCAAGCGGACTCGGCAGGGGAGGAGGAGAATCGGCAGGCATGCACCAGGCCAGGCGTTAAATAGGAATCCGACTTTCGAGCTGCCCCGGGATCTCTGATGCGCGTATGTGACTGTTATGGAATGCGGGTTGGTAACTCCATCCACTTGACCGAACACATTTTACTCACTCTCTATTCACACCCCCAAATGATTCTCGACGACAGCGCCGACAGGTAGAGTTCGTCAGAGGACAACAACGAGTGAGAATGGTTGCAGATCGACGGGATCACGGTCAAAAAGTCAGGCTGCCGAGATGCCGACGATTTTCGGTCTCCGATCCAATGTGTGTTCTGACGGTCCCTGCACCCCGATATTCAGCGCTTGTTTGACGCGTGCTCTGTGCGCGGTGCCTGGCAGCACCCTCGAAATCTGATACAACATATGCAATTGTCTGTATTCCGCTACTGAGATGCAGTTGTCGATCTCTGCTCGCTCCCGTGCCGTCATCGAGCTCAGGCACACGGCTGCTCTATTAGCCCCAGGTGCTGCGGACGTCGACTATATAGTGCGCGCGCCCCCAAATGCAGACAGCTCTTATATGAATCCTTGTTTGCAAATGAACCTTGCTGATGCTGACTGACCCGTCGGCCGACCGCAGCGGTTGCGAATCCCATGAGTCACCAGCCCACGTCACAGCACGAGCCCTTTCAATTCAACCGCCTCGGGCCTGCGGGGTGGGTCATCGGCGATGGTCGGACCCCGGTGACGCAACCTCGAAGAGGTTAATCTGATAAGCGTTTGATGGCGTACGCGCATGTGGAAACATGGCATCAGCGTGCCGTAACTCCAGCTGGCAGCGCGCTTGGACGTGCAGCTTCTCCGCCACCAGTCACCTGAAACTCGCCCACCAATCCCAGGCGCACAATTATCCCGTGCAAGGCTATATGCGCTCGGGCGAGCTAACTGTGTTCGCTGCCTGACAGCCAGCGCATGCACCGGCCGCACACTGCGAGAGCTCGAATTCTCAGGAGTCGGATCCGAATACGTACGCCAACATACACTCAGCGTATCTACCGGGGAATTCTGGACACCTGATGAATAACAGACTCGACGCGTGGCATTCACAACCGCTAACGACGACCGTCCATCAGTAGGTCACCTCAAGGCTCAAGCACGCAGAGCAAGGCTGGCTTGAAGGAATTTGAATACGCATTGAATTGACTGTCGAGCCGCGGTTGCTCGCAGGCGATGATGGCTCACATGAACCGCGACAGTCGCACCTATATACGCGCGAATCACACGGTCGCTTGACGCGCTGACAGTCTTCCATCGCCCGACGTCGCAGAGCTCTGCAGCTGGAGCCATTCAATTTCCTGCTGCCCACCTGGTTATATGTCGGGGCTCACGCGATCACTGACACGCCTTCTCAGCGAAGATAACGCGGTCCCGAACCTCCTGACAAACGAACACGGGCATGTATGTACGTGCATCATATATGGAGAACTCGACCCTACTGCTGCGGAATGGGACCAGTAGCCTCCAAACCTAGTTCTACACTATCGTTGCTGCTATGTTGAATTTCTCACATCCCAACGGCCACCCGTCCAAAACCACCCCCTTCGCCTCGAGAGTGCGCATTAATATTGGAAGACCAGGTGGACGCTGGATGTCGTCAATAACAGTGCTCGCTGGCGCCATATGAGCGAATTCCGCAAGATCGCCGATTCGCAGAACCCTACAAAAGCCATGCATTCTGCACTCGCCCGACCGCCCCAAAAATGCCTACCAAGCGGCCGAATTTCCTGCTCATCGTCGCCGACGGTGAGACTCCACCTGCGTGACCGCGGCGCCTGGCTGACCTGCGCAGATCTGGGCTTCAGCGACCTCGGATGCTTCGGCTCCGAGATCAGCACGCCCCACCTCGACAAGCTCGCTGCCCAGGGCGTGCGCTTCACCGACTGTATGTATGCGCTTTGTGCAGTCTAATGTACCCCGCGCACGCGAGCTCACGCGCGTGTATCCAGTCCACACGGCCGCGGCGTGCTCGCCGACGCGCTCCATGCTCCTCTCCGGCACGGACAACCACATCGCGGGCGTGGGCGTCATGGCCGAGCAGAAATGTATGTGCGCCCCGCACCGTGCGCGCCGACTGATCGCTGATGGAGCGTGCAGCCGCTGATTACAAGCGCTGGGACGCGCCCGGGCACGAAGTGCGTAATATTAATCCGATGTGATGATTCAGAGCGCTGACGGATCGCAGGGCTACCTCAACTACCGCGTCGCCGCGCTCCCCGAGCTCCTGCAGGACGCGGGCTACCACACGCTGCTCAGCGGCAAGTGGCACCTCGGGCTCAAGCCCGCACACGGCCCGCACGCGCGCGGCTTCGACCGCTCGTTTGCCTTGCTCCCCGGGGCGTCGAACCACTACGGGTGGGAGCCGCAATTCGGCGGGGACATGCCCATGCCGCGCTTCATGGAGAACCTCCCGCCGCTGTACGTCGCGGACGGCGTGAAAGTCGACGTGTGAGTCTTCGCGCCTCCGCCTGCCTCGCGCGGCTGTATTGACGGAGCGGGCAGGAAAGCGAACACGACGAACGACCCGGCGGGGTTCTTCTCGTCGGACCACTACGCCTCGACCCTCATCGGCTACCTCGACGCGCGCCCGCGCGAGCAGCCGTTCTTCGCGTTCCTGCCGTTCGCGGCGCCGCACTGGCCGCTGCAGGTGCACAGGGCGTACCGCGACAGGTACAGGGGCAAATATGCTGCGGGGCCGGAGGCGCTGCGGCAGCAGCGCCTCGCGCGGCTGCGGGAGCTCGGCCTTGTTGGTGCTGATGTGGTGCCGCACGAGGTCGAGGCGCCGGGTGAGACGGAGTGGGCGCGGCTGAGCGACGAGGAGCGCGCGCTGTCGGCAAGAGCGATGGAGACCTACGCGGGCATGGTCGAGAACCTGGATTATAACGTGGGGCGCGTGCTCGCGCACCTCGAGGCCATCGGGGAGGCGGAGAATACATTTGTGCTGTTCATGTCCGACAACGGCGCGGAGGGCGCGGCGTACGAGGCGCGCCCGGTCATGGGCGCCGACCTCATGGCCGTCATCGACCGGTACTACGACAACTCGCTGGAGAATATCGGCGAGCACAATAGTTTTGTGTGGTACGGGCCGCGGTGGGCGCAGGCTGCAACCGGTGCGTCATCTGTGGCAATCTGCCAGCCTTTCAAGATGCTGATTACCGCACTGGCAGCACCGAGCCGGTTGTACAAGATGTTCTCGACCGAGGGCGGCATCCGCGTGCCCCTGATCGTCAAGTACCCCGCGTGGACGCAGCACGCGGGCGGCACGGTGGCGCGCGCGTTCAGCACCGTCATGGACGTCACCCCCACCATCCTCGAGCTCGCCGGCGTCGCGCACCCCGGCGCGAACCCGTTCCGGGGGCGCGCGGTCGAGCCGGTGCGGGGCAAGTCGTGGGCGCCGTTCTTCGCTGCGATACGCAGCCTGGGCGGGGACGCCGCCGCGATCCACGGCGCGGCGGACCCGGCGGTGGGGTGGGAGCTGTTCGGGCGCGCGGCGCTGCGGCGCGGGACGTGGAAGATCGTGCACATGCCGCCGTGGGCGCACGGGACGGGCGAGTGGGAGCTGTACGACCTCGCGCGGGACCCCGGCGAGACGCGCGACCTCGCCGCGGAGCTGCCCGGGAAATTGGCGGAGCTGCTGGCGCAGTGGGAGGTGTATGTCAGGGAAACCGGGGTGGTGTGGGGCGCGGCGCTGGCCCCTGGGGTGGTCGAGTTCGATGGGGACCGCAGGGATGTACTAGGGGGAGACCCGGTGGACGATGTGAGGGCTTGGATGCCGGGCAGAGGACAGTCCAAGCCTTGATCGGTTCGCGTCTGTAGCAAAGTACGATAAATTCAATCTCCCGAGGGCGAATGCTGGACGAGGAAGCGGAACTGCGTAAAATGCGATATCTGGACAAGTCGAACCAGAGCATTCCCGATATGGCTAGATCAGCCCCTATGCTGTTCCGGTCATTGCGCACTGCACGGCTGCTGAGCCTGCACTGTTATATATCGCATCTCTGGCGTCTCCGGGTCTCTCAGACACAGACCTGCAGTTGACTCGCTAACTTATGTCTCTGCTGCTATGCATTTGCTCTCGATAGTCCTCTCACTTCTGCTGTGTGCGACAGTAATTATCGCGGATGATGCTGAATCGTCTTCTGTTACCTTTGAAGAGCACCATACGGTTTACCATGGATCTGGCGAATTCGGAACGCCTTCTTTCGCGAGCGTGGGTCAGCATCGTATGGATGCGTCTCCCACTATGAAGACCCGCCCCACCACTGTCTACAGACCTCGTTCACAGGCCGCCCTGGAGCACGCTAGGCTCCGATCCCTACGGCATGGAGAGAGTGAGGAGGTTGAATGGGATCTAGTACACACCAGAGGCCCTGACGTGCAGGACAAGCATACGCTCTCGCAGCTGGCCAGGATGACATCCAACGCCTATGCGCTGCCCGGCAAAGATTGGTTCGACATAGATCCAATATGGAATATGGTGCGATCGCTTGCCTTACAATCCCGTCTCATAGACTGACTTCATCCCAAGAGCTACCCTTTCGGCTGGGAAGATGACCAAGGTGTGTCTGCTCCACTCTGCGACGTCATTGCATGTAATGACTCGATTCACAGATGGCTTCCGTGGACACGCCTTTGTGTCCACCGACGAATCTACTGTGGTCCTGGCCATCAAAGGCACTACATTGACAGGAGTCACTTCGAAGAAGGATAAATTCAACGACAACTTGCTATTTTCGTGCTGCTGCGCCTGGGTCGACATCACATGGGCCTTCAGCACCGTCTGCAAGTGCCACGAGAAGTCCTATCGCTGTGACACCACATGTCTGTCCGACGCCCTCATACAGGACAGCATGTTCTATCTCATCGGCGTGGTAAGTAACTCCCGCGTGATGATGAATCCAGGGCTGAACTGGAGCCGAGTAGGACATTGTCAATAATGTGACAGCAATGTATCCCGATTCTAACATCTGGCTCGTCGGCCACTCCCTCGGTGGCGCTCTCGCTGCACTGCTAGGCTCCACATTCGGCCTTCCCTCTGTCGCGTTCGAGTCACCAGGGGAACGCATGGCAGCGACGCGTTTGCACCTTCCTATCCCCCCCTCCACGTCGTCGTCACCCTGGGCTGGTGCCCCCGTGACACACGTCTACCATAACGCAGATCCAATCCCTCAGGGCACCTGCACTGGTATCGGGTCGCCGTGCGCGCACGCGGGATACGCTCTGGAGACTCGCTGCCATTTGGGTAAGAGCATCGTGTATGATGCCGTCGGCAAGTTGGGATGGGGGGTCGATATTAGGCGGCACCCGATTAGACAAGTTATTACCAAGGTCATAGAAGCGAATGAGACGTGGGAGGACGGCCGCGATGTGCCACTCGCCAGAGAAGAGGAGGACTGTGTAGTGAGTGCACCCGTGTTTTCGTTTTGCCCTGTACTAACAGTCTGCAACAGGATTGTTTTAAATGGGAATTCTTCGAGAACATATAAACGACATTATATTTAACATCGCACTTGTAATTATAACACATAACACAGAATCCACAATCAGAACCGGAAATATCAAGTCTAGCGGCTGAAGCTCGTGCCTCCAATGAATCGACCCTGCACATAAACCCTCTGGATGTTCCGGTCATCACCACAGAACAAGAACCGCTCTAACATGCTCTCAAGCATCTTCGTCGCGTCCTTCGATCCGGTCACATTCTCATCCTCATCTAGGCCACTCCACAACGCGGGATTACCAGCACTTTCGCTAACATTGACAATCAGTGCATCGAATGATTTCCCAACGGCGAACGAGCCAATGCGGTCCTCCAGGCAGCAGACCTCCGCGCCACCCATGGTGGCGAGATAGAAGAGGGTAGGTATGGAGAGCTGCTTGTCTGCGAATGGGATCTGGTGTATGGACTGGCGCGGCGTTGGCGATGGGGCGAAGCTCTTCACCTTGGCTGCGATGCTGGCATGCTGGATGGCGGTTAGGATTGATGGCGAGAATCCGCCTGACACATCTGTGCCGAGGCTGACCTGCAATTGAGAATCAAGAATCAGTTCCGACTGCATGCTAACTTGGCAATTTCACAGGACCTTGATGCCGCGGTCAAGATACTCTCCAACAGGTGCTACGCCGCTGCTAAGATGGAAATTGCTCGTCGGACAATGGCTGATTCCCGCCTTCTTCAGCTTAATCAGCTCCATCTCCGCATCCTCCAGGTGCACTGCGTGTGCCAGAATCGTGTTCTCCCGCAGCAGCCCATGGTCGTCGTAGACACCCGCGTACGTCGCGGAACGGGGGAATAGCTCCTTCGTGAACGCGACCTCGTTCGGGTTCTCGGAGATGTGCGTTTGGATGCGTAGTTCCGGGTCGGCGGCGGCGAGCTGTCCGAGGGAGGCCAGGAGGTCGTCAGTGGTGGCGATGGCGAAGCGCGGAGTGAGGATGGGCTGCACGAGCGGCTCGGGGTTCCGTACGGCGCTGTTGAGGATATTCGACGGGGCAGGGTGAGAGCGAATGTGCGAGATAATGGCGTGTGTGTCGGCCAGAGACTGTTCTGACGAGGATTCCTGGTAGGTTTCTAAGCAGTTGCGGTTCATGTTGCATTTCTATATAGGTGTTCAGTAATGTGACTTGAGATTATGCGGTCTCGCGTACCCCGACGAACGCTCGTTGACCTGAGCCCAGCCAGTTAATAGAGAGATCGAGGTTGATGCCTTGAGCGCTCACCATTCTCGTTCAGGATATCCGCAAGCTTCTTGGTAGCTTCAAGATGCATGGTGCCATAATAACAGCATGTGGTTGTCTGCCATACGATCAGTCTCAGCTACATCAGAGAAAAATGTGAGACCGACCCCATTGTCTATGACACGCCGTACAACGGACCGGTACTTGCGTTCTGCAAACTCCACGTCCGCGAACTTGCTCTCCATTGGGAATGTGCATTTCTTCAACCAATCAAGCAGCTGGTGCTCTCCGCCACTGAAGCGCAGATCCATCAGCCCAAGTTACATTTTGCTGCTTAGATGGCGCTTACATTCCCATGTTCGGAAGTTGCGGGGCATGCTGTATAGGACATCTGGCTCAAATAGGAGATAATAACAGCAATTTGACTCACTGTATGCGTGTCGACGAATCCGGGGATGATGAATTCCCCAGTCTTCAAGCTGACAACCTCAGCATCGCTGCAGCCCTGCTGGTTCATGACTTCTTGCACCATCGGGCCCTGCACATCTTCGACGAGCCAGGTTATATCGCCCGCAGGGGAGACGGCGAGCAGGCAGTTGGGCAAGGCGTCGTACGCGGTGAGGCTGCGCGGGTTGATGACCGGGCCGTGGTAGATCGTAGGGAGGGGTATCATTGCACGATATCGAAATCCAAGCGAGAGGTTGTTGGGTAAGCAGGCTGCCCTGGGCTTATGAGAGATTACTTGTGACGCGTGCCCTGGGCGTGTTCCTCGTCGGAGACACTAAGATAATGCCAATCAGTTCGAGGTCTGCGGAGAAACGAGACAATACTCGCCTCATATCTGCCAATTTATAGTCACAGTGATGCAGTGTCCAAGCGGAAGGGTCAAGCGGAACAGCGGAGAGGGGCATGTGGAACATAGACAATCCATCAATCCAGCATGTGGAAATTCATCAAGTCGACATCGCAGCATATACTAATCCGGCAGCCTGCACAGCTTTTTCTGCCTTTTCCTTCTGCCCTCTTCATTCGTCACCCCCATATCTCAACAGACCTTATCTGCCAATCAACAACATAGCTCGCCGTATTCCGCGAAACAAATGGGTCGAACACTGTCCATGATGTGGTTCTCATACCACGCCTGCCAGCCGTCGTTGTGCCTTTCGTTCGTAACCAGCGAATCGCCTTTCTTCTCTTCTCTTCCCTCTTGTTTTCGATGTCACGCCCCAGCTCCGCATTAGGGCACTCATGTCATACTCTCTTGATTGCTGAGCAGTTCGCGCCGTTTGGTTGGATACTGTGCCTTTCCGTCTTTTCCCGACGATCACTGCTCATCGCATTCGCTAAATCTTTATTTTCTTTCTATTGCGAAGCATGGTTCGTCAAAAGCAGCTGGCCAGACTGTCAAGATACGTAGGGTCGCCCCGAGAGTTGCTCAGTGCGTCGACAGCAGCCGGTTTCAAACGGAGTAGACATTTCCAGGCGTCCATCAGCACCAGAAACACCAGCCAAGATGCCCCCAAGCCAATGACCATCTCAAATCTCTTGCCGCCTCATTCTGTGGTCAGGTATAGCTATCCGCTGACATTTCTTTCCTACCCATCCTTCACCTTCGCGGGCATTCAAAAGCGAATGCTTGTTAGTTCCATGCTGACACCTTACAGCTCAGGGCTCGGCCAGTAGCCCTTGATGACTAGGGTGCTGACTACGATGCTAACCAGCCTCTGTCGCCGACATCTCGTGGCGCCGTGACTCCGCATCAGCCACACGTTGGGATCAATTGGCGGAGAATTATGTGGAGAGCCCGAAGTGTAGCCTACTGTGACGAAGTGGAGGTGCCACCTATTGCATTTTGCTTCAATGATCTCCCAGTCATTGCGGAGGTCTTCTTGTACGCCCGAGCTTACAATAGAATCTTGTGGCAAGGGAGATAATCGGGCGAACGTCTCCATGGCGCGTCACGTTCCTGAGACCGAAGGTCACCTCCGCCTGATCGATCCGCCAGTTTCCCTCCGTATTACGCGTAATTAGACGCGTTTTTACGCGTCAAATAGTCCATAGAATATCGTTGAATATAATTAATGTATAAAAACGCGTCTGAAAAGTGCGTGCGCATCGTAGAACGTGGCGGCATCATCTGATATTGGACGTCGGCGCGATCCGCGGCTGGTACTCTCGCATGGCTGATCTGGCCGGACCGGTACAAGCTCGGGATGGACCTGGATTGTGCGTATTTGATTTCCCCCCATGCAAGCATGACGTTGAAGGCGCCTTGCCGAACGAAGCGCGATGTGCGAAGGATTAAATCCTGGATAATCGATAATTTTTGCTCATCGGATAGCACGGCGGCTGGGCAGTCACACGCTGATATGATTCACGCGACAGATACTCCTGTTTGAAGTGTATGTAAGAGCGTCTAAGGTTGACAGATCTTGTATTGGTATTTGGAAGGAAGGTGCGACCAATGCGCCCGGCTGTTCACCAGATGAGGTCTTGCGATGCACTTTTCGCCATAAATTAAAAGATAGAGGATCTGTAGCATTCTCTTCTCGAGCATGTTGCTTTATTGATTGTGGAAGCGGACAAAGAAGCCATAGTTTGAAACCCGGCGCAACGAGTGAGGTAACAATCATCAGTGCACTGCAAGCTTGCCCTGTGTGTCCGCCCAGCCCACACTATTCCACCCGAGGCAAATATAAGGACGTAGGCATTGTTTCTTGCTCTCCCCCCTCCCCCCGCCGACCTCTCCTCCCAAAAGTTGTCGTTTTGCGCCAGGCAGACGTCAGTATCACCCTACACAATGCCACCTGTCCCCCTGCGTCGCTCTTTCTCTTCTCCCTCCGTCCGCGCGACCCCCTACTCGTCTGCCCTGGCCAACTTGAGTGCTGGCTCAGGGCGTGCACATGCACAAGGAAGCAGGCGTTCATTAGGATCACAGACAACCCGTCGACGAGTCCTTGCGGATTTGGAATGGTGGCGCATCGTTGACGGGCAGCACGACGACCAGACTGCACAGCAGGATGCTGAGGAGGGCGACCAGGAGCAAACGCGGGATCGACGCGCAGAGGCTCCTGCCAGTGCAGTGACGCCATCGGTATGGGTGTCTGACAGCGACTTGGAGGTACGCGCAGACGACCGCCATGCGTGGCGCACCCATTGATCTGTTTATCTCTTTCCAGCTGTCAGCTCCTACACAAGAGTTTACAGCGTTATCTATCACACCCGTAACACCTCCGCGACTAGGGAGGCGACATACGTCTATGTTCGAATCATCGCCACCGTCTTCACTGGAGTCGACACCGGAGACCGATGAAGGCGTGCGCTTCAGCCTCCTCGACCTCGATTCGGGTTTCTGTGAACTACCAAGATTCAGCCTGGCACTACCTCAGCCGCCTTTACCGCTCATGCGCGCACGCACATTCGATTTCTCTGCGCTGCTGAACGAGTCCGCCGACCGCTTTGCCGACATCGGGGTCCCCTCTCGCCTTCCAGATATCTTCAACTAGCGCATTTCAAGCGTAGCCACATTCTGAACTACCCACAATTAATGGCCTCAACCATCTCAATCACACAACTATCACGGCTACCACATTTGCATTCCACATCCCTACATCTTCACCTGCTAAAACGCAGCCACCCTTACTTTTGAATCATGCTTTATTTAACGTTCACCACGACAATGCACATACATCCATCTGCCTTCAACTTCTTGCATATTACCGCCGCTCTGCGCACATTTACCAAGCCTTTGTTTCCCCACGTTTCACGCGTACATCTGCTAAAAAGTACCCCACCCACATACGATATCAGTGCACAGGACCCTTACTACCCCTTGTGGATCGGTTGCCATTATCCTCTTATTCTACGTCAGTCAGGTGTCTTCTCACGTCGCGCATAGTTTACAACTTCGCCCTGTCTCGGTTCTCATCCACTAGCCTTCGAAACCTCACAATCATCTGTAACGACTACCTACACATGCATACAATGTTCCTTTAGCTCTCTTTTGCTCTCGGTACCCTTCTGAAAAATTCGAACTTCGACGCGAATTTCTTCCGTGCGCCCACTATCCTGCTTACATCTACCTATTTTCCACCTAAATCGCACAAAAATATATCCTCGCTGTCTTCTAGAATCCCATGCCCGCGGATCTATCTTCCGCTGCACAGTCCATCAGACCGACACGGCGTGATGTGCGTCTCAGGAGCGCAGGCCGGACGATTCGCCTAAGCGACCGCCCCCTGGCGGAAGGTGTACACGTCAGAAAACCACACGGATAATCAGCCCCAGCAGGACCCCTGATAACCCTGTAAAATGTATGAGGAGGGCTCAAATTTTTTTTCCCGGATCGATTTTGCCCTCCGAGCCTCAAATTTTCCCGGATTTGGCCTCAGACCTCCTCAAGGGGCCCTAAATTTTCCCGGATCCCACCATATACATCAAAAAATCGCTCAAAATCGCTCAGAAGTCGGTTTTATCGCTCAAATGAACGAAAAACGCTTCGAGACCTAATCTATCGGTCGAGCGGTAAGCATTATGTACTAAGGCGTTCGAGGTGGCCCACGGTTTGAGCGTCGTTGACGGCAAAATTTTGTCCTTCATTTTTCCCGGACTCGACCTCAGGCCTCATAGGCCTGGCGAAATCTTCCCGGATTCTGATCAGACCTCAGGTCAAAAAAAGGCTCCAATTTACCCGGATTTCCTCAGACCTCAGTCCAAATCTTAAATTTTTTTCCCGGACACCTCCTCATACATCATATAGGATTATCAGGGGTCCTGCCCCAGCCCGCATTCGCCGCCCCACCCGTCATCGATTGCGCATCAGTGTGGGTACTGACCTCAGTCGGACCGACTTTTATGCTTCTTAGAGCCGGGGACGCGTCGTGGACGCCACAAAGCACGCGCAATGAGGCGGGAACATATCATTATCAAAAGCCATCGCATTGAATGGAGCGGTGCCGGACACACGCTGCAATCGCGAAACTAGTACAACAATGCAACTGCCGTCCTTCTGATTCCTCGTGTGCCCAGAATCAATGACAGACGGTGATTGGGCACCACGGCCACTGTGCAGGCGCCCCGAGGCCGTGCCAGGATTGGACCGATTGAAGACGGAGCCATTGTCATGATTCCAAGCCCAGACTGTGATCCGTTGAGTCATTCATTTACCAAGGTCAGCGGTTGACGCCGGCAACCACCAAGGGACCGGAAACCTTGCTCCACCTGGATGGGCCTAAGGGGCCAAAGCGTATCTCCCCGCCGACGATAGGCGGTGCCGCGGTGGGAAGAGGCCTCGGGGCAGGCGGCGGAGCTGCAGTCGAACCTCCAGATAGATGGCGCGCTTTCCAGGCATCGCGGATAGCAGCAGATCGCGCCAAAAGCTGACCGGCTGGTGTCAGTGTACGGCTCGCAGACCAAGCTATCAGACTCACCGCATCCTTCTCTACACCCTCCTCAATGGACTGGATGATGTTTTCTACAACAGTTTTGAAATTCCCATTTGGCTTGTCGTCGCGGAATCTCATCATGCGCCAGCATGCCCTCTTGGTGTCCCAGTGAACCTCGACGATGCGATCGTCTATTTGCTCTCCTGTTTGCTTGAGCCTGGTGTAACTTGGTCAACATTGTACGAAATGTGAAGCGGATCTACTTACGCTTCCCATTCTTGTTCCTCGACGTAGAGCTCGTCAAATGGCTCGTACGTTGGGACCCCCCGCTCTTCTCCGCAATACGTGTGTAAAGCAAAGAAGGGCATTGCTTCAAAGTCGGGTACATTTGGTTGTTTGGCAGAGGGAGGGAACCGCAAAACCAGCTTGAAATCGATTGAGTTCTCAGATGGGGGTTTCCATTTGATTCTGAGCATTCAATGAGACAGGGAGTTCAAATGTGCGTCATTGTTCTTACATGTTAGGATCTGTGGCCGTGACGTAGGGCGTCGTAGAGCAGGTGTAGATCAGCCCGTCGTTTCCGTGCTGAAGAGCTGGGATGTCCTCAACGAAGACCTTCTCCACGTGGTATGAAAGCTTCACGTCTTTGACTTTGATGCTTCATTCAAAGACGTTGAGCTCCCACTGGCGGGTGCAAAGATCGATCCACTCACTCGAAAGGTTGGCCCGCTGCCATACGAGGATAATCTCGCATCATCCGGGCGAACGGTTTGAAGAACCATTCTTTCAGTCTCTGTGGGGTTCATATCAGTAAAGCGTGTAAGAGACTAAGACTTCAAGGTACTCCATATCGCTTCTCCAGGGACTTAGCCATAACATTCTCGTTATCGACAACCAAACAGTCAAATGCCAGAAACCGTGGTATTTGCTGTGAGATCATCATCAGTTACGCAACGTCTGTTACCTCGTTCCACTGACCTGTTGGGTCTTGGGATCCAAATCTATAACAAGTTCGCCGTCGACGATGGTGTTGCCTAACATTGCGGACGGGTTCACGTGGTGGGGGAAGACAAATCCTGTGAGTTGCCTATATGTGTTATGGCGGTCGATCTAAGGAAATTCAATATATATTTCACGAGCAGTATAGGAAAGATACGCACGATGTAAACAAGTTGCTCTTTCGACGGCAATGTATTGACAAATAAGAGCACTCGAATCCCGTCCGACTTCTCACAGACCCAGAAACTGGTGGAAACGATCAGAGACACGTAGATGTTTATTGAAGTCATTCGCGCACTCCTGAAGCTCTAGCTTGTCTAAATCCCGCTTCCCGAAGCTGACCGGTTGGCTGCCAGGAAACCTAGACAGAAGGTAAGCATCAAGTAGCCATGAAGTTCAGATAGGACACACCGATCAGCATTTACTCCACATATTCTGCTCACTACTCCTTTAACCCATTGATCTTGTTCCGAGTGTCGAGCGACGAGTGTGCCAGGAAGCTCAGATATCTGGACCATACGAGTCGTAGATGCAAGAAACTAAAGCTTTACATAACCGTGGCAGCAATAGTGAATACAGGGGTGTCTCGTGATCTTTTGGGCAAAGCTCCGCAGCAGCGCGCAGCTGTCGTAGGAATAGTTTTTCTATCTGTGTGTAGGCCAATTCTGGGTCCGTAGACTCGCCAAGAATACTCTTCATGAGCCTAATTTCAGCCTCCTGAACATGTACATTTTTCTATCAAACCACAGATGATATAATGATAAAGCTCGGTATACAAACTTCACTTGAACTGTCAGCCATACCACAATAGCTTCTTCAATGAATATTCCATTTTGGCATACAAATTGGTCGCTTTTTGTGCTTCCTGGAGGCTTCAGACATCGTCAGCGACTACGTGACTTGTCTGCAACGGATATACCTACCTGACAACATCACCATCTATGATTAAGTCCCCATGTACGTTTCCTATGTCTTCGCAGGCTCGGCGGATGGCATCCACGATGATGTCCACGGCCTCTTTGCATGACGCTGCCCCTGTTAAATCATCGGCGGGCTCTGCGTAAGCAGTACTAGTGCTAGAACCTCGTCGAATGCGAGCAGGATCAATTGGTAAAGCCTTGAACGCCGCAAATGTTGTTTGACTGCCGACTTCGGGGGCAGCATTGGATATAATCCTGGACAACACCGGCGCTCGCTTGTTCGAAAATGAGCGATTGTTTGGAGGGGGAGAAGATGGAGGCGAAGATCTACTGAAGCTCTGTATATAACTTGACTTGCGCGGGAGTTGCGAGCCGAAGTTTGCTTGCACTGGCGAAGGGAGTGGTGAAGGGGCCGGATCCAAGCTATTTCGCAAAGAGTATGAGGTGACACGGGTAGTTTGATTGGTGTTTAACCATGTGATGGTAAAGCCAGAATTTTGCGAGGGATCGCGACTGGCCTCTTCAAGAGGAGATAATATATATGCTCCTAAAGGCCAGTCAGTATCAGCTGGGTATCAAGGCGATGTCGAGTAACCTTTCGTGATGTTGAGAATATCGCCTAAAGGCTAAATAAATAGAGTCAGCAGAGTTCTGCAACAAACCACGACCGCTTACTGCGCGGGTATACATCTTGATCTTGTCTAATGAATAATCATAGCTCTGAGGAATTCTGTGAGTTTGTATTCGAGTTTGCGGAAGGATCGCCTACTATAATGTAAAGAGCTTTAGCTGTCTAGGGGCTCGTCAGACAAGGAAGATTGATATGGAACAGCAAAGCACGTACTAATAACAATATCTTCTCTTCGAATTTGTCGGCTAGCTTCACGCTGAGAGGTTCGGGTGCGAAGAGAGTCCAGCCGTATTGCATCCGTTCCTCATCGGGGAGCACGCGAGAGCTGCAGGTCGCGATGGCCTCTGCGCGTATCTTCGATAAGCGTATAAGCTCTCCCGGGTCCGTTGATTGCAGCTTGAGCAAGAATTCGGAGAATACGGACAAGGTCCGATTGCCGAGCATGAAATCAATGACGGCTTGACAGAACCAGTCGCTGAATGTTGAAGAATACATTCTGTGCGTGGTCAGTGGTAGATCAATAAAAGCTCGAGAATGGGATACCTGGCTAAGGAATTAACTCCGTCGTTCAAGAGCCCACCAAGGTCACGTTTGCCGGTTCTATAAAACAACCGATGGCGAATGTTAGACATTAGCAACTCAAATTCATGTCGGGTTCACCTTGTGAAGTCGCCCTTGAGAGCGGAAGTACCAGCACTGGGACAGCGGTTTCACAACAGCACCACTGTCTGAATTTAAGCACTCACTATGCTCGACTAATCGCATCACCGTTGTTGGCCCAGACTAGAGACACGTTTAGCGGGAGGATAACATAGAGTGAATTGGCACTTGCTGTCGTTGAATATTACATCCATGTCGGTCTTTCCTGGGCCATCTGGAACATTGAGTAGAGCAACAGCCCCAAGTTGTCGATTTAGAACATGCCGGGCAAAGGCAGACTAGTGCAGGGTTCAGGACGCTGCCAACCACAAGATTGGCAGACGTACCTGCACGACATTTGTCCTGTCCAAACAGTCAATGCAATTGACCCGGAAAACGCCCTTCTGCTCTGACATCAGGGAGTTGTTTGATATCCAGAGATATCTGAAAACAAGCATCAGTATACCTCGAAGACACGAGAACTGCAGTCCAACAACCCACCCTTGGTGCTCGAAAGTCCGCTGCATCTTTTCAACTAAATTGGCAATATTCTCGTACCTGCTCTTATGTCAACGACCGTTCGTAGATACTATAAATAATGTCCTCACTTCATGCCCTTGGTTTCTTTGTGAAAATCATACTCATTATATCTTTGATACGGATGTCAGCCTTGTTGATGTGTGTAAGTGTGGTTGCTCACATGACATCTTTGTTCCCGAGTTCGCCCACACACTCTCGATACGCAGTCGTTATGGATCCCTCTTTACCTTGTTGTTCTGCCAGATTAACGATATTCTAGGTTCAGGTTGAGACGTTAGCGGACTTTTTATGGGATTAAGCACTCACGACGGGTCCATATTCAGGAACTGTGCGACCAAAATGCCTCTTCAATGCATTCATGTTTTGCTCATGCGTGCGATCAGGGCTCATGACAGGGGGCGGCTTCAGACCGTACCCCGTCTGAGTCCAGAACAGCGGAACTATACCAAGTATTTATTAGCCCCAAGCCTTTTTGTCCTGCAAAAATACTCACTGGAACCCCGTATCTGCACATAACTGAACACATTCACAAATCCCTCTCTTTCCACGCGCATTATGCTCTCGCTCTCAACAAAGTTGGCGGTGTGTGCGTCCTCATCCAGGCCACGGCGCTGATACCGCAGGCCTGCCCGGTCGCGGCTCCGCCTGCTGATAACAATGTAGTCCGCTACTGCCACATCGCCCGTTTCGTTCGCTACAGGCTCGCGCGGGATGTGGAATTGTGATATCTGGAAGTGGCCTTGCATGATAGGAAGAACATATGAATGAAGCTGGGCAGGAGTCAGAGGGTGATGATATGCGGATTGTAGTAATGACCTACCCCTGCGTCAACAAAGGGTTTGCTTAGCCATTCATTCCACCAAAAGTGGCGATCTACGCGCCTCCACAGGGGCAACGTAGGGTAGGGTTCGGGCAAAGGATCTACATGTTCATCCACTGGAAGACGCTCAGTAACGGGGCTATTCGGTGCGTTGGGGCTCAGAGGGGGCTCAGTTGCGCTGCGCGAAGCTCCTCGAGATTTACGTTTGGAAGAGGAGGAAGGTACCTCTGGGAGTGCATTTAAAGACGCGAGTAACGTGTTCTGCTTGTGAGACTTCGATACTTGAGCCTGCTTGTGTTGCAACGACCGAGTAATGTCTGGGGGACGAATCGGTGAGCGAAACCAGTGGTGGCGGATTTCCAACTCACCAAAGTGGTACGCGAAATACATGCCACCCTTGGTAAACTCCTTTACAACTTCACGCACAATCTTGGTTTCTAGCTCGCTCTTCTGTTCCTCTGCGCTTTTAGGTGGAGGCGCAGTTTCTGCCAGAATAGACGATATCGCATTCGTATTTGCCGAGCTCGCTATAGAATCTAAAGATGGCCTTTCTTCGGCCTGTCCGTCCGTGCTGATGACATCATCGATCGAATGCATAGTCGAGGGATCCCGTTTCGACAGCCTCGTCCAGAATGACAGCCTTTCGGCGATGGTTTTGGTAATTGGGGAGACAGTAAGGGAGTCCTCAGAGCCGGGGGTGGAAGCACCAGAGCCCGTTTGGGGGTTGGCCTCCTCTAGCTTCGGCTGACTAGCTGATTTCAAGGGCTTCTTGTAATCGTTCGGAGCAAAAGTGACGCGTGCCGCCGTAGGTGTTGCAAGTCTATCGGCTTCAGATTCGGATTCTGACATGTCCGAACCGTCATGGCTGCTGAGCGAACTGTCTACAGTGTTCCGAGGAATCAGGCTGGGCCGCGTTTGAGATTGCGCATTACGGGAGGATGCGAGGGTATTAAGGGCTATAGTTGCGCGTGCGTGCGTGAGTGGTATTGGGATAACTGATCTCACGCTGTACACTGGATGGGATGGATCGAACAGTTGACCGATTTCATTTCGAGCCGTAATCACAAGGAGATAGGAAGCTGAAGAAGCCGCATGAGTGAGCCGCAAAGATAGCGCACGGAAACCCACGTACCAAAAGTCAGCTGCAGTACACCGACGATTCCATAGATAATGACGCTCGATTCCCAGTTCTCGGCGGTGTCCTCTTGTATCTCCTGCACGCTGCCTTCACGACCCCAAGCTATCCTGACTAAGCCAGTAGGACGTCTTACTCCAGCTACATAAGGTCGTAGCAACAGCCCATCGGGCGTTGCAAGCATCGCGATATATTCATGTGGACATGGGTGCGGTAGAGGAGGTACAGTGTACTTCGGATAGTGGTTCAGCCCTGGTCCTGCAGAGGCCGTATGGAGAGTAGGCGTCGGCGATTGACTCTGGGGTATATTCGTGGACGGTCGAGTGAAGAATCGCTTCATTGTCCAGCGTCGTGTGCCAGGTGATCGTAGAGTCAAGCGGAGAGCAAGCGAACCGTCATCGATTCATTTGAGGTTCTGAAGCCGAGCTCGCCTGATATAACATCCGCTTCTTTGCTACTTACTTATTGCACATTTCCTGGCATATTGCTCACTTCAATGGTTTCTTTCCTGGCAACGAAAACATGGTGATCTAGCTATAGATCTTGGGTACTCGAGTGGCATATTAAATCTAGCTTCTTCGCTTGGTACATGTTGTCACGAAATCGTTCTAGCCTTGAAAAATAAACCTAATGACCGTCCCACCAAAGTCTCGCTCCGGATGCCTCTTGGCTTGTCTTGACACATTCGCAGCGCTAGGAAGTCCCGTCTACATAACAATAAGTAAAACAGAAGAGAAGAAGGGCACTTTGTAGGTGTCCACACGTGCCTTGCTGTACACTTTGACGCTCGTTAAACATCCCTAATAAGCGGGTCCTAATTGTGCGTTGAGCCTTTTTCACCCACTCCCATGTCCAATCCCAGGAATCGACGCTCACCATCCATCGAATCTATCAGTACAGAAACTTCGATGCTCTCCTCTAGTGATGAAAACAGCCCTGGTGTCGCCATCCAGGGCTCCCACCCTGTCTTCAACTTGATCTACGAAGAGCAGAAAGACTGGCTTCACGAAAGCGAGGGTATTAGGTCTGCATCACTACTTAAATACGAAGAACAATCAAACTCGGACCTGGCACCGCTAGCTGCTGCTGACGTGTATCCCATGCACGAACGGTTCTACTTCCCGGCCGAAAACATCTACTTTTTGGTGAGTATCTGCTAAATTCACTGAAATTCTGCGCTCACTGAAAGATTTGATAGGTTGAAAGAGTCCTCTACAGCGTACACCGCTACTTCTTTGAGCGGGATTCGTCCTCTTTCACTGGTCAGGGATTGTCCAAGGAGAAGCCGATGGTCCTCGCGGATATCAGCACCCGGGATTTCGATCTCTTTCTCTCCATTCTTTATCCGAGGTGAGGCACCCATACTTCCCGATCCGTGATAGTCATGTTGATATTGACCATGCGCACAGCTCCTTCAATGTATACACAGCCTCTACTGTCGAAGAATGGTCCAGCATCCTCCTGCTCGCCGACCAATGGAGCTTCGAATCCATCAAGGCCCTTGCTGTTCTAAAGCTTACGCCTATCGCTTCGCCGATTGATAAAATTGTTCTCGGCAGGCGGCACAATGTCAATCATTGGCTGATGGGCGCATATATGGCGGTTTGCCTTCAAGAGGCTCCCCTCAGCCTGGAGGAAGGCAGGCGCCTGGGCGTCGACGACATCATACGGGTCAATGCCATTCGCCATTATCACGTTCCTGATCGACGCCCCCTCATTATCCCACTTTCCGACAAACATATCGAAGATACTTTCAAGCTTCTCGTGAAGAACACACACCTCGCACCTGATAAGTCGACCTCGGACAAGGATATGAAAAGCAGGTCTCAGGAGGCTGCCAGTGACGAGCAAAAGAAGAAACAGCAGGAGGAAGTGCGCGATGCCGGAGAGTTGGAGGAACATGCTCAACAACCATTGACGGATGAAGTTGAAGCGGTACAGAACGGCGCCGAAGAGATTTCAAGTGGATGGGGCACCCCGTGTGAGGGAGAGATTAATTGGCTATCTGGGTGGAAGGGGAACAACGTCATTATCGACGTTGGCTGTGGCAGTTCCTCGCAGGAGTATTGCCATTCTATGGCCGAGCAAGATGCGCAATTTAACCCTGCACCTGGTCCACGTAACTGCGACCTGGCTGACCTGAAGGACTCATGTCCTCCCCCCGGAGTATGTAGAAAAGAGGACGAGGCAGATACTTGGGGTGCTCCCAAGAAGGCCAAGAAAGGTGGCGGCAAGAAAGGCAAGAAGCAGTCAACCCCTTTTCATGGCACTTGTCATGACTTGCCGACATTGCTCGTAGCATGTTCGTTTCCCCGTACTCCCTAGTGTACATTTTTCGGTCCACGCTCTGTATCACATAGCTTGTCGTGGGTCTTCATATTTATGGGATTTCCGGGCTCAAATTTGCACCAGATAGTTGATTATTCGAGCCTGCACGAAAAGGTCCAGGAGGAAGCAAGACTCCAGCTGCAATGAACCATTTGTGGAAGCGAATTCCTTGCCGAAAGCACGTCGGATACAGGAGCATGACCTCTCGCACTCTTAGAATATAGACCGTGCCCTGCAGCTGCACCTGCGAGCGGCAATACCACGGACATAGGCAAAACGTATGGCACGCCGGAGAGGATGCGCCAAACTACTCCTTAACTCCAGAGGCAGACCACAACCCCGTGACCACAACCCCGCAACCACGGTGTTGTATTGACGCACCTGGCCCCACGCCCCCGCCTTGAAACAGATCGAGCGCTTTATCGCGCACGACGTGCAGTCGAGCTGTGTCGCGAACCAGAATACCAAGATGTAGGCGGGGTCTAATATAAGACTTGACTCGGACGCTTCTGGGGTTCGGATTTGCCATGTATTGAAGTTCTGAGGTTGTGGGAAGGTCATAAGTACTTCTGCAATGTCGATTTTTGAGATCCTTGAAGTTACAACAGATCTAATTAACGAATATGTATTTCTTGGATATTTGGAGGTGATCACCACCAGCTTTATACGCCGATATGAACTACAATACCTTGTATGTATACTCGTAGGTATTAGGCGCGTGAGTGTGCTCTTCGGTACATCGCGGTTCGCGTGCGCCAAAACCCCCGAGTCCGACTTCACCAATTGCCATCATGTCTGGAATCTGCAGACCGCGACTTACCGAGGAACGCAAGCAATGGAGGAAAGACCATCCTTTTGTAAGTATCGTGTTCCTTCTCCACACCTAGGCTGACCGATCGTGTAGGGATTCTTCGCGAAACCAGTCAAAGCTTCAGACGGCACGATGAATCTAATGGAGTGGGAGGTGGGGATTCCGGGAAAACAGGGGGTTAGTGCGCGTTTAATGATCCAGATAGTGGATGCTCAGATATAACGAATCGATAGACTGCTTGGGAGGGTGGTTTGTTCAGGTTGTCCATGACTTTTCCCGAAGGTACTGCCCGTCCGTCTCCCATCAGCATCACTGCTGACTCGGTTATTGCAGATTATCCCTCGAAACCACCTAAATGTGACAACGAACCCTATTCAACTCAGTTCTGGCCTTCTGACGCGTATTTCCAGGCAAATTCACGCCTCCATTGTTTCACCCAAACGTGTATCCATCGGGAACCGTTTGTCTGTCTATTCTTGACGAGGAAAAGTCGTGGAAGCCCGCCATCACCATTAAACAGGTGTGTGATCACTCGGCTCTTCCTCTCGGTTCCAGCAATACTAACGTCGCGTCAGATCCTACTCGGCATACAGGACTTACTGGACGACCCGAATGTAAATGACCCGGCACAAAGCGAAGCATACACGATGTTTAAGTGAGTCAATTGGCTCACAGGATCTCACTATCATTATGGGGCTGATGAAATTATAGAAATGACAAAGTTGCATACGAGTACGTTTCTTGGCACTTATCTTCATCGCAATGCTCACGGCCATTTTGCAGGAAGAGGATTCGGAGCCAAGCTAAAGAAAACATACCAAAGTGATCTGCCTACTTCTTCCAACTCTTCAGGTGGCTTTCGAGTCTTTCTCGCCATTTGTGCGTATTGCAAATGTTGTTTCTTGCTTGTTGACTTTGTGATGGCTATGTGCTGCTATTGTAATTTTGTTATACTCATCATTGTTCTATTGCCTGTGCGCCTTGCCTTGCACATGCATGTGTTGGTCTACCGGAGAACATCTGTTCTCCAGATTCGGCGATGCAACTAGTGTCTGTCCGGGACAGTTAAAGCTCTTTTCGCGCGATTTTGGCTCTATATGCGTGTAACAGCTATTGACTTGCACCTATCGAAAAGATTTGCGCGAAAACTCTAGCATCAACCATATTAGCACCGAGGATCTCGGGGCGCCGTTTTCTCGCACTACGTTAGCATGTCTGCTTGGCGTCGCGAGAGACATCAAGATGCTTGAAACTTTTTCTGGCCTGGGGCGGGGAAACTGACGACGTTCGCATAGAACCCTATTGATGATTAAAAGTTTGCTTCATGCTCTGATGACCACACAATCAAGACATGAGAGCTCCTTGACCCACACGAATAAATTTTGAAAACCCAATATGTTATGAGGGTTGAGAACAGAAACCTTTGTATACCAGGAGCAATCAATTAATCGCCCAATGCGCTCATGGGAAATATTCATCTATAGTCTTGCCATCCACCAATAGTATCACCAGGTGCAGCGGTGCAGTACGTCCAAGAAAAGGGCAGATGACTGTGACCGCATTTGGATGTTGAGAGAAACTTTTCACCTAATTAGGCAGCGGTAGTGAATCGCCTGGTGTAGCGATACAAGAGCAAACAAAGCGCGCCACAGAACGACGCGTACCCAATCTCATGATCAGCCGCGTCAGTTGCTCGTCCTGACACTCGATCCACCATGAATTCCTTTGCCAATCGTTTCTCCTCCACGAGTGCAGTCAAGGAACTGCAAAATGACGACTTTGCCACTGGGAGCGGAGAGTTCTCAGACGCTATGTGGGGCTCTGAAGCTGGGTTCGGGAGTCTGGCTAAGGGTGTGCCCAATTTCTCTGTGCCTGCTGTGCCAGATGTAAGTTCTATAACTCAGATTAGAAAGACGAATGCTGAAGATCGCCTGATGGATCTACAGCCAACCTCGTTCTTGAGATTACACACGGATGACCATGCAGACCCCAGCTGCAGGATCAAGATCCAGCACGGAACGACCACGCTCGCGTTCAGATACCAGGGTGGTGTCATTGTTGCCGTGGATTCACGCGCGACAGCAGGGAGTTATGTTGGTAAGTTTCGCAATGCCAAATTTATATACATCATACGATCTGACGCCAACCACGCCCCATAGCCTCTGGTACCGTGAAAAAGGTTATCGAGATCAACCCTTATCTCCTCGGGACAATGGCCGGTGGTGCCGGTGAGCTCTAATGCTTTACTCCCGTTTCACAATAAAAGCAATTCTGAGATCCATTCCCTAATTAGCTGATTGCCAGTACTGGGAAACATATCTTGGAATTCACTGTCGTTTGCATGAACTCCGCAACCGCGAGCGGATCTCCGTGTCTGCTGCGAGCAAGTACCTCAGTAACCTTGTGTATGGCTACAAGGGTATGGGTCTCAGCATGGTGCGCTCCCTCCTGTGCTTAATATATTAGTAACTAAGTGCTCTGCAGGGTACCATGATCTGTGGTTGGGACAAGACTGTCAGTGTTATCATTCTAACTAAATATTGCGCGTTTGCTGATGCAGCACAACAGGGCCCCGCTGTGTTCTACGTTGACTCAGATGGAACCCGTTTGAAGGGAGATCTCTTCTCTGTTGGATCCGGAAGCACCTTCGCATACGGTGTTCTCGACCAAGGCTACAAGTGGGATCTTACCGACGCAGAAGCTCAGGAATTGGGCCGAAGAAGCATCTACGCCGCTGGCCATCGTGACGCCTTCTCCGGAAACTCGTGCAATCTTTACCACGTTAAGGAGGACGGGTGGAAGTTCATTGGTACGTTGTCCCCTTATCGTATGGACTGCAAGACGGCTGTTGACCAATGCGGCTCGCTCCAGGCAACTACGATATCTCGGAGCTGCACTACAACGGTCCTGGAAACGTCCCGGGTGCACCTGGTGGAGGTTATGGCTATGATGTCAGGGTGGAGGGCAAGAGCTCTGCTGACGCTCCTCCCGTTGCTGCACCTGCTGTTGCAGCTGCTGCGTAGTAGGTCTATCCGGTGTTGTATTCTTTGCATGCGTGTACACAATAATGAAATGCGACATTCCCAATAATTTAACATTGCCTACGCCGCGAGAGGCCGTGTAATAACCGTTCTACGTTCTATTCTTCGCGATCCATCCTCGAATGTACGTACTGCTCATCTTCTCCTCAATCCTCCTCTTTAGTGCCGTCTCTTCGTCCTCGCCGCCAGGAACCGATGACTCTGCTATCGGTATGACATCGATGGTATACCGCTTCAGTTCAGGGAGCCCCTTTTCTTTGCGGCGCGCATCAACTGTGGAAGAGTTGCTTTAGAACGAAAGGCGAATCAACGCAAATAGTCACCCACTCATATCAGCTCCAGACACCGTTGAGGGCTCCGGGGTGATAACCAGAGCTTGAATGTTGGGATCCGTGCCCGTAGGACCATACACGTCTTCGATTTCGACGATCTCCTGCTCAAGATCTGGGCGGAACCGAGAGATGAATGCCGCGACATTGGCCTTTCGCACCCTAAATCCTTCCAGTACTTCCTTGTGCTTCTTATTGACCAGTAATTTGTCCGCTATGCCACGTTAGACGGTTGCGGGGCGGAAGATGAGATGCAGGACGTACAGGTCACTCCGACTATGATCTTCTCGCTTGCGATCCAAGCCGCCATGCTGAGAAAGAGTTTATGGCCGGCGTGGAGATGGTCAAAGGTCCCCCCTAAGACTACGACTGGATGGGAAGGTGCTGGGTCCTGTGACTCTAAGGGAGTGGGAGGTGATATGTCATGGGTCTTGTCGCTGGCTGGCACTCTAACAGTTGTCTGGATAAACTGCAATGGCAAGGGTAACCATGAATCTACGGGACCTAATAAGCACCAACTCGAAAATTGGACGCATGTGCACACCTGTGTGGGTCTCGACGTCGTACAATTTGTAACGAAAGCCAATGTCATCCGCAAGATTAAGAGGCAGTGGTTTCTCGGGGCCCTTCAATAAGACATCCACATCTAGCAAGACTTTGTCGAGTGCCTGAGCTTCCTTAGAGGCTAGTATGTACAGGGAAGTCAAGAGCTCCTGCACTTCACCCCATGACGGCTTGTGAGAAGCTGTCGGCTCGAAGCGCTCAGATAAGATGATGATGGTCACCCGCTCGATGGTCTCTCTGGTGGCTTTAGCTATAGAGTCGGCGAGCTGGGTAGGGATGTAGTTATCATCCAGAGTCGCAATAACAACTGTGCGGAGTGGGGGCTGATCTTTGTCCATGAACGAGATCGGTGATGCCATGGCCGTGCATATGCATACCAATCAGATCAAAGCACCTCGATCAATACATGCGGAGTTCGAAAGCTCACGCCAGTCAATCGATGTCGCAATTGCCAGCAGTATGGCACGGTGGAGGCAGATGATAGATGGTCAGGGTACCGGAGCGAGGAAGAATGTTCGATTGTGCCTCGGGACATTGCGAGTAGATGTAATGACATGACATTCTATTAGGGTAAAATAGTCTGAAGAGAAAGTCAAGTTGGTAATGCACTATCGCAACTTCAGCTTCTGCGATCGTTGAGCCTGTAAAGAAGTTAGTTGCGTGGATATGGATATGTAAGGCACAGTTAGTACGCACTCTGCGTCTCTTCTTCAGCCTGAGGTCAAATACTATGGTTAGAGTCGTGTGGTGCAACTGGTGGACTCAAGTACTCACTTATGCTTCTTCATCTTCTTCTTCTTCTTGCGCTTGACACTGTCTGCATAAATGGTGTCCCATTCCTTGGCCCACTCCTTGGCCATCTCGGCCCTGTTAGCCTCCGTATTGCCTTCCAGGCCGAGCTTCTCCATTGTGTTCTCCCACGAGATTGTGGCTCCCACACGGTTTATGACCATTGCCCTAGCAAGCAGTCTTGCTGCATCTGCATCGGCGTCGGCGGAAGCTTCTGGCGGGTCGTCGAGTGTGCCCAGGGACACGGGTGTCTTGTCCTCTGTGGAGCGCGCACCAAACAAGCCGCCGAGCTGTGGGTGGGACTCGAAGATAGCAGATGCCGGCTGTGCGTGAAGCAACAGTGGTCGGTGGAGCGAGAAAAACTGATGGAGCTTGTAATCCTGTGCTGTCATGGCGGGATGACGAGGGTACATCGACTGCTCTTTGTGACCTGTCAGAAACGACGTTGTCGAATGGAAGGGCAGACTTGATGTGTGTGGATGGTGTGCTGCATGTGCACCTGACTCGTGTGCTGAAGAGGCCTCGTCACCAGCCGTCCCTGTTGTCTTCATGGCTCCATTGCCGCCTCCGCCGAGCGAAGCCCCCGAGGCATTCACTGTGCCATCCTTGGAAGCCTTGCTGCCTTCAGCTCTGCCTTTGCCTGTGGCAACGACTGGCTTAGGGGGTTTGGCAGAGTTGGAGTACCGTCCTCCGCCGGGCTTGGACGAGAAAAAAGACGAAAAGGCTCTTGAAGTTTGAGGTAAAGGTTTAGCGCGCGCTATTAAAGACATAGGACAATGCAAAGCCCGTACGCTGCGTCCACAGACTGCCTATCTGCGGGGGCACGATAAGAGGGCGTGGTGAGTGATGGTGAATGTGCGGAACAAGAGCTGGCCGGTGCTATAACAGACACCCTGTGCCAAATGTGGCGTTGACAGGCTACAGCAGTGACCCGCGCGCGCTTAATCGGCTCTCGTATGGTTTTCGTATGGTTTGTGTTAATGGGGAAATGATAAAGTCAGCTGAACCATATGAGCAGATGTCTATTGACTAGATACATCTAAGGTGGTAGATTGGTGCTATTCCGGTGCTATTCCATTGCGGAACGGCCGTGGTGACGCAATACTCGAACACCAGCCTGCCTTTTCCCTTCGCCCTCCCAGTCCCAACCGGCCCGCCAAACCTCGATATATCCTAACTTGTCCAGAAGCGTCTTCACCTTCTCATCCTTCAATAAAGCCCCAAACAGGACAAGGTTTTGAGGCCACTCGTGCTTCCATGGGCCCATGCTGCCATCTACTACTTCAATGGCAACTCCTGGTGGCGAAGCAGGAAAGGGAGACGGCGGAAACGTCGCGTCCACCGATAGTGGAAAGTTGCGCTCCAAATACTTGTGAGGAGACCGGAAGAATATGTCCGTCTGGTCCAAATAGCTTGTCGAGTTCTTGACTCTGTGATACACTGCATTAGTAGTCGTCCGAGAAGTAGAGACACATGGCAGCACACATACCCAAGAGGCGGTTCGCATCCCAACGCCCACAATCGACCTGGTTCGGCCAAATGTGGCCGATGGAGGTAGGCTTGCCACGGCGTTGAGTGGCAAGGTGTCAAAAAGCCGACAGAACGAAGCTCGCTAGGTGGTACATTTCGCAGATATGACATGACGCCGATCTGGGGGCTAGAGTGAACCAGAACAATGTATAACGCTATTGGAATGTCAGCCAATAATAATAGCCTATGGTGTGGCAGGATATGCAGGATGCGTCGCGCAGCTGTCTCTCGTTGCGTCCGTGTGACATCTGGTCTGGCGTTCCATTTGTCGTATGAATCGACAATGGACTTGGCTGCGAGAATGTGCAGAAGAGGTATTATCGGATGAATAAAGCGCCACTCTTTGTGCCCAGCCATAGAGTATATCGCAATGGTCCACACTATGCAGCCAAGAAGCACTTTCAAACGCCGCGCCGAGGCATTACTACTGGAATCAGTTGCGGCATTTCGGGCTCCATGAAGAACGAACGGAAGTGTAACGGTGCAGAGAATAGGCATAGCTTGGAAGATGTAGAAGTGCCAGGGGTTGGAGCCATAGAACAGCGAGACGGAGGATAGGTTTGTGCGGAGAAAGTTCAAGTGGGTTATAGTGAGTTTAGAGTAGTAACAATAGTCCATCAAGGAGATAGTGATCAGGGCCATGGCGCTGGGAACAACAAGTCAGAAACAAGACTTGGCTGAATGCCAAAGACACACCTCGTGCATGCAAGACTGACAAATACGGTTACTTGGGCTTCGAAGCGTGTTCTCAGCTGCCAGAAGAGGTATGAAAGCATATACACCCATATTATTGCGTTCGTGGGCCTGATGGTGCAAGCCAAAGCTATGAAAAGGAGACAGAACCCAAAACGTTTCCTATACTGAAGGTCAGATGCTAGGCAGTCAGTTGATTTCAAATGCCATACCTATCGCTATATGTAACTGTGCGAGATGCTAGATCCCAAGGGAAAAGCGCGAATGCAATTGTCGTCAGAGAGGTCTCCAGCGAGTTCGATAACGAACGCGACAAGGAAAGCGCATGGAAGAAGGACGTCAGAGAGATGAAGAGCTGCGATAGGGTCAGTCACAACCCCCACGAGTTTAACGGTGAGAACTGACCGTTACTGACGCGTATTTTTGCCCAATGATCTCGATTGCTAGTTTTCTGACCCATACATCTGTAGCAGCGGCAAGCGACCCATGTAGCAGTTTTGGTCCAATGATCTACGCGTTTTAGGAGCATTATGCTAAGCCTGGCACAGTTTTGAAGAAGGAATACGCACAATAAGCGACGGCCACACATTGTCCAATCCGGTGACCTTGAGAAACCAGTAGATGGGCACATTCAGCGCAGGGTAGACTATGCTGCGGATCGGTTGCGGGGTGAGCCATTCCCAGGTAAGGTGGCCATAGCCAAAGACAAGAGCGTGTGCTGGTTCTAGAGATTGATAGTATTCGTCCGGTTGGAAGAAAGTACGAGTAGACAAGGCGATTAAAATGCGAAGGCTCAGCGCGAGAATCGTGGTCGGTTGCATACCTTTCCTCTGAAGCCCCTGAGTGTCAAGACTCGATCAGAACTACTGGATGCTTTCACACTTTTGCAATGAACTCAGAACCGGGTTTCTACCAAGATTCAAGTCTCTTGCATGGAATTTAATCTGTTCAAAAGATTAAAAACGGCAACGAAATGAAATATCCCGAAGCTCATCCTAGACAGTGATACAATAAGACCAGTAGTACTTGGATATTTTACATTCTCTCCGCTAAGAATCTCGAAATCTTCTTTTCTTTCCTTTCGTTGGTTGATTGATGGACGTCACTTGAACGAGTAGTCTCTTGTACAGCAGAGGTCATCACGGTCGGAGGCCGATCTAAGCGTCTTCCCACCGCAGGTGCAGCATTTCCTTGGGAGTCAAAGGTTGATGGAGAAGACCGCACGGGGGGTGGAAATGACGGCGATTCTACAATCATGGAGAATTGAGTTTGAGAATTGAGAGCTGGTGAAGGGAGCAGTGGTGGTGTAGACAGATACTCTGTTCCATCAGACCTTGTCGTGGGGAGTTTTGGCGAAGATCGACCAGCGGTCGATACTGGAGTTGAGGTGGTGGAGTCGACAGGTTCTACGGGGCGCTGAGGAGTGCGATTGAGCTTGAATTTGGAAGCTTTTCCGTTGACCGTTGTGGGTGTCGGACTTGCTATTTCGGGGACTACCAATGGGATGTTGGAAGGCCGAGATACAGATGCCAGGGATTTGGATGCTCTTGAAGGGCTTGCATCAGGCCCGATGTTCAAAACTTCGCCTTTCTTTAGAAGTTCCAAGACCTCCTTCATGGTCTCATCTTCAGGCTCGCTAGCGCTCTCTCCTTCCTCGCCACCTACAAGATGATCAGCTTCTAAGCGACCAATTCTGACAGCACGTTGAATGGTCTGAAATCCTGACGCAGGCAAAACAGAGTTTCCCAGAGATGTGGACTGAGTACTTGCGATATGAGCTGCCTTAAATCTGGAGACTGACGGCTTAGGCCGCGATGATGATAGTGTGGCATCTAAAGGGACCTCCTACAGAAAACACAAGCTGAGTGGCTGGGCACAAAAAATGAAAAATGAAACTAACCGGCTGGTCCCAGTCATCTTCCCCTTCATGAGAATGAGAAGTTAGAGCAGTTGCCGCATCACTTCCAACGACATTACGCTTCTCGTAATATGCCAGCGCAACTTCGCGATGGTGTAGAGCATCATCGAGATCAAATGCCTCACCCTCGTCGGAAGGTATCTCGTCATCAGATTCGTCATCTCCGCTGTCCAATTCTGGCACATTTCTTGTCGCGACGGTATCATCCAAATCACTTTCATTCTCCGAGACAGGGGATCCAGGAATGGACTCGTCGTCAGAGTCAACGGCTGTGACCATAGGATCTTTGAAAAGTGATGGCGCAGAAGGTGTGCGTTCTACAACATCCAGCTTCATAGGCAAACTATTCATTTGTGCTTTTGTCATTGGTTTGCTCTTGTTGTCGGAGCGCAACCTCGCTGGTGCAACATCACCCCAATCGATTTTCGCCTCTTTCTCGCGAATGAGGGTTCGATCTTTGGGTTCCCCCGTTCCATCGGTCGGTAATTGAGCGAATGAGACACTCTTCTTGACTTTTCGAACTTTCGTTTCATCATCAACAGGCGTTGGAGGAAGCGGAGCCTCAGATCGAAGTTTCTCTTCTTCCTTTGCGCGAGCCTCGGCCATGTTTCGCAGAAGAGCCTTCCCCATCTTCTTTTGCATCTCCCTTGCAGCCTTGAGTTGCTCGACTTTGGAGTGCACATCTTCAGTACGAAGCGACGATTCGCTTCGCGTATTCTCAGAAGCCTCTTCATTTTCTAACATGTCCAGGATTCTGTCCCGTTCGATCCTTCTCCTGTCCCGTTCGAGGTCAGGCAGCGACGCGAGAGGGACCAGATCAGATGCATCTGCAGTCACAAGATTCCCAGAGACACCGTTGATCTGATCGTCTATGATAGGCTCGGTGACATCGATGATTGGAAGGCCTTCCTCATTGACGAGCTGAGCAGCATATTAGCGTTGTGTGATATCAAGACGCGTGTGACGAATGCGTACTTCACCCTGTTCATTCCTAGGCTGTCCGGGGTCGGAGACGCCTCCAACTAGCTCGTCGAGTTTCTCTGATAGTTTCCTGGCAACATCTGCTGATGAGGAACCATCCTTGGAGCTCAAGGAGCCAAGAAGAGCCTGAAGCGCTATCGCACTGTCAGAAAGCTCATTCGGCGGCACCCTGGTATGATAAGAAACCTTGGTCTCGACTTTGAGACAAATCTCGAGCTGAACCCGTCGAGTTCATGTTATGAAGAGAGATTCAGAGATGGAAGGAATTAGCAAGTCGCCGCGACCGATTGCCCCTGAGGATGATACCAAATTCGGGCTTGATTTGGGCTCTAAGTTTTTTGCCTCAGTACCACGATCGGCCTACCACTTCCCCTGCTGGATCTTCATTGAAATCTTACAAAAATGGTTGCTGTAGTCGCTATCAACAACTCTCCCGTGGCCCCTCGAAAGAATCGCAGAAGACAGTCCAAAAAGCCCGCGCAGGTGTCAGCTGCAACCGATCTTGTTGAAATGGCGGACGTAGATGAGGACATGGCTCCAGCGGAGACCTCAGGAGAAAATATCGATTCATCCATACCCACAAGTTTTCCTGAAGGAGCTGAAGACGACGACTTGATGATCGAGACTGACGATGTCCCATTATCCTCTGCACCTACATTCCCCGCATTACCTGCTTCTGCCCTACACACAACTCTCAAATCGGAGACGAGACGAGTTGCAATTCCACCACACCGTATGACACCTTTGAAGAAAGATTGGATCAATATATTCGGACCCCTCACCGAAATCCTGGGCCTCCAAATTAGAATGAATGTGCAGCGGAAGTGTGTAGAAATCCGGGTATTTGTTATTTAATATTCAATCTTATCCTTCGCTGTTAATGTTTGAGATTCTTACAGACGTCAAAACACACGAAAGAGATCGGATCCTTACAAAAGGGTGCCGACTTTGTCAAAGCGTACGCCCTGGGATTTGACGTGAATGTACGTTCGTGCATAGAGTACAAATCATCAAAAGCTAAACGGATTCATATCAGGATGCCATTGCTTTGCTGCGACTTGACGATCTTTACCTCGACTCATTTGAGATCAAGGATGTCAAGACACTTCATGGAGACCATCTTTCTCGCGCCATCGGTGATTTCCGATCATCATTTCCATCTGAAGCTTGCAACTTACAATATATCCAGGCCGTATAGCCGGTCAAGATGGAAAGACGAAGTTCACCATCGAAAACTCAAGCCGAACTCGAATAGTCCTGGCCGATACGTGGGTAATGATTGTTCTACATCTGCTTTAGTGCTCATAAATTATCCCCTGACATAGAAAAATACACATCATGGGGTCTTTTCAGAACATCAAAGTGGCTAGAGACGCTATTGTATCGTTGATTCTCGGCTCCCCGCCCGGTAAAGTATACGCTGGTCTACGAACTGTCAGCAGCCGCATGAAACAGCGAGCGCTGTGATACGCACGTAGGCTGCGACATGATCCGTCTATTTGTATCCATCTTTGGCTGTATTATACCTCTGTTTCTTCTTGGTCTGACTGTAATGAGGCGTGCCAGTCAAGATACACACTTGCAAAATTGTTCATCAACATTCGTAAAATAAACACATCAAAATATTTCTAGGCCCGCATCGAGTACATGGCGAGGCACAGACAGAAGGGAGATTAGAATGGTACGTAGTAATGTAGTGTGGTAGTGTCATATGCATTCGTCCTGTGTGGCATTCACCCAGAATCCTTTTTCGACGCTTCATACTGATCAACAGCACTCTGTGCGAGAAGACTAAACGTTGTCAACAAATGCAGTACGTGTCAGACGTAAGTCAACTCACTTCTCTAAAGCCGCATCATCGACAGCAGGACCTTTCCCGTCACCAATCATGAATTTAGTACCCACACTAGGAACACCATTGACCACAATATATATCCAGCCAGGACCAGGTGGGTATATTTTACCATTCGGAGGGCCTGTAATGGTAAGAGCTGCACTGTTGGCCGCTGAGACGGAGGCCACTAGATACACTAAGCGAGAGTTGGCGTGTACAGCATGTGTGACATAACCAAGATCCATGAGAGCGACTGCGTATAGTATTCAGAAAATAGTTAAGCAATAGAAAATATCATCGGACCTTTGATGTTTGGTTCAGAACCTACATTGGATGGCATCTTTAGTTGCACCTGAACAGTCTGCCCGAAGTCGATAATCTTCGACGTAGAGCTAAAAGAAGGTCGCTCCAGGGTCACGTACGGCGGTCCCATCCATTCCACGCGATATTCGGTCCCATATTCGACCTCACTCCTGTCAAGATTTGGATTGCTTCCTGCGACCATGACGTCTCCGTTAGGAGTCAGCGTGGCGACCGAGTGATAAAGCCTTGGGATAGAACTGGTCGGAAGGCCGGCTGAGGAGAACCTTCCGGCAGGTGAAAACGCGTTGAAGGGTGCGTCCGGATTATATAAGACAGGTGTGAAAACCGGATTGTCTGCATTGGAAGCACCGACTTGGTTGATCACGTTGCCGTAACCAGATATCCCAGTTCCAGCACCATTGACGATGAAAATCTGACCAGTGGGCAAGAGGACGGCATCTGGCATTGTGCGGGCCGCGGGCATCTGTTCCACCAGCCAACCTGCGGCTATACCCTCGTCAGTGAGTACCATACGAGAACACTGGGCGGAAGCAGGGTCTTGCGAGGTGATTTCGTAACCAGGTTTGCTATCGTCAACGGTAGATCCCCCACAGAGAAGAACTTCGGGGGTGTAATTGTTGGCTGGTGAAAGAGGGAGAAGTAGCCCTGTTCCCGTCATGGGGTAGGTGACGCGGACGCCATTTGGTATTTGGGGCAATCGTCGTTCCGTATTAGCCTCCCAGTCATAGATCATGGCGTCCTGATTGGCTGCTACGAAGATTGTTCCGTCAGGAAGGGAGAACGCGATAGGGAAAAGGTTCGAGGCCAGCGTGTCGTTCAAAAAGGGCATGTCTATCGGTAAGCCATTTGATCCGTGTATAGATTTTGGAGGGAAATATTCTATCGTCGGGTTGTTGACGGTAGCGTTATTGATCCAGCCTCCCTTCTTAGAGCCTCCAATTATCATAGCACTGCCATCTGAAATTCGCAGGACGGTGTTGTACCACCTTGGGCTCGCCATCCGGATTCTTGCATGGTTTTCGTACATATCGCAGCTGGTAGTCGTGGCCGAGTCGCATGGTTCGAATATTCGTACTGCTTGAAGCCCGTCAAGATCCCCGAAATCGGCAGCAGATGTGTGCCCGTCTACGACTGGGTTGCCACCAACATTAATCAATGTCCCGTTGCCCAAGAACGTACCACCTGCACAGAATGAATTTGAATTCATGGTCAGTGGTTGGACTTCTTGCGTCTGTAGATTGTACAGTGCAGCCCAAGCAGGATGTCCAGCGATCGTAAGGGGGTTATGTTCCACTTTGTCGATAATGATGGCGTGAGTGTCCGAAATAATGGCAAGTTGCATGGCCGCTACTCCTGTAGTTCCCTTTTGATTCAATGTCCATTGATTTGTCGAATTATCTGGGATGCTAGTGCTGAACACCAGGGGAACCGGTGTCTTTGAAGATAATAGTGATGATGGTAGGAGAGGCGAGGTTATACTTGTTGTGGTAGAGATGCCCTTTGTGACCACGAATGTATCCAAGTCCAGTATCGAATTTCGAATTGATCCAGGTCTCCTTCCCGAATTGACTAGTTTGATCGTGTGCTTCCCATACGGCAGATTGAACTTCCAAAAGATGCGTTGTTGAAAATGACGAGTTGAATGACCAGCATCCACATTTTCAGAAAGTTTTCCATCGATATACACATGCGCTATGCCATGAGTGCTTCCTGTATTTCCGAACCACTCGATCCCAGTGCCTCTGAAAGTGAACGACACAGATGCACCAGCCTGAGAAGTCCAGCGCAAGTTGTGCTGTACATACAAATTGGAGTAGGCTTCTGTCCATTTTCCGGAGTAGTGGATAAGAGGAGATGATGAATCGTAGCTCCTCGCGCCCGGCGGGACGTAGTATGGTGTAAACATTGCAGGTGTTGTCGCCTCTGGCGTTGTAAATCCATTCCAGGCCGAATTTTGAACAGCGTGACATCTCGATGAAACGGCCAGAGCAACAATATATATGGGGAATTGCAGAATCATTAGTCGGGAGGAACAGAGTGGCGGGAAGATCATTCGGAGGAAAGAGAACCTGCCGCTCTTCAATCAACGATCAACGATGCCTTCAACTTTGTGTACGTTTGTTGACGCGCCTGCAACAGCATCCGCTAGGGCGCAGTGGGCGTCCGGCGGGTTTTGAACTATTAAACTAACCACGATCTTAGTCTGAGCGTCATATTACTGTCCTTTCAACGAGATCACGAAACGCCGCGTTAGATAGAATAATAAAGAGCATTCCGGTGTGTCAAGAGGACCAATATATTATATGCGCAGTGAGCATCGAGTTTTAGTTACATTTTATTCATTATATGGCGTACAATCTGATAATGACTCTATAAAAACCATTTGGGTATGAAGCTTCTTTTCTTTTTTCAGTTGGATTTCCAGGTGTTGTGCAGTCCAACTGTATCATCGCCATTCGTGGGACCGCTGGAGGACGTAGCATCCCCCGCACCCGATATGCCCACAGCCCCACCTCCACCTTTACCATCAAGCACGCCTACATCCCCGACTACCGCTTTCCCCTTGACATTGTCCGCACGCAGACCCTCCAAGTGCTGCAGGTACGCCTCGTCAACGCCGCCTGTGACATACTCTCCGGTGAACACAGAGCAGTCAAACGTTGTTATGCTTGGATTGAACTGCCGCACTGAGGAGATCAGATCGGGAAGCGTCTGGAAGATAACGAGATCTGCGCCGATTTCTGTGGCTATGGAATCTGTGTCACGGCCGTGGGCTACGAGCTCCACTCGAGATGGCATGTCGATGCCATAGACATTCGAGAATCTATTCGATGGATGAGACTTATATAAGAAAGAAAGAAAGAAAGAAAGACTGGCTGACCGTATCGGTGGCGCGCAGCTTGCCACGATGACCTTCTTGGCACCGACATCTTTGGCCATCTGAATGATTTCTTTTGAAGTAGTGCCACGGACGATGGAGTCATCGACAAGCAACACATTTTTGCCAACGAATTCTAGAGCCATCGCGTTTAGCTTTCTGCGAACATTCTTTTTCCTGCAGTATACAATTTTTAGAGCCATTCGCTGCACTGTCGAACAATACTCACCGCATAGCTTGCCCTGGCATGATAAATGTTCTACCAACATATCGGTTCTTGATGAAGCCCTCGCGGTAAGGCAGCTCTAACTTTTGCGCGAGATTCAGCGCTGCCACTCGTGATGTGTCGGGGACCTGCAATTTCCAGTGAGCTACAGCAAAGATTGAGAATCGGCATACTGACAGGAATAACAACGTCTATGGAGATATTCTTCTCCGCCAAAACCTTCTTAACTTCGTCGGCCAGTGCGTCTCCCATGGCCATTCGACTGCGGTACACGCTGATACCGTCCAATACGGAATCGGGTCGCGCGAAATAGACGAACTCAAAGATATCGGGAGCGAATGTTGCTGGCTCGGAGACTTGGCGGCGAGATATTCCTCCTGCGCGCGTGATGATGACGGCCTCACCTACTTGGGTCAGCGCGACACCAAAAACTCAAATAGAACACTGACCAGGCTTCACGTCCTCCCAATCTCCGAATCCACTCGCGTCAGCTACTACGCTCTCGCTGGAGAATAAGTAGTCGTGTCCCGTTCCCGATTTTCGAACTGCCATGCCAACGGGCCGGATACCATTCGGGTCTCTGAACGCGATGATACCGAAGCCAGCGAGCATGGCCACACACGCGTAGGCCCCTTTGCACTGTTTCATGAGCCCCCCGATTGCGGTGAAGATATCTTCCTCGTTGATACGGAACTTGCCGGTCTGCTGGAGGTTATCCGCGAAGATATTTAGGAGGAGCTCAGAGTCAGAGGACGTGTTAATGTGTCGGTGGGCACTAGCGTCCATGAAGTGAAGCAGAGGGTCGGTGTTGATCAGATTTCCATTCTGTAGATGTAGATTAGAGGTGAACGTGTTAGATGAGCCGGGGTGCATACATGGGCGAATACGATCCCGTAGGGAGAGTTCACATAGAAAGGTTGTGCCTCTGCATGGTTCGAACTGCCTGCTGTCGGATAACGAACTATAGCATTGGGATATGTCAGTAAAAGTCGCAAGAGCTCATGGCGATAACGCACCATGTCCTACACCCATTCCACCAATCAATCTCGAGACGGAGTTGGTGTCAAACACATCGCGGACCATTCCGTTCGCCTTGCACTGGTAAAACCTGCCTTTTGGCCCACAGGTGACGATCCCACAGGCATCCTGCCCGCGATGCTGAAGTAGAGCAAGGCCTTCACAGATTTCTTGCGCCGCGTCGACGTTAGAGTCGTGTAATAGGAGACCGAGAATGCCGCACACTGAATTTCGGCGTTTAATCTGTGATCGACGGAAGAAGAGAAGAGGGACATACTTGGACGAAGCTTTTAGGGTTGACCTAAACTACGGCTGGCGAATGGTGATAGGCACACCTCTATCAGTGAACGTGCAAAAGACGGATGCACAGAGCTGAGATACTTTTACGATCTGTCGGATGCGAAGATTTTCTGCGCCGGAACAGATCTTCGGTCCGAGCTGCAAATATCATGAACGTGTGCCAACTTCGGCAGATCCCAAGAAAATGCTTAATTCAAATCTCTCGGAAAAGATCCTAATGAAACAGGCGGTTGAGCGCCATCTATTATCGTCTCTACATGTGTCTACTACTACGACAATAATGATACAGTTTTAGGCCACCAATGCCACATTGTCCGGCGGGGGTATGTGAGTACTAATTGTGTGGGGGCATTCTAATAATCTTGGAGAGCAATGCGATAATAAATCAGTGGAAGGATGAACTTCCGATGCGAGGTAATGCGATGATGAAGAAACAAGCGGAGAGGTTGACTCTCAGAGCTTGAGCTGCTTGGGCTTCTCCCAGCTGTAGGAGGGATTGCCGAAGTGGCCGTAAGAAGCGGTCTTGAGGTATTGGGGCTTCTGGAGGTCAAGCTCGCGAACTACAAACACGCATCAGCTTATGCGAACTCGGCGAAGACAGTAGAACGTACCGATGACACCGGGCCTGAGATCCCAGTTCTTTTGAATGATGGCAACGAGCTCTTCGTCAGTCTTCTTGCCGGTACCATAGGTATCAACGTAGATGGACAAAGGCTCAGCAACGCCGATGGCGTAAGAAAGCTGGACGAGCGCTCGGCGAGCGAGGCCGGCAGCAGCAAGGGACTTGGCTGCATTGTACAATTAGTGGGATACGCTCATCAGGAAAGCTGGCACTTACCAATCCAACGAGCGGTGTACGCTGCGGATCTGTCGACCTTGGAGAAGTCCTTTCCAGAGAAAGCTCCTCCTCCGTGAGCTCCCCATCCACCGTAGGTGTCAACAATGATCTTGCGACCAGTCAATCCAGCATCACCCTGGGGACCACCAATGACGAAACGACCAGAGGGTTGAATCTGCAAGGGCATGTGAGTACGTGTACTTCGCGGTAGGCTGAGGCAGAACTAACATGATACACGGTCTTGTCGTCGAGTAAGTTAGCAGGGATGACCTTGCGAATGATCTTCTCCATGATCTCCGTGCGGAGATCCTCGGTGGAGATCTCCTCCGCGTGCTGGGTGGAGATGACGATGGTGTCAACGCGCAGGGGGATGGTGGCACCACCGTCCTTCTTGTACTCGACAGTGACCTGGGTCTTCGAGTCGGGGCGGAGCCATCCCAAGACACCGGAGCGACGCGCAGCAGCCATCGCCGCGTTGAGCTTGTGCGCAAGCATGATGGTCAGAGGCATGTATTCCTCGGTCTCGTCGGTGGCATAGCCGAACATGATACCCTGGTCACCGGCACCGTGGTCCTCGAGGCTGCCGTGGTCGAGACCCTGCGCAATATCAGGGGACTGAGCCTCGATGGCGACGAGGATATTGCAGGTCTTGTAGTCGAATCCCTTCTCGGAGTCGTCGTAACCGATTTGCTTGATGGTGTTGCGGATGACTTTCTGGAAGTCAACGTTGGCCTTCGTGGTGATCTCACCGAAGACCATGATCATGCCGGTCTTGGCAGCAGTCTCGCAAGCGACCTTGGAGGAAGGGTCCTGCTCAAGACACGCATCGAGCTGGGGAACTATGGATTAGATGGGCTCATCGACGTGTAAAAAGTTAAGCTCACGATGGCATCTGAGACTTGATCACAGATTTTGTCTGATAATGATGTGAGACGCGAAAATCACGGTCTGAAAATAGTTCAACATACCAGGGTGGCCTTCGCCAACCGATTCAGACGTGAAGAGGAAGTGACCGGGCGCAAGGGCGGCGCGAACTTGGGGAGCAGGCATTCTGATTCGTGATGAAAGGGAATGGAGAGGAGTGGGGATGAGAAGGAGATGGCAGAAAATCAGCAGCAATGCTATGGCCTTTTTATTGTCTCAGAGAGGGACCTTGCGTAAATTTTGTCAATCACGCCATGGCCCATAATCGGGAGCTGTAACGGCATTGACACTAATTGTACCTCATCTAACGCCTTCATCAAACACGCCCCAGAATGTATGAACAGACTAAGGGCCACGTAGGTCTACACGTTCACATTTACTGAAATATGGTACGATTACAGATGCTAATTACCATAAGCCCACCCCAAGTGGATCGGTGTTGCTATCCGGAGGAGGCGCTGGTGGAGGCATCCCAGCATTTGGCTTCTTCGGTGCGGCGGGTCGAAGAGGGAGATTGTCGGCGGGAGACCCAAATAAGGGTACAGGCGACGCTGATCGATATGAACTCCCTCGTGTTGGAGACGGTTGCACGGCAGGGTCGGGCGATAAGGGGTCGAAAAGCTCCTGTATGGGAGTCGGGTTCCGACTAGACGTAGCTCGTACCGAATTCCATGGATTATCCGCAGAGCCTACAGGAGCCGGAATGGAGCCAGCACGCACGCTTCCAGTAGCCCACGGGTTAGACGAACCAATGGTAGCCGAGTGCGCTGGTGGCGGCTTTGAAGAGGACGGTTCGTCCCCCCACCTGCCTAGAGTATCCCGGCTGCGAAGCTCAGATGTCTTGTCAACGAGGTTCCCGTCTGGGTTGTCCGATGTGGTGGATAAACCTTTGAAGTCTTTGGTGACACCGTCGTACGCCTCCTGCACCACCGAAAATGCATTTGAGGCATTAGACGAAAGTTTGCCCCAAATTGACATGACTCCACTGCTTGCACCAGCGTCTGGTTTGGCAACTGCGCGGCTGCGATTGAACGATGTGGAAAATGAAGTACCAGTAGCAGACCTCCCTGGGCTTGTTGGCGGGGAGGCAATGGCTGTGTCGTCTCGAGCTCTGAGGGGTAGATCGGGTGTCGAGCCCCATAGGCCTTGTAAAGGCCCACTCTGAGGTGGCGTTTGAGATCGCGAAGCTGTTGCCGAGTGTGAGGGAGAAAGCAGAGGCTGCGGAGATCTACCCGGAGACCTTGGTGGTATCTCCCTCGACGGAGTGCTAGCGCGCAAGACTGGGTCGTCCTCCAAGCCTTCCACAGGTGCACTGAGCTCGACACCCTCTTCTCGCACTTGAGCTGTCACTGCCCTGCCATTCATCTCTTCGTCTGTACGGCCATACAACTCGTGCCAGAACCGCACGTCTTTTGTATTGGGGAATAGGACACCCATATCAGCTTTGGGTGAACGACTGGTAGGATCGTCCAGAGATGGGTCGTAATCCGGGTTCAGATTCATCTCCGCTTCTGGGGTGGAATTGAAGAAGTCCCACACGCTGATAGTTCGCTCGCAAGGTGGAGGACCATCTTCACCCACCCGACGCTGCCGCTCGCAATTGTAAAGGAAGGTGCCAAACTGACAAGAGTAAAGGTGGTAATATAGCTTGTGTAAGAACCTCTCGTTGAATTCGAAGCGATTGGGGAATTGTCGCTGAATTTGTCGAACTGATTCGAGGAATTGATGAAAGACTGGGCTTGTCTCCTTTATGTGATGCGGGGATATGATGCGATTTTGCACAGATGCGAAGAACGCCAGGGCTTGTTTGGCATCTCCACTGGCTGCCGCATTCTCTGGCGGCGCCACAAAGAACTTGTCAGAGGACAAATGGCCACAGCGATCGAGGAATCTGTGCCCAAAGCCCAACCAATCCTTTTCTACAAGTACCTGGAACCCCCGTACAGTACGATAATACGGGTCCAAGCAAAGTTGCGAAAGCGAGGAGAGTTGAGAGGTGCGATCCCAACCGTCGGAGCAGTGAATCAACACGTGCGAGGAGTTGATATGCACATTGCGCACGAGCAGAACTGTGCCCTCCATTATGTTTGTTATGTGTCTTAGCCAGCCGGAGCGTCGCAAGGCCTGCCTGTCAAGCAATGATAAATGGTGGCCCTGTCCTGGCAGGTCATTATTGATGCTTGCAGCCATCGCATCAGCCTCCTTCAAGGCGTCAAACACTTTGGCCAAGCTATCCCGCATCGTATGGATGTTATCGATCCCAAGGTAGACCTTCTTGCCTTCTTTGTAGTGATCCATGTTCTCCGTGCCAGCTCCTTTTGCAGTATTGGCTACCGCATTTGTCGTGGGGCGTGCATCCATGATCAGGTTCGTCGATGTCGCACCGTACACAGGCGCGTTGGCCGCGCGAGACTCAGGCGCCCAGTGGGATTGAAAGATAGCCTCTACGAGCTTCTCATCCTGGATTGAGCGACTCTGCGAGAATCCCACTAATGGTTGACTGCATCGTGTAATGCTTCCCTAATAAACAGCACCGTGTGTCATGAGGAGAAAGAAGGCGAGGGTGGACTGGACTGACGTAGTTAGCCCAGTGCAGATAGGCAAGGACCGGTATTCGACCCTTGCTGCGGTACTTTGCGGCATATTGAAGTGTGACATCGCTGATCTTTGTAGGGACTACCATACGTGCAGGATAAGTAGGACACAACTGTTCAACGAGATCCTGAGTCGGGCATTGTAAGAGCAGAAGAGTTGATACTGCATACCGAATAGTCTTTATTGATATCAGTGAATCTCCACGCTTTCGTTCGTGATCCCACGCCCATGCGCACAAATTCGTCTCTAGGAGAGTATAGCGACCACCCATCGCTAACACTGAAAGGAGGGCTTGGTGTGTAATAGAACGCGTAAAGCTGATTTACAGACGCTGTTTGTGAGAAATCATGAGATGAGTACGGAAGCTGCATAGCTGCGAAATGGAGACGTACTAGCCACGGTCAACTCCCTCACACTCTCAAATACATCGACCGCATCCGATTCTTTTGCGAAGGAGATTGTGAATGTCTCGAAGGTCCGACAGCTAAACGCCAGTGGCGACTGGCCCAGCAGCGTCTGGGGTAGGCGTGTCACGAGATTAATCAATGGGTAGGGCACCTAGATTGCGCATGCATCTCCAATCAGTGCCCTCGATCGTCCTTGCCCTGAGATGAAATGCTCACCCACATCTCCGGTTGCTTTGCCTCGTCATAGTTGAATATAAGATGGTGCGCGGTCAGATGCAGCGTCCCGGGGAGTGTAACTCCGCCTTTGGCACACAATACGCCCTCGATCTACACCGAAAGGGATTAGGTGATGTTGTATGCAGGATGGACGAGGCTACCTTTGGCACTCGTATTTTATCCATCCCTCCCGCTGGTTAGACTGATGGAAGAGACGCAAGCGGGTTATGTGAAGGCGGTGTAGGACTCTGGCAGCGGGAGAAGGGTCGATGCCGCGATCGCATGCGCACGTGGGCCACAAATGGAATGGTGTAGGTTTGTTTTACGGCACAGGCGCTCAGGATATGGTGGCACTGGTGGCACCCATTACAGCTCAATTTACATACGCAAAAAAATTCTCTAGGCATACTAGATGTAGACTTTCCTGAGTGAATTGGTCCTGAAAATTGAAAGGATCACGGGGATTGTGGTAAGATGATTTATTCTGGGGAGGTCTAAGATATATTTGCGAACGAGTCCTTGGAAGCTCTATTTACAAAAGCTTGGTATGTAATATGGATCACGTAGTCCGATTTTCCAGTTCAAAAGTCTAGGAAAGTCCACATGAAACCTCGGCACCTCGATAAACACAACCTTGCAAAGTAGTTCTCAAAATGAAACTGAAGTATTAATGTCTCCACTGATGCTCACTGGGAGCGAGGGAGGGGTTGGAAGCAGCCCTGAATCCGAGGGGTAAGGATGGACTGATTCCCAAAGAGCATATGGGGTAGACGCGGAGGGTAGCGATGAAGGGAGGGACCCTGGAGGAGGAGCCAGAGGTCTGCTGGGCATAGTGCTAGAGAAATCGGATGCAAGCGCTGCAGTGAATGGAGCTGGGGGGAGGGTGAGTGTGAGCTCGAAAGCGGAGAAGGGGCTGAAGCTGAGGGAACAAGTGGCGCAGATCCCGAAGGGGAGGGCAGAGCCCATGAGTGTGGCTGGTATGCTCCGGAGGATTTTCACCGAGCTACATGGTTTCTGTAGAGATGGTTAACTAAGAAACATCTAGAAAGCCACTAAATTCAATCACGGGAATGCATTGCCCACTGGCGGGTGTGTCGCAGCTACAGCAGTGGTGACCACGGACGAGAGCGAGGCAAACACGAGTTGGCAATGCGTAGGTATAACGAAGGTGGTGGATATTCAGTGGCTCGAGTAGGTACCACCTGCTATGCTTGCGCTATTCTTATAGCTGCAGCGGATGCTGTGTCGATCTGGCATAAACTGGCCAATGTGAGATTTCGCGAGCCTATGAGCATTCGAAAAGCACGGTGGTGGGTAGTGGGAAACGACCACCCTCCGCAGTTGGATGCCGAGCCACCTTGTGATGGGCGTGTGTGCAGGCCATCGCATAGGTTTTTGAAGCTTGAACACCGATAGCAACAAACCGATATAGTTTGACTAACGGCTGGGAATCAAAATCTCTGCCCATGAGCACATGGAATTACTTTGAGAATGCAAATATTAAACGTAAACCAAGTCTTCCTTCAAAGAATGAGCAGCCAGATGGAGCATAGATCCAGACAGATTGGCTTTGAAGCAAAGACATCTAAAACTAGACGCAGTAATGCGGTGGCCTTAATGTGCGCAACTGCTGTAGTATATTAATGCATACATGCCAGAGATTTTGCCGTGAAGAGCATTGGCCGCCTAGGCGCAGCACGCGCGCCACCGAAATCGCGCCGCCGAGTTGGAAATGGCAAAGAACACCAATCACATAGCAATTGCGGACAGTGAGACACTTACATTGAGCATCAAAGACAAAGATCTGTGGCGACACTTCTTTTGCTGTGCGTATGAGAGGCCGAGGCGCGCTGATCAGGCTATCACGATTGAAGATGCCTGTTCGATGAGAGCATCTGCGGCCAACGACTGGCAGGCCCAGAAGGTGACAGCCACAAAACGCGCGGCAACCGAGGTGGTGGCGGGATCTCAAATTATGTATTTTAGAGAGGTCCCCCGGAGCAAGATACCTGTGGAGGATCAACGGGAAAACGAACCATCGACAGGTTGGCTAAACAGATTGCCAAAGTTTGTGAACAATTATGCATATACTGTCTGGGACCCTGTGCCGAAGCACATGCGTTGCTTTGACTTCTACGGTTTGTTCAGCGCCATGAGCGTCATTTCCGTTAGGTTTGAGATGAAAAGCCTGAGAGTCGCATGTACAGTGCACTTTTTGTCACAGTCACTGGGGCGAGCTGCCTTGGTAACCTATATTCAGAAGCAGGCCTCCGCTATCTGCGCAAGAGCAATAGAAGAATGAAGCAAAGAGAGAGCTTGAGTGAGTGGGTCATCAGAAGCTACTTGCAAGTTGCAGATCAAGCTCGGAGAAACCACGCGACACGCGATCGCGAATCGGTCTTCAAAAAGCAGACCGCGTGCTCTGACGCCACGGTTCACAGGAGTGTAGCAACTTGAAGTTGCGGAGATGATCATGATGAATCAGTCATAATTCCTATAGCACAACGCATTGCCTATCGCCGTAAACAGCACGTATTCCGACCAGAGAGAAACTAAGCAAGAGAAGGGGTGTATGTATAGAGCAAATATAATGAACAGAAAAGGAGAGGGGAAAGCAGTGAGGGCCTAGGGGATAGTGATACAGCATGCGACCACGAAACACCTTAGACTAGGCGGGTGCAGTGGTAATGGTATGGGTGAGGGCCTGGGGAGTGAAAGTAGGGTATCAAACTCTATGAAGGAAGGAGAAGGGGGCGCGGCAGTGAATCATTGAATAACACAGCACTTTCCTCCGCTTTGAGGTGCGTACGGGTCCTCGGCCTTCCCTACAGGTCCCCACACAGACGGTACCTGCGCAACAGCGTATTATTCAAATGCTGAACAGGAAAAGTAACAGGCAGGGAAAGGAAGACGTACGAGATGATCTTTCGTATTTTTGCAGTGCTGTATCAAGCTAGTGCGCCAGCGGGTCGCGGTTAGCGTCTCCCCATGCAGAACAGAATGCACATGATCCATACCTTGCACTAGCTTCACTGACCCGCACGCGCGGCCGTGCTAGGTCCTCCCGTAACCGCTGGTTGTGCTCCAGCACTCGTCGAAGACGGAGCTCCGACATAGATTGGCGTCCGGCTCGTGCGCTCATAGTGAACAGCGAGACCTTCAAGAAGATACAGAGATAATGGGAGTGCTGCTATAGGGCCTGAGGGTGGAAGCCAGGTGATAGTGATGAGCGATCGGTCAATGCCGACCGGTACCGGCTTACCGTGGGCTCCGTTTTCTGTCAAGACAGCGAAGCTTCAAGAGGATAATTAACAACAAGGTATCGCGCGAGAAGAGCAGTTCGCGAGCCAAGGCACTTTGGGCGGAGTGTGGGTGGAGGAGAGAGGGAATAGAAGAACGAAGACTCCGGAGTCTAGTGACAACTGCCATCAAAAAATTGCCCCTGTCTGTGCGCGGTGTGGGCCTGTGGCGGCTTTGCTGAGCTCAGTCACATCACCACCTCTCATAGAATGATAAATGTGCCACACGACCGGTATGTAATATCTATTCCCGAGTCGAGGCTCATAGAGCGCTCGTAAATCCATTATTTGAGTCTTGAGGAGCCCTTCTGTGCAGCTCTGTACTAATTGACATACGAATCGCGAACTGCCGAGTATGTAGATGACCCTGAGATAATTCTAGGCACAACCAGTCAGTCTCCCAATATGTATTGCGTATCCATCAGGAATCAATTATACCTTTTACGCCTTTCCTCTTCTATCACACATCCTTGATCTGCAACTCAGAAGGACTTCAAAGTTCAGGTGGCCGGACGTGCCCGAGGAAGCCCTCCTATCTAAGCGACTCTGGTGATTGTGGCCTTTCCAGCGTGGACAGTGCGCTCTGCGTCTTGATACTCGCCTTCGAGTCATATCAATTGATTTTCATCAATCACTACTGGCCGCGTCCGCTTCGCTTGTTTACAAATAACAATGAACCCATACCGGAACTGCCGAGCCATCTCCTAGGCCTATATATACCAGGCAGGGTGCATCAACATCAATGAGCAGGGAATCCATCGTTGCATATGTACTAATGCAGACTTTCCTCGGCTGCGATATCGATCCTACATTGGAGTAGCCACGACAGCTGTCTTACCAGAGTGTAGAGCGTGAAGGGGTGCACCTGTTCCACCCCTTAGGATATGTACTGCCAGCGTGAACTTGACCAAGCGCGAAGAGAAGTCTGGGTCGCTTGCGCTCACAACGACCATTTAAGTCCGCGTTAGCCTGTAGCTCGGGTAGAGCTGTAAGAGATGCATGCCATCGCATCGTGGCGGTGCCGAAGGGAAAGCGTGCATTGATAGACAAGGCGTACATGTGCATCGCTAGAGCTTTTCCAAGAACTTCTTTACACCCGCAGGATTCAGCGCGCCGACGAACTGGTCGATCTTTTTGCCACCCTTGAACGCAACGACCGTCGGTAGCGAGCTGATCTGTATAAAATGCATTCGATGCGTGAGCATCAGTCAGCGCACCGTGTGAATAGTGCGAGGCGGACCACTGACAGAGTATGACCCACTAAGCTCATGTTGCACATCTACATCGATGGTGACAAGGTCGATGGAGGCGCCGCTGCCGGTCTTAGATGCGGGGTCTGCAGCGATGCCCTCGAGGATGGGGGAGAGCATCTTACACGGGTTACACCAGCTGCACTGGTTCAGCACTCGGGCCAATCAGGACAGTAGAATACATATGACCCACTCAGCGTAAAAGTCCACGAGGACGACTCTGTCCTTTGCTGTCTCGTTCAGAGCGACCTTGTTGAACACCTGTGACGAATCATGGCCAGGCATGTGTTATAGGTGATCGGGGCTGGTGCGTTCTGAACGCACGTACCTCTGGCGTCGCATTGAGAAATTGCTCTGCTCGGCGGGGGGTGGAGTGCAGCTGACGAGCAGCAAAGACGAGCCGGGAGTGTGAGGGCCTGAGAGAACGCAGCGCAAAGGACATGCTGAAGGGATATAAGCTGGCTTTCGGGTGCATTGCAGAGCGCTTTATGGTCGGGCAACTCCGATCGGGCGCTTCGGTCCTTGCAATTGGTCTCCTCCTAAGACAGACTGAGGCTCCCCCCTCAAAGCCTCTCAATCCCCCTCAATCCCCTTCAATACGTACATATCTCCATGATATGCTTGATTGCGCCAGTGCAGCAACCCCATCCGCAGCGACCGCTGACGGTCCGAAAGATGTTGGCAAGGTGACTGGAGGGCGACGAGCAGATATAAAAGCCGCCAAGAAGCAAATTCGCTCTGCACCTCGTTGTCAACCCCCCTTCAACCGCTTGTCAGTTTTCTTCACATTCACGAGCAGGGTGAGTATCTCCCTATCACATTCGTGTCCGATGCCTGACTAGCTATCGATTCGATCTTGCAGTCTCGAAGTCAATACATTGCATCTCATTCGAATATATAACCCTCCTTCAAACAAATCCAAATCACCCCTTCAGCTCTTCAATCATGCGTTTCTCAACCGTTGCTGCTGCCCTCGCCTCCATCGCCGCCGTTTCCGCGCAAACGCAACATCTGATCATAGTTGGCGGCAACTCCACCCTCACCTACAGCCCCTCCAGCATCACCGCGGAAGTTGGCGACACAGTCGCCTTCCAATTCCAGGCCAAGAACCACACCGTCACCCAGTCCACCTTCGCCGCCCCCTGCTCGAACATGACCACGCCCACGGAGGGCATCGACTCCGGCTTCCAGTTCGTCGCGGCGGGCGCCACGCAGTTCCCGCAGTGGAGCTTCAACGTGACGAACGCGACGACGCCGCTATGGTTCTACTGCCGTCAGGCGGGGCACTGCGAGGCGGGCATGGTGTTCGCGGTGAACCCGACGGCGAACAAGACGTTTGCCGCGTTCCAGGCGGCCGCGATGGCCAGTGCGAGCGGCGGCGGTGCAAGCGCGAGTGGGAGCGCAGGCGCCACGGGATCAAGCGCGAGCGCTGCGGCTCCGAGTGCGTCGTCCAAGAGTGCGAACGGCGCGATGAGGGTACCATATAGTGGCAGTGCAGCGGCTGCGCTGGCTGTGGTTGGGTTTTCTGTGGCTGCCCTGCTCTAGAGTTTTATGGGAGACTGAGCTTCTTGGGCTTATATGACATTACTATTCGGATGTGTTGCATGACTGGTATCATGAATGCAGGGAATTTTGACTGGCTTTGATCTACCTGATTGGCAAAATCGTTCTTGAACTGACACCCTACTCACACGTTGCAGAGTCAAATTTCTTTGGCTGATCATGTGCATATATCCACACTCCGACCACACTGCTCTCGACTGCAGCTGATTGCCATTGATCCAGGTTATCTTCAGCTTGCTCTGAAGGCCCGCCAGCTTGACACCTTTATTATTGCCACACTACTCCTTGGCAGCGGAGTCGCTGCTGGCGGCTCGGGCCGGCGGGTAGCTCATGTCATTGCATGATTTCAGCCCCGCGCCCACGCTGTTGCTGAGTGATTGCGGAGCTCTTCTCTCAGTCTGAAACAATCTCGAGGCTCCATGCTAGGCTACATAGGACGACTTGTACCCTTGGTACATCCTTGTCTTCCTTAGATGATGATATGGTGGCGCTTTCTCGTGTGAGGCGGTGTGCTGTGCACAGGCGTCGGTCGTCGTTTTATCAAGAGTCACCTCGAAGAGTCGAAGGACACGGATCCGTGCATATATGTGCCCCAACCATGTGAGTGCTATCTATGTGTCAATAATGTTTCGTCTGAACGACTCGAGTAAGAGAGCTCTTACAGTCTTGCAAGTCCGGTAGTTGCCATCATCGTGTAACAGGCAGCTGCCGAAGAGAAGCTGATTCCGGGCACAGCATGCGGAACAAAAGGCATTTGCCTGATGACTGACGCAACTGCTCCATTTGTGGTCCTGGAACTCCGGCGAGTGATGCACTGTCAAGCAATAAATGCGGTGAATCGCCACTTAACTGGTGGGACATGAGCGCTGTTTTTCTGCGAGTCTTATAAACAACTTGTGGACCTCCCACACCTTACGCAAACCGCTGAAAAATGGGTCTTGACCAATTAGCCACGGCTTTGTTCGCCGTGCTGATAACAAGTGTTGCCTATGGTGCGTCGTATTCGAATGCATCCTGTGGCGTATGAGGCTGATGCAATCGCATCCCCTCAGGGATCTCTGTGTGCCTTTTCACGCAATCTATCCTGACTATGTGTCGCAAGCGGAGATCGACTGGCCAAGTGAGTTGGGCACTGGCGATTCCGTCCATATTAATCTTCCTCTTCGCGTCCGTCGTAAGTTGGAGCTCATCGCTGGCCGACCTCGCCGCTGATCTTTCCTCGCAGAATGTCTTTGCCATATGGGCTAATTTCTACTGGGCTATTCTTGTTTACCCGGAAGGCCCACATGCCTACCTGGCGCTTGTAAGAGACCCGTGCAAAACGGCCATTCAAACTGGCCAGGAAGGGGCTATTATGCTAGCCGATCTTCTTATAGTGAGTGTGCTCCTGGTTCGTGCGCTTACCTTGCCGACGCTTATCGAATGGCAGGTCTACCGCACTTTCGTCCTGTGGGGTGGAAACTACTATGTTATCATAGTCCCTTGCATAACATTCATTGCCACCTTCAGTGAGTACTGGTATATCCATATGGAAGGCTTCGATTGCTCATTGTCTGTGTAGTCTCAGGGGTGATGTTCGTCCATCTACAGCACATTGTCCCCGATGCATCGACTAGTATCTTCAACGCTGCCATAACGGCGTGGACAATATCGTTCCTGCTGTGTAGCTTTGCTACTACTTTGTACTCGACAAGTGAGTGATCGTGTTGTCTCATCCCAAACGCCAAATAATATTGACCTATTCTCGCCAGGCCTTATCGGCTATACACTGTGGAAGACAGACAAGAATGTACGCATGACTGGCAGCGTCTCCGCAAGACCCAGTGTGGGACACCGCATCATGATCATCTTCGTTGAATCCGCAGCCATCTACTCTACTATGCATCTGCTGTACGCGATTCTCTATCTGGCGAAATCAAACATCGAAGCCACGCCGTCTTACCTAGTACGTCACCCGTCACTTCCTTCTATGTATGACCAATAACAATTCCACATAGGAAGCAAGTGTTGCGAGCATCACTTGCAGCTTGATTATCATCCGCTGTGAAGCGGTGTCCCGCGAACAGCAGGTGTCTGGAAGAAGCTTCCACTTTGGTCCTCGGATGGAGGGCTGGCAGAGCACGTTCGACTCAGGCGGAGGCAGACGAGGGAGCGCGATGATATCCGATGACACCGTTATTGATGTATCGCCCTTTGCACTGAAAGAAATCAAAGAGGACAGCCGCTAATTCACCCCGCTTGATTACCGATTGGTTTAATATCGCTCCACCTGTCTTATTACGCTGATCCCTTTATATTAGTAGGATATCTAAACTTTGTATTACCAGCGTCAAATGTATCGCTATTTTTAACATCGTCTTGAGTTTATGCGAAATTTTGGACAGATCTGGCGATAATTTGAGCGGGGATGGAGGGGTGCATGCAAGTGGTGCAACATGCAGCCTGGGGAAGCAGGCGCGAAGGTCGCAACACAGTTGGATAGAATGAGACATGGGGAATCGCGATGAAGATGTGCGAATTGAACGAGTGTATGCAAGTAATAATTTGAAAAAGGTCAATTATAGGAATCAAGTCGTATAACATACAATTATGTTCAGATAAAAGTAAAAGTATAGTGTACAGTGGGAAACTAGCCAATTCCAACAAACAATAAGGATAAGCACATATCATGAGGATAATAAGGCATGTTCAGCTGGCGTTGAGCTGAGCAGCTGCAACCCACATGCTAGCTTGCTCCAGAATTTCCGCAGTTTGCGCAATGCTTGCATGGCGTGAGTCGTCTTTTATGGTTGCCCACAAGACAGATAAATTGACTTCAGCCTTATAAGCAAGGTTAGAACTTATGATGATCAAGGGCTATAATGCAATTCGGCACCCACCTTCTTCGCCAAAGTCTTGAATGAACTCTTGAGATTATTTTCGATTCTTTCCACCGCGTAGTCCAAGCGGCGAAGAATGATATCCGTAGCGTCGTTATATGCGACATCCTTGATTGTATCGACATGATGATGCAATGTAGCCTTTTGCCTCGCGACAACGCCTTTGCCGTGGTCCTCTCTGGCAATTCGATACCCTTCAAGAAGTTGGCTTTGAATATGGGGGGACAGAGAACGAGAGGCTTCCTTTTGCTCCGTAGTAAGCGTAGCGTTGACAATCTCAACGATATCTCTTAGGCCCAAGTTAATCTCTGCCATGCAGCTTTCACCTTGGCGCTTTACCCTTGCCTTGAAATCTTGACCAGCGGATTCCTCGACATCATCCACGAGTTTCTTGACACACCGAAGGACAATATCTTCCAATCCCGAGAACTGATCGCGCTCAAACACCTGTTGCCACGAGCTCGCGATCTTGCGAGTGTACGGTTCGCAAAGTTCAATGTTCATGTCTCCCTTCCAGCAGCCATCCCGCTTGAGAGCTGCCTTATCATTAGAATCAAGGACGTTTAGCGCATATGTAGGACAACGCACTAGCTTTCAGAGTATTAGCATGTTTTCTTCCGAGAAGAAACGTGTCCGTTGCTTCCACTGCTGCATTGGCGGCCTGAAATACTATAAGAAACGGGCAGTTCTGTATTCGAAGAAGGCACTTACCATGGCCGCCGCGAGCCGACACTTTTCTTCGAGACCATTTCTCAGTGCGGCGCGTAGGTCACGCATTTGGTCAACCGCAACGCGTCGTAACTCCTGTTTGTGCAGAATTGGTTCAGTTCACGTCGACAAGGGCAGGAACTACAGCACGTACTTCGTCTAATCGATCTTGCACACCCTTTTCACTGTCTTTTCTACGCGAAGATTCCCACAATCCACGCAGCTTGGCTCTGTCAGCAGCGATACCACCATCATCGCCCTCAGTGAGTGCGGTATGAACGCCTTCGGCGAAGGTCTTGAGGCCAATGAGGAGATTTTCCACTGCCCGGTTGCGTGATGGGATCGGCAAAGATAAGCAATGTCGTTGCAAGGCTGGAATGTTAGTATCTTCTATCTTTGAGAAGCATGTCGCTTTGCCTCCGTTGATAGTTTGACTGGACAACTTTAGTACAAAGAATCTACAAATTGGCCTGGAGCTCGAGACATACCCTTTGAGAAGAGAGTACTCGCGTGCGGAACATGGAAAAACAGGGAGGTCTATCTCGGCATAATCTAAGCCAGTGGTGATAAGGGTGATTCGTTTGGAGTAAGTTCAATCTACATACCGCGGATATCAACATCAGGGTCGTACTCGTCAGGATTGTTCGACTCTGCCGCCATGTCTAGTCCAGCTTCAATGAGCTGAAGTTGAAAGGTTTAGTTTAAAGCTCCATTACCGTCCATTTCTTTGAGACCGATACGGAAATCATCCTTCAGCCTGTTACAGGACCACTGATAACGATAGTGATATAAGAAACCGCAAATACAAGCGATGACAAAATACACACCTTGGACCGTTCGAGAGAGCAAAAAACAGCCTTTTCCTTTTGCAAGGCGTTTTCCTGCTCCTGTTTTTCTATAATGGACGTCGTGAGCAATTGAAGCCGTCCTTGCTCTCGAAGAAGATCCTGCTGCTTGGCGATTAAAGATGATTTAGCTGCCCCTATTGAGCTTTGCAAGGCAGCTCGCAGCCCTTCATTTTGACTCCCGATATTTGGGCTGTCGTCTTGCGGCTCATTCCCTGCATTTTCTCTTCCCTCCTGTTCAGTAATTTCCTCGACGTCATGTTCATGTTCCTCGACGCTAGGTCTGATTGAGTTGTCCGCCAAAGCCGTTTGGCCTTCCAAGCGCCTTCTCTTGGGTGAGTTGGTACTGGCTGCCGGAATCCCACCGGGCTTTCTTTTCGTCGTCGGTGTCTTGGTGGCCTGCACGTCGCGAGGCGGGCTAATTAAAGCGTTGATGATGTCACAAGCCTTGTTATCTTCCGCAATGGACTTCTCAATCGCTGTAAAAGACAATGACGGTGAGCTTGAACCCGACATCCCAAGCGAATAGAGGCTACCAGTTGCATTCTGCTTGCTTTGCTCGCTCTCCGCCACCAACCCTTTGATAACTTCACTACAGCTCTTCATTCGATCTTCAATATCCACTAGTGATGGGTGCTGGTGGAGTTCAAGAGTGCTGATGATCTCCGGAATCGATAAATCCTCGCATTTTGTTGGTATAAATGTAATGTTACTTGCATCATACCTTGGCAGAAAGTTGGCACTTGCGGATAGAAGATAAACAAGCAATGATTCCACTCACTGGCCATCTGTCGAAAACAATGATCGATATTTTCAGCAAAAGTGGCCAAGTTACAGGCAAACACTCACCCACTAGAGAAGGTAGTCAGTATGTAATCAGAAATAGATGATACATAGGCGACTTACTCATTGCTTGGGTCCTAAATGCCATCCCTAGAAGGTCTGAGGATACGTCAATATTAGGCAAAATGATGTTACATATCAGAATATCCGACCTCTGGCGGCCTTCTCGTCGACAGCTCTCTGAATAGGGGCCACGATGAAGATGAAATGAGCATTTTTCATGTAGTGTTTTGCAATAGAACTCCTCGCTGCGTTGGAGTCAGCTATTCCAGGGAGATCCACCAGTATCACCCCAGAAGAGAGTGTCGCCGATTTGCAAAATATTTGCACTTTGCTGACCAACGGCCACAGGGGTACATCATTCTCATTGTCATCAAGTTCACTCTCGCGAGAGTAGAAGTCGGTGAGGACGGTTTGCTGCGGAGGGGGCATACGTGCTCCTCCTCGCCTCTGGCGTTTTGAATCAACGAACCTGCCAATTTTGCGGACAAAGGCTTCGGGGGTGGCCTCAGATATTGTAGTAACAGATCCAAGTATTCCGAGGATGTCTAGGCAACTCATGAACACCGTTATGTACCGCAGCGGAATGAAAAGAATGACCTTGGTCGCTATTGAGCAGCTCTTCCGCTGACATTTTTTTCAGCCTTATGATATCTTGGGCCTCCGGGTAGATAGCCTTTAACTGGTGTCAATTGTCAGCCAATGATTGTGTCGCTATGTTGAGTCTGAGCACTTGCCTTTGCCCAAGCCTCCCCGGCTTCGGAAGATGCATCCTTGCAGTTTCCCCTGGAAATATCATCACAAAGATGATGGACCTCCGTCTTCCAATCTTGCACGGAAATGAAATGGATCTGGGCCTTGATATTTGATTTTTCGTGATATGTGACCTCGATCACCGCGCTAGTGCATGCTGCATATAGCCACAATGAATGGGAGCAGAGTTTATGATGGGTAAAATGCCTGACCTTGCATACCGCTTGTAGGTAGAAGATTGACTATGAGGCAAAAATCAGCACACACGTACTACAATGAGATACACTCATGTGCCACACCATCTAGGATGGCATTAATCAAAGAGGATTTGCCGGCACCGGTCCCTGCAAAGCGGATATTGTAAATATCGATTTCATTGGTGCTGCATCCTCACACATACCTCCCGTTACTGCAACATATTTCGTAGGGAGAATAAATTTGAGGATACTAATGAGAGGGATCAGTGTCATGAAACCAAAAGCAACAGACTCCTAGATTTTACCTGTCCAGTATACCTGCCCAAATTTCGCGACGTTGTGATCCTAGTTCCATGCGCTCGAGTAGAGCCTTGAGGGCTGTCGCCATCTTTTTTGACGCCGCAATGGCTTCATCATGGTTATAATTGATGTCGTCAGAAGATTTGTATACGGGGTAAACTTCGAACTTTGTTTCCTCAAAGAGACCCGAGAACGGATCATCCTGCAGCGCCGTGTCGCCCGTTAGAGATATGGGCTCCGAAGAAGACCTGGCGAGCTTGATATTCGACGGAGTCAGCGAGCGCGAACATTTTGGGTTGGTGCAAGTTCTACCTTTTTTATGGCGATATCTGAAGGACCCGCGATAAGCGAGGAGCTACTGCTCGGAGAGAGTGCCATGTCATCGTGTCGCTCCGCCTTGACTATGAACTCTGCCTGAGACAAATCACATGGACCGTTAACCACGGCAAATTGGGTATTGGCTTGAGAAAGTTGCTGGCAACTCACATTCGAGCAAGACGATGAGGAGCGAGAGCGCGCATTACTCGTCATTCGGAGAGATTCCCTTACAGACGATGATGACCTATGATTGGGAGCCGGACGTTGAGCACACAGACTTGAGATCACCGTTGCGCGAACGCGACCGTAATTGGCTGGTTAATACACCCGCTAAGAAGGCGCCGATGCTAAGACAACTGTGGCAGTGCCAGGCGCCCACGCGTGGAAATTTGCTGGAAATGTTACAGAATTCGAATGTTACACAGGAATATGACGATGCTCACTTCCCAAAGACCGTGCATATCTATGCTGACGTCGACCCTAGGCTGATCATAGGCAATTGCAAAACGCCAGTGTACCCACCGAAACCGAAACTACAATAGAAGACTCGAGGCATGTTCAATAATCGCATCCCATGATACGCAGTAGTACCAGCTTACCTCGAGCTTACCATAGCTAAGTGTCTGCAGCCTCTTTCAATTGAAAGCTCTTCTACGATTTCTGACCCGGCCGGGCACATCAAGGTCAGTCTCGCGGAGCCTCACACTCGTGGCCTCATGTCAAGCTGCATCCTCGGAGATTAGTCTCCTCTGTCAACTCTGATAGTGGCGCTGTTTCGGCCTATGGCGGTGTCATAAGTCGAGCCCCGAAAGGACAACCTTTAGACTCGGAATTCGTGGCTCTGATGTGAGTGTTTTCTATGTGGCAATGATAAGTGGTCATAGCTAAACAACTGCAATGATATAGCCTCGAATTTTATAAACCCACTGCCATTGCAAGCCCAGCCGAAAAGACGCTGTATTTTGAGTGTGCTCGGTGCGGAAGTATAGAGGAAAGTGACCAGCGAATGAGATGTACCTCTAAATATACGTACTGATGGACCTGGAACGGCGAATGATCACATCCGATACTTTCACTGGCAGGTTATCCTCAATATGCTATGCAGTTTACCAGTGAAATAGGGACGAAGATAAGTCTCATAACAAGATTCCAGGTCTCCCCACTGCCTATAATATCGTCGCCAAATATGCCTTTCGACCAGACAGCCACAGTCTTGTTTGCGGTGTTGATCACAAGCCTTGCTTATGGTTCGTAGTGCCTCCATCCATCATTTGCCTTTGCCTACGGCTGACGCACACTGATCATCGTAGGGATCGCCATCTGTCTATTTGTGCAATCTGTCATGACGATCGTTCGCAAACAGAGATTAACTGGCCATGTCAGCTGGACCCTGGCGATCCCATCCGTGCTAATCTTTCTTTTTACCTCCCTGGTGAGTTTCGAAGTCATAGTTAGCTGGCATCGATAGCTGATTATCTCTTGTAGAATGTCCTCGGGCAATGGGCCAATTATTATGAAGCTATTGTTGTCTATCCAGAGGGTCCACATGCTTACTTGGCGCTCATAAGAGTGCCATGCAAGACGGCTTTGCAAACCGGTCAACTAGGAGCTATCATGTCGACCGACCTCTTAATGGTAGGCTTATCCTTGGCTCACTTGGTTACCATCTTCACACATGACGAATGAAAGGTTTACCGTACATTTGTTCTATGGGAATCAAATTCCTACATTCTTGTGATCCCTTGCCTCACATTCGTCGCCACCGTCGGTGAGCACCGAGATATTCATATCCCGAGTTTCAATTGCTCACCGTCTCCGCAGTCTCGGGGATAATGTTTGTCCATCTTCAACATATCGACAGTATGTCGACCAGTCTATTCGAGCCTGCTATGACGGCTTGGACAATATCGTTCCTGCTGTGCAGCTTTGCTACTACCGTGTATTCGACAGGCGAGTCACCGTATCGTGTCTCATAAGCTTGACAGGCTCACCTACTCCTCACCAGGGCTTATCTCCTATAGGCTGTGGAAGAATGACAGAAACATTCATGAAAACGGTGTTTCGTCAGGACCTAGTGTGGGATATCGCATCATGGTCATCCTTGTTGAATCAGCAGCCATCTACTCCACGACGCATCTGCTTTACGCGATTCTTTACTTGGTGAAGTCGAATATCGAGGGCACACCGTCTTATCTTGTACGTCGCATGCACCTCTCTGCCTGAACAATTACTGACATATTCAATCCAGGAAGCAAGTGTTGCAAGCATCACCTGCAGTTTGATTATCATTCGTTGCGAAGCGGTGGCTCGCGGAGAGTCAGCAGCCTCACTAAGTTTCCACTTCGGCCCTCACTTAGAGGGCTGGCATGGTACCATCGATTCAGGATACACGGGACAGGAAAACGCGAAGATATCTGATAACACTAACATCAACGCGCCATTTACCATGGAGAAAGTTGTATGACTATCCAAAGTTTACACCAGGTGGGCGCTGGTTTACGTGGCCATGACTTGTCGCGGCGGTCCCGTTCGAAGACTAAACGTGAGGCAGGAGCTCCGCCGTAGCTTGTCCACCCCTCGCTCAAACGAAGCAGTCGTTTCTGTATCTGTCCATCAGTTCTCGACATCTCATACACGAGTAGATCCTTGAAGAAAAGTGTCTTACATTCTATGCCCCCGTTTCGTAGATAAGATCTCCTAATTGTTATAGCTAAAGACACGATATGATATAATATTTATTCATTTCCATTTGAATGGTTCGTGGCAAAGATCAGTCGAAATAAGAATAGGGAGATCGACACTGAAGAACTGATATAGTTAAGATAGTCTGCTATAAATTGAAGCGTATGTAAACGTAGTAATCACCACAATGACTGAGTCAGGAGGCATGCATATGACAGGTGGTGAATTTCGCGATGGCGGACTAGGTACGGTCAAATACTTACTTCTAATGCCATCATGCATGCGAAGAGCGTCACTCATTCTGCCCCACACAAGAACGTGCTTCCATTTTCGCTATTCAGTATTATTCAGTGTTGACGCGACGTCGATGCACCGGTGAAGCGTGTTATCTGCAGGCAGATGAAGTTTGGATGAAGTGTGCAAGCGCCAATTGCAATTCGGACTCGGACATCCGAGCCATCGTCTCACGCCAGCCAAACAACGGACTTTAGATTTTCTGCTGCTGACCAGCGACTGCACGACAGTCTGTGCTCTTGTCTACGTCACTACCAACAAGCTGATGATACTTTATATTGCTGCGATGGGCAGAAGAAACTATTCATGATATCACCGTCCTCTCGCCAGTAACTTATCTCCACATCACTCGGGCGTGTCCCCCAATTGTTTACAGACCGACTGGCACCCGAGTGCCTGGTGGTGACAATTTCAGCTCTAACTACTCTGAACAGACCTGGAATACCCCCGCTCAATGTCTCGCACTGCGTAGCTGTGGTTTTGATGCTTTTGCCGCGAGGGATAAAGCTTAGAGATATAGAACTCGTCATTGGATTCTTAGATGCTCTAGCGAACCTGCTCCTCTCCCGTGAACCCGTGATGTTAGGGGAAGTGATGACTGCTGGAAAATTCTTGCCTCTCTTCGCTAGTCTCCACGCTGGCTGAACGTCTCCCGGAAGCAACGCAGTTCCTTCCAGTGGCTTCCTTGAGAGCAGCAAGACCACCTTCAGAGACTACTCGACGCCCTCGAGTTCCTCATTGGAAGTCTCATATTCTCATCTAGTTCTGCCACTTTGAGCAGCGCGATATACCCGAGCTCCTTCACAGGAGGCGAAGCAGCCCCCATCCGCCGGCACCAAACACCACACCACCGCGATGCCATCCAGTACATTCATCGCGAGCAGCGCTGCACCTTCCACCACCCCTGTAGGAAGTAACGCGGGTCCCTCAACACCGTCGGGAAGCAGCGCAATAGTCTCCAGCCCCTTCATTGGCAGCAATACGGTACCGTCTGGCAGCTGTGAGGCCGTTCCGCCTGCTCCTACAGGCAGTTTCGTTCCGAGTCCAAGGGCTCGTTGGCATCAACCGCCCCCTCTCCGGTTACAGCAGCACTGTTGTGATACCCTCCGGCCGTGTCACAGCAAGTAGCTCTTCCGAGTCCGGCGGCACCACAAGCTGCGCGAACTCTATACAATCTGGGCAGCGTTGTTGCAAGCAGCTCCCCGTATCTGGTACTGCCCCTACTAGCTCTTTGTAAAACGGCCCCTTTGTCGGTAAGCAGTAACTGGAGAGCAAGTGTTGCGACCTCATCTTTTTCTGTCGCCACTCCCACTGCGGCTTACCTAGCTAATGACGGCTGAGATGACGATCTTAGAGCTTTGGCCAACGCAACACACTGCACTCGATTCAAATCTAGACTAAATTTTAAAGTAGCCTAGATGGTTTTCGGACTTCCAAATCTTAATCCCTTGCACATGCAGCTCCTCCCACACGAGTACTTTTGCTTTAGGGCCAGAATTCTATTCTGGCATCTGTGATATAAGAGTATAGAACAGAAGCAAAGCAAAGACGACACAGCCGACAGTAGAGCAAAAAATAAAAAAGGTGCAGGAATATAATAAACAGGCCGCTATGTATGGATACCCGCAACGCAACGACGGTATTGGCGATCAGCAGGTGTAATATGGTGGATACCGAGAGTAGTATCGTAGAGGTTTTCGCATATGTATGGTGGAAGGTTAAGAAACGAGCGTGGTGATATGCTGGTGTGAAGCAAGTCCTCTGGTGATTCCCCACTTCGACGCAACTTCTCAAACGGAATGGCGCATTGGAGAGCGCTCACATCACTACACAGTTGCAGCCAGACGCGGGTGGTGCGTAAGGGTCCTCGCCTTTCGCTACGGGGCCCCATACAGATGGAACCTACGTAGGTGGGGTGATTAGTAACTGTTGATGGGATGGCCCTGGCAATACGCTCAGCGGAATTAACATACCAGGGTGTCCTTTGTACTCTTGCAGTAACGAATCAGACTAGGATATGGCGCTCAGCCTGGGCGTTTGAATATACAGTTTATGGTACTCACTTCGTGCTGGCCTCGCTCACCCGCATTCTTGGTCGCGCTACATCATCCCGAAGTCGTTGGTTGCTGCAGCTCACGTTCAGTTCTATGAGCAGAATTTGAAGTTCAGACACTCACTTTTCCAATAAACGTCTCAACTTAATCTCGGACATGGACTGCTTATGGGGCCTAGAACTCATTTTGAAGGAGGAGAGTGGGATGAGAGTGGGAAGCGAACGACCAAGAGAAGAAAGAGAAGATCCCCAGCGCTGTTTCTGAATAAGTATAAGCCATCGAGGACCTAGTGGAGCCTACTTACAACGAGGAAAAAGGCCTTAGAGTTATAGACGAACAAACAGGAAGAAGTCAAAGTGGTGCCAGCAAATTGCCAGGAACAGTTTGAGGAACAGATCCCGAGCAGCATCCCGTCCTCATCAACCATCACAACAAAGTTTCATCCGCTTTCTATAGACTTACCAACGCGTCACACGTTCATCGCTCGGGATACATAATGCCGCACAAGAACGCGCTTCTGCTGCAGAGGTCGCCTATCCGAAGACGCTCATCTCTTTCAGGTCCATTATCCCAGAGGTCCTGGGCAAATCTGGCGCACTGACCTGCATTTCTGTATCACAGCAAACAAGCCGTTCAAACGATCACCCGCGCTGATGAGACCTCGTGGAGGTAAAGAAAACGCGCTGTTCTCGCGTTCTAACGCGGTTCGCAGTGGCGATCTGAGCCGAATTCGCGAGGATAGTGCAGAGGTGGAAGAATCGAGAGGCCATCGACATCGTGATGAGACTTATCGCGACCTGCACACTAATGATCTATCAGAAAACGAAGAAAAGGAGCTTGATGGTGCGGACGAAGACGTGGCCGAATGGGATGAGGAGAGCACTCTTGTCGCGTTACTTGATAGCGAGTGGGTATATGCGCCGTTTTTATTCCGCCTACATTCTAAAATCTCTGCAGACAAGATGGCACCAAAGATGACGATATCTCAGCTCTAGTTAACAACTTGCAGACCCCCATTACAGCGCGTGGTGTCACTCTGAAAGAACATCTCGTGCACACTCTGATCCCAGCGGCGAAGCAAGTCAAGAAGGCCCATCTCGCACTAGACGCCACTGTGGACCCTTTGTTTGAAGAAGGAATCTTGCTATTCAACGATGCCAGCAGAAATCTCGAGAACTTGGCTATCCGCGATGAAGACGAGCTGCGGACAGCGTATAGGAAGACTCAGGTAGGTACCCAATGCTTTGACAAGGCTTGAAGCCTACCGAAATTCGCTCCAGACCAGCATCAAGAATCTGTTCTCTGAGCTCGAGGAGGCTTACAAACGACGCGATAGTATTTACTTGGAATTCAACACAGCTCTGGAACAAAGTGGTACTTTGCTTCTCTCTGCTCTAGGCTCTCTTAGCGTGCTTGGGCCACTGACGAATACTTCTGGAAAGTGCATCGCGCCAAAAACGAATTGGACGCGCTGCCTGTAGACCTCGAGCGCGTTATAACCTCTCTAGACAAGAAAAGCAAGGAGCTCGAAAAGGACGGAACTACTTCTGCAAAGTCTAAGGAGAAGATGATCAGAGACCTGCTGGCTAACATATGACCTAGTTCCGCGTTGCTTCGCATATCACCGTGTACGACTCACTGCCGCTCAACCGCTTCGTTCTGGCTTTCCACTTGATAGTAAGTGACTCTACTCCTCCCCATCGCCCGGCGCTTATCTTCTAAGATCTTCATCCATTAATTTGTATCCATAATGAGTTTCCGCCGTCCCTGTTGTTTCAAATGTGATGTGTAAAGCTTGATGACATACGTGCTGCGATGTTTAAATGTTGAGTTGCCGAGGCCGGTGGCGCCACCAAAAAGGCCCCTATATTCTCATGATCTCGCCCCTAAAATTGAATTCCAGCCGAGGGCGAACGGAAACGACGCGTCCCCATCGTACGACCACCTTCCCCACGATGACTGCTGCAGCTTCCGTCCGCGAAGACATGCAGTATGCATCAGGGCCTCTGGCAACTTTTATTGGCATTGAGAAAATTCCCAACTTCGCTGCAGGCATCCTGGGCTCGTTCGTGTTCTTTACGACCATTCATCTCCTGGTAGCCCCGGCGTTGAGTCAAAAGTTTTTCCCCGATGCCTATACGAGTGGCGGCAAGAGGGGCATGAATAACTGGTGAGCATGTATCTGTTCTTGCTCTGGCAGAACCCTAAACCTGGGTCGAGGTCGATCCACGTGGTCTCGTTAGTACATTCAGTGGTCGTCATTGGCCTTGCGGCGAGCGCACTCGATCTGCCGGCTCTTGAGAACGATCGCATGTTTGGCTGGGACGATAGAGCAGCCCCGGTTCTTGCATTTGCCACGGGGTGAGCTTGCCTACGCGGTACTTGCGATGCCAACATTAATTTGTTCCAAGCTATTTTATCTGGGATACTCTAGATGCAATCTATAATTTCATCGATGTTGGCTTTGTTCTTCATGGTGCGTTTCATTCCATTGATGTTATTCTTCGGACTGAAGCTCGACCTTCAGGATTGGCTTGTACGCTCCTCTACGCCCTCGGATTTGTGAGTTTCTTGCTATATTCAAGCTTCAACTAGTTGTCTCTTACACATGACTGCCTTGGTCAGACTCCATTTCTCGCATATTATGGCGTTCGCTGCCTCTTTTGGGAACTGTGAGTTTGTTGCCAGATGAATTGCCTCACGGAGTACAGTTGCTTATGAGTCAAAATCAGGAGCACAATATTCCTTAACATCCATTGGTTCCTGGATAAGACCGGCCGCACCGGGACTAAGTTTCAACTTATAAACGGTTGCTTATTGCTTCTCACTTTCTTCGGCGTTCGGCTGGTATGGGGTGGCATGCTGGTGCGTCAATGCGAATAACT
>JACXVL010000183.1:95686-119971 GCA_014898675.1 Athelia sp. TMB
ATAGACTGGATATGGCGTCTTTGTATTGCAGCTCGACGGCCGCTGAAGATACGTGGACGCCATAAGGCGGAAGCAGGGAAGAGAATCCGGACAGCGGGGGCGGGGGCGGGCTAAGAATTGCGGCCAGGGGACTCCCATATGGAGCGGATGTTTCCTGCATAAAGATCGAAGTGATGAAGGAGTGCTCTGGTTGCGAAAGTGCCTGAGACATGTGCACATCAGAGTCTGGAGCAAGGAGAGCTCGAATGCGTATATTTACCAGAGCGGCGTGCACTTTTCCTTCCAGCAAAGATACCCAGGCGTGACTCTCGTCTTTGGCAGCTTCGTCCTTGTAACCTTCCAGCGATCCCACTTCCCCAAGAGTCTTGTCCACCCAACCAGGAATCATATGGGCGGCTAGTAGCTCCCCACCGCCGTCATCCGGGCTGGCCTCTCTAGGCACGTGTAGGTTAGGCAGCCTGCCATCTATCCCGCCATCCGGGCTCACATCCCAGCGCACGGCGATGTCGCTAAGCCCACGCAGAGCAATGAACGCCTGCCACTTCAAGCACTCGACGTCGCTGCTGAGAAGAAGCGGTTGCGCATCAGAGCTCAGCGTTCTAGGAGGCAGAATCCACACTGTCGGCCGGTCAATCGCGTTGGCATCTCCAGAGTAAATGGGTTCCCATGTCTTTAAAGGGAAGTGCGAATAGAAAGCTTTTAGCGGAGCAGGTATGGTGAAGATGGAAGACATGCAACTCAGGGGCCTTCCTGATTCACTTAGTTTCAAGTCGTCCGCGTCAAGTTGTAATATATCCGAATGTTGCCCTCTCCGAGTCTGTCACGGTTGCCCTCGAAGTGTTCTGCTCCCTGGCCAGTGCTGTGCTGTCCGCTGCAGGCCCATCAATCTTCTCCAAGTGTTGGGCGATGCGTGCACTATCGGCATGCAGCCTCCAAACTTGAATTGACGGCGCGGTAGGAGCTTAGTTCTGAGATCTTCCCGGGTAAAGTCCGATGCAGTTTGAAGTGGTCAGAGATGGCTGGGAACTGAAAGTCGAGCCTACAGCTTCGAATAAGTAAGTGATCTTTTGGATGTGAGCATCGCTAAAATATCATAATCTGATGGAGACATGTAGTGCATTCAGCTGTTACGAGGCAATTTGCCGCTAGCTGGGTCACGGTATGGGTCAGTTTCTCATGAAAGGCGCTGCTCAAGCGCCCGTGTACCCTACCTAGATATCCAAGATTTCGTTCGCAGCGCTGAACACGCTGCATATGGTGTGTCTTATCCCACCTTATCTGAACCCAATCATTGAAATGGACCCGTCTGCTTAGATTATCGTTGTGCCCGGATCCCTCTTTGCTCGTACAATCTACCTATTGTGACAATGGTCCGCAAGCGCCAAGCCTGCCGCAAGCAGTGATCAATTGGTCTTTGACGGTCTCGTCTTTGTTGATCATTCTCTTCACGTCCCTCGTAAGTTAAAGTTTAGGGGTGACTCGCTCTCAACTGAATTGCGGTCTATTCTGGAGGATGGCACACGTGCTCAGCCTGCTCTGCTTCCCTCAACGAAGTTGATCCTGCTGCAACAAGTGGTCGATGAAGGTCTCTAGGCCACACCAGAGAGACAAATAGCATGATTCATCAATAAATCTGCAACCCTCTTCAACAATACTTAGCTGGCTCTTGGCTGGCTCGGACGCGCCGCCACTGACACGTTGAGGTTCTCCGTGTTTCCGATCGACAATTGCGGCAAGTCGCGGTATAGCCCCATTATGACGGGCTCGTGGATTAATCTGGGACATAGGCCTCATGTCAGGCTGCATCGTCGGAGACTCGGAGATTAAGCAGGCTGCCTTGAATATGACAGTGGCATTCGAGTCTCTGCAGGCGTCAGGGCAGACGTTTGTGTCAAATCTTAAGCTCCGAGTGGACGAGTTACATATTCGTGGACCGTCTGATCAGTGGTCATTTTCTTGGCAGCGAGGATGTTCCTGGCTGAACAGCGACGATCTTAACCTCTCACACTCCCATTGGGCCAGGGTCTCTGTTACGCCGTCAGGCAAGCACAGCAGTGAGACCACATCTGGACATCGCTCAGTGCGGAAGCAAAGCAGCTAGGCGCCGCTGGATGTGATGCAACTCTATTCAATTAGCGTGCCTGGAACGACGCCACGTGAGTGATCCTAGGTGATCCCCTATCAGATCCTTCATCCGGCCAACTTGTAATTAGCTGTGGGGTCAGGGTGGATATGGGAGAATCCCTGTCTGAATATGAGTCCTATAAGAAGATTTTCACTCTGTTCCAGAACCCTCAGCTCTCATCGAAACATGCCTGAGTTTGACCAGACAGCCACAAATTTGTTCGCGGCATTGGTCACAAGCGTTGCATACGGTGCGTCATACTCCGATCCATCCTTCAATATGTGTGGCTGATTTCTAGGAATCTCCTCAGGAATTGCCATTTGTCTCTTCATACAATCTGTCGTGACTATATACCGCAAGCAGAGATCGACAGGCAAAGTGAGCTGGACCCTAGCAATCCCAGCCACATTAATCTTCCTCTTCACGTGCGTGGTAAGCTCAGAAATTCCTGTTAGCGGGTATCACTCGCCAATCTTCCTTTGCAGAATGTCATTGCTATATGGGCCAATTTTTATGAAGCCGTCGTTGTCTACCCTCAGGGCCCGCATGCTTATTTTGTGCTGGTAAGAACCCCATGCAAGACGGCTTTCCAAACCGGCCAGGCAGGAGCCATTTTGTTAACTGACCTTCTGGTGGTGAGCTTGCTTTGGATTCATCTATCTAACGGAGCGACGCTCATCGAATTACAGGTTTATCGTACATTCGTAATTTGGGGCGGAAACTATTATGTTATCATAATTCCTTGCTTGACATTCGTGGCTACATTCAGTGAGTCCGGGTGTACATCCTGCGTCTTTCGAGCGCTCAAGGCGTGCGTAGCTTCGAGCGTGACATTCGTACATCTCCAACATATTGTCGTTCAGACGACTAGTATATTCGAGCGTACAATCACTGGTTGGACGATTTCATTCCTAACGTGCAGTTTTGCCACTACCGTGTACTCGACAGGTGAGTGGGCACGTTGTGTGTCATATTGAAAATACACTTACTTGTCCTTCACTAGGCCTTATCTCTTATAAATTGTGGAGCACTGATAGGAGCCTCCATGTAAACGGTATCTCGTCAAGACCGAGTGTGGGACACCGTGTCATGATTATCCTCGTAGAATCGGCCGCCATTTACTCTACAACCCACCTGCTTTACGCGGTTCTATACCTAGTGAAGTCGCCCATTGAAACCACGCCGTCTTTTCTCGTATGTCACCCCAAATTCTCACTTGCATATTTACTCATATATTCATCCAGGAAGCGAGCATTGCGAGCATCACTTGCAGTTTGATTATCATTCGCTGTGAAGCAGTTTCTCGTGGACAGTCGGTCAGCACCAAAAGCTTCCATTTCGGTCCTCAAATCCAGGGTTGGCAACAAACGGAAAGCGCGAGGACGCTCGATATCAGCGCTGCAGCTAATGAGTCGCAGATCATGAAAGAATATGGGCGTTCATTGACCAACGCAAATTCACGTGTCTAATTGTTGGTCTCATTCGAAGGCCGAGCCACATACCGGAATTCTGCCTCAGTTGCCATTCACTATTCGCCGCTCAAGCATTCACGCTGGCCTGTAAATTACCGTGATCCTTCCGGATGGACTATCAATCTCATTTCCTCCCTATTTGTTTTTTTTTTTGCCTCTTTGATTTTCTATGTTGTTCTTCATGCCATTTTTTCGGACTTGTACGGTGATCTAATTTATATTGCTCTCGCTTCAGACGTGTACGGGATTTGACCCATCTCTGATCTCATTACTTACATAAATGCATCTACATTATTTATTTAAGAAGAGTGGCCTGCGGTCTGTGGGAAAGGATCTTCAAATGACTAACTATTCCCTTTTTTTTTGTGCGGCGCGCTCATAAAGGGGATCATTCTATACCAGCGGAATACATGGGCTGTACAGCTAAGTTTCCTGCCACTCAAATGAGCCGATTACAGCCGTCCTTCCAGTGAAAGTGCCCTGGCTGGGCGCCAGCAGCGTCATCTTCTTCTGAGCCATATCGAGGTGGGTGACTACCAAGAACCCGACAACAGTGAGGTCCAGTATCTCCTCGTCATACCGCTCCGCCTCGTCTGGGTTGAATGGCGCCAGAAGCGCGAGGACAGCATTGAGAAGGCCTGAGCCGCTCTGCGCCGGGTCTATCTTAATAGGCTGCATTTCCGTGAGAATCCGCGTGCCACCGATGGGAAGAGCGGACGTTGGAGCCATTGTTTCTGAGAAAATATATGAATAAATGGGTGAATGAAAAGTCGGGGGGAAGCAGACCTTCTCCGATACGATAGATAGCGAGGTCGTCAAACCCAAGCACGATCGACGATGGGGAGAGCACAAGGTCGGACATCGTCTCCCCGCCAAGTGTAGCCGTGCCCACACCAGGGGGCGCCTCGATGACCTGCCCATACATGTACGTATGCAGCTGGTATCGATGCACGCGTTCACGGTAACCGAGGTCGAGCTCTACCACGCCACCTGACTTGGGGATTTTGACTACGGAGAGCCGGGCGCCGTAGGTCCGCGCCATCTCTACATTAAGCTTCTCGTGTCCCACGACGAGGATCGTGTTTACTGTGTGTGTACTGCGGTAAGCCACGAAGACAGGGTATGGTGCCAATACGCACTTCGGAACGCGTCGATGCAGGATTTGATGAGGGTGTGCCTGTGATCGCTGGCAGAGGAGCCAGGGCTGGTACCGGAGGCAAACGAGGAGGGTGTGTCAACGATTATCCCACTTGCTTTTGCTGCGTGGAGAGAAAAACGTAACTTTAATCTGCAGATAAACGCTCGGCGACTTGATATACACTGACCTTCAGGGTCTCCCTCCCATTTTTCATTCACGTTTTCGCCGAGGTTCCTGATAATCCGGTCGAGCAGAAGCGGATTCCGCTTTACCTCATTGTGGCCGTACCAGTACACGAGTGGGAGAAGCGCATTTGAGGACAGCGCGGTGGGTGCCGAGGTGGCTGCGGAGCCTAGCGGGTTCGCAGGCGAGCAGGTGGGAAGCGGAGAGCGTATGGGCGCAGCAGAGATTGCGCCTGGGCAGGACCAACCGCCTTCGCTGGGGTCCACGTTGGCTAAGAGCGGCGCCCAAGACTGACCCGCGCGAACCGCGTAGTTGACGAGGATCTTGCATACTGTTGTTTTGCCTGAATTCTCAGGGCCCAACACGAGCACGCGCGGCGCCTCGGGTTCGACATCAGTGTCAGGGTCTTCAGAGATGGGCGAGTTGCGGAGGGCTGCTGAGGCGCGTACACGCATCTGCTCGAATGCCATGTGGACATTGGCGTATGCAGCCATTGGGGTCTCCTCTGAGACATACTCCGTGGACGGGTGGCCTACGACGTGGAATGAACGGGCATAACGGTAAGTATCGTGATGACTATGGGCGGGTGTGGGTTGCTGATGAAGAGTGTGATGTGAAGACTCATCTCAAGGGTGCATCCCTGCCAGGTGAAAATAGATGCCTTGCACTCAGAGCCAAAGAGGTAGTGCTTCCCGAGGGCTAGTTCTGCACCGAATACTTCTGCTTGTCCAGAGGCTAGCTGAATATACCAAAGCGATCAGTTTGTCGAGAGTGCAGTGCCGATGATTCATAGAACAAGTACCTTGATGGCGAGTGAGGATCCTGGATCAAGTTCAAATCTGTACTCAGTTTCAGGCTCAAGCTTCCATTCTCGCGATTCCACACTCGGCGGTTCAGTCGACATGAATTAGAACTGGTTCTTATCTGCACAGGTGCAGCGATAGAGTGTCACAGTGATCTGCAAAACGTGTTTAAGAATGATTGATCGAAGGCGGAAACGATGAACAGGTCCGAGCTTGAGCGCTTGAGCCTCCAGGACAGTGTCGTTTTTCGGCATTTGACGCGGCATGGGGCATGAGCTTGATCAAAACCATCCAGAGAGGTTCGGCATGCACTCTAATTATGGGAGCAAAAAACGGACCCTGGTCATGGCTGTCATGGGCCGCCGGCTGCATGTATCTTTGGGGGTCTATGAAAATCGATCGATCACATTCCACCAATCATCAGGAGCTGCGCATAGCTAAGGTACTTTCAAGCTCAATTGAGTTTGATAGGAGCGGTGATTGCAGTTGCAGACACAGTAACGCTATTGGTTGTGCGCTTGAGCACCCGTCGACACCAGGTACACGGCCAAATTATTATTATTCTCTCAGAGTGACCAACCATGCGCAGCTATGCGCGCATGAGTCAGTGAAACTTTGTGTGCTAAACCTCCCGATCTAGTGATGTGGTGGCGCTATGACATTGACAAGTAGTCAGGTCTATTTTGAGCACACCGTCTAACCACTTGCAAGGTTTTGTGGACAACAGTATCAATCCTTCCTCGCACTCTGCTTTTCAACACACTCCACTCATCACTGCCACGATGATGAATGCGGATGCTAATATCCGGTAAATTCTCACCAGTGACTGATGGAATGATGAAACGGGGAGTCAGGGGGAGAACAGGGTGGTATAGGATGATCGGTCATCGTAGACAGCGGTCTCTAAGCCCTGTCTGATACCAGTCTGATTCAGAAAGGATCTAGGATAAACTGGATGACTTATAAGAGGTGTGTTACCGGTTTGGCATACGACGCGCCCACCATGTCATTCATCGCGGCCTCCTCCCCTGTCAGCGAAACGGGCACAGCTACGCAGGAACATAAAAGGGTTGACGAGAAGGACCTCGATGTTGCTGCACAGCTTGCCGTCGATGGTGACGCGACTGGAAAGTCCATCAACCCAGAGGAGGCGGTCAGGTTGAAGTGAGTGCTCTCCATTGTCGGAAAGACTCGATACCGATTGCGAGTCAGACGAAAAATAGACAAACATCTAATGCCCTTGATGTGCCGTGAGTGACCAATACATAGTGCTAACAAACCTCATGCTGATCGCTGTGATAGTTCTCTATTTGTGCGTATCTGCAAGTATTCAGTGTCGATTCGCTCTGACCAACGCACAGAATGACCTTTGCGGATAAAACGACTCTTGGCCAATCTGCCGTACTCGGCATAATGTGCGTGGCCTCGCGGATTTTCTCGCATACATGCTGACCTCAGTCTGATTCAGACCGGGTGCCAAACTTACCCAGAATGATTTCAATTGGCTCGGCACAGTGTTCTACCTGTCATATCTTGCATTCCAATACCCGCAAAATCTCGCGCTGCAATACCTACCCGTCGGCAAATGGATGTCCATCAACATCCTCATCTGGGCCATAGCACTATGCGCGCAGTCGGCCTGTCACTCATTCCAGACCCTTCTGGGGTGCAGACTTGTCATGGGCGCGTGCGAGGGCGCGATTACGCCAGGTTTTATGCTCATCACGAGCATGTTCTACACGAGAGATGAACAGATGCGCAGGACGGGTTATTGGTGTGAGGATTCACCTTCATGTCAGGAGCATGGTACTGACCATACTTTGCAACGAAGTTGGCTTCAACGGCATCGCAATCATTATTCTTGGATTTATCGCCTTTGGAACTTTACATACCCACACGCATAACTTCATGCCCTGGCAATGGTTGGTCGCATCACCTTTCCCCGCTGCTGACATGCTCAAAAATGTCACATAGGCTCATGGTTATAACCGGCATAATCACCCTGGTTGTCGCTGTGCTATTCTGGTATGTTATCTTGCTATCTCTGACCCTTTACTCCGCTGACATGTCCGGCCCGTCGTGCAGGTTCTTCTTCCCTGATTCGCCTACCACGGCATATTTTCTCACTCCCTCCGAGCGGCTCCTTGCTGTGCAACGGATCAAATCAAATCAAGCCGGCACTGAGAACAAGCACTGGAAGCGTGACCAGTATGTACACGCACCCTTTCTATATGCCAATCCTTGTTGATTAATAAAATAGGTTCTTGGAGACATTGACAGATCCAAAGACATGGGTGATCGCATTGTTCACTGCGATCGCAAATATCACGAATTCTGTGCGTACTCAATATGATCACTTCGAGAAGCATGAAGCTGACGAGATTAATGCAGCTCACGAACCAGCGCCAGCTGATTCTTGCACAATTTGGTTTCACCGAGATCCAGACGACTCTTCTGGGCATCGTTGATGGCGTTGTAGAAAGTCAGCTCCATCCCTCCCACGCATGAGATGTTGTTATTGAAGCTAATTTCTTGCAGTCACTGTTATATTTGTGGCGGTGAATCTCGCCTCACGTTTCAAGAACTCTCGTGCATATGTTGCCGTCGGCTTCCTCTGCGTTGCAATCCTCGGTTCAATCCTCGTAAACACGCTGCCATCAGCCAATAAAATTGGCCTGTTGTTTGCATACTGGGTCAACAGTGCGTACGATCCATTTGCCTACTGCAGAGTGGAACTGATATGTTGGCTGCAGTCTTTGTGTTCCCTGGCTTCGTGATTATGCTGGGGTGGATCGTTTCTATCACCGCTGGGCACACAAAACGTATGATCATTCTCAACTCTCTTTATTCCGTACTAAAAATGGTCCCAGGAATCACCACGAATGCCATCACCTTGGGTGCCTATGGAGTCGGCAATGCCGTCGGCCAGTTCATGTGGCAGAAGAAGTACGAGCCACGTAACCACATTCCGTGGGCTATCCTCTCCGCTTGCTCCGCGTCGTGCATCATCCTCCTGTTGGTGCTTCGTTGGATGCTGGTGCGAGAGAACAAGAAGAGGGACGGAGAAAAGTATGATTCCAGCTATGATGACGTCTGCGTGGTACGCGAGGTTGACGGAAAGCTCGTTGAGAGGAGAGTGGACAAGGAACTCCTAGATCTTACTGATAGGCAGATGAGGGAGTTTAGATATGTGCTTTAGATTAGTGTTCGCTTTGATAATCGCTTTCCTGGCATTTGCTATACCTACCTCTACATATTTTATGGATATATCATCTTTCTGTTTGCCCACTCTCTGCTGTCGGGGCGGGCTTGATTCTCCCTTTGCATCTGTGCCTTCAATGCCTTGCATTTTGGGTTTTTCGCGTAAATAAAATAATTGCCTAGTTTGAGTCTTGCTGGTATGTGACTATTCAAGATATACAATAAATGTGAACTACAAAAATGCTCCTACTCTTACAGGCTTCCTGACCGCCGCAGATGTACCCTCGGTGAACCGATAGGTCACGCGATACTTCTTCTCTGCGTTCTTCCTTTCTGCTGCCTTGGTGCTACTTGCAGAAGGCACGGTAATGAGTCGGCCGAAGAAGTCCACTGGAGGCTGAAGGGTTGCGTGAAGGGTTAGCGCAGTTGCTCAGAGGGTGTGTGGTAGAACGTCACCTTATCCGCAATATCCGTGTGATCTTGTCTCGAACGCTTGCTCTCATGTTCCTCAGTATCACTTCCTTTATCATATTTCGATACCATTTTGGAGCTGTCCATGGTATGATTCAGTAAATGCTGCATGGAGGCCTTCGTAGAACTGACGTTTTGCTAAACATGTCAAGCTTAGCGCCTTTATTCTTTTCCACTACATCTGCTTGTCGCGATATCCACGCAGCATCGATCTAATGAGGGGGTGTGAGTATGAGGTCCCAGCATCGAGATCACAGCCCACGGACCTCTGCAGCCACCATATGGCGCACAGCATACCGTGATATGGCAATGTCCGACGCTCTCTTACCGTCGTAAGTGACAAATACATCGATGGGCCTAATATCTAACAGTGAGAGTGCGTTTTGAAGGTAATGGAAACCACACTGACGGATCTAGACGGTAGACTAGCTGGCCATCCTCCGCCTTTTCCTGAACGAAACGCAGGTCCAAGGCCACCATAATGCCGACCAGCCGTGACATGAGCTCACGCTCTTCTGGTCTGACTACTTGACTGTTAACCTGCATGTCATATTTTAGGGACGATGCCGATCGAGTTTGATAAGACTTACAGGACGCAATGGGGGGGAGATGATTCGGTTGATGTATGATGCAAATTCCAGCTTCATAATTTGACCCCCAAGCAAGTGTCTGTAATCCCCCGATTGACGCGCACAAGCTGTACGCATGCCTTGAGATAATGTCTTGTAAATTTCCTCGTTGCTTTTGCTTAATTGAAAATGCTACGCATGTTGTGAGCTAAAAGTGAGCTATATCTCCTCGGAGTAAATTCTTACCTCCCAATCTGCGGAATCTCGCTCAATCCGTTGTCCGCCTCTTTCCTGAAACAAATGATAGAAAGGCACCAGCAAGTAGGATAAGTAGGAGTGCAGCCCAAAGTCCCCGTCCGAATACATTGTGGCAGAGAACGTATCGAAGGCTACAAGCCAATCATTTGCCTTCTCGTAACGCGAAAAGGTAGCGTCGTGCCTTCTTAAATTCGGATAATGCGCGAAGCAGCCTTAATATGTGAGATTTTAATGAATTCACACTTTCTGGAAAGGAGATCGGCTGACCTGTGGCCACAGCACCCGGATTGCTATTACTGTCGATTTCCCGACTCAACCTTGCCACATATTTGGCCTCATCTTTTTCGCCTAGACCAAGCTCTTTCACTCGCTTCCTCGTCATAGGTGCGAACAAATTATTGAGAACGGTAACGTTGGAGGCTTCTGCTTCTTTCATGCCTGCGGTGGCTGCACGGATGATAGGCTCTGTCACCTCTCCACTTCGGGCCTTGATAAACTACAGAGCATGATAAGATAGATAAATGAGGTAGAGCGTCAAATGTTATACCTGGAGTGCATTCAGACAACCTCTCAAATCCCCTCGGGCGACGCCTACTAGCGTTGACAAAGCTCTTGAATCGGCCTTGAGCTCTTCAGCCGCACATATTTCTCGTAGCCGTTTGACGATAAGCAGGTCTGCTGGGCGAGAGAAACGGATTTGACGAGCATGAGGGCGCAGCTTTGCCAAAGAGTGTGCATTTTGATCGTTGCAGATGCATATTATGGGTCGCAGCAGAGGCCTTTTCCCTTTATTATCCTTTTTCGCGCCCATTCGTCCTGGATGCGCCGAAGGTCAGAAGCGCGGCCTGTGAAGGAGGAAAGAAGAAAAGCACACCCTTGTCTTTTGGTTTGTCGTACGTGAGTTGCACGAGCCGCTGCACGAATCCACCAGACTAGAGAGTGCAATGGTCAGGAGAGGGGCATAAATGGATGATATATACGACACAAACATTGTCACCGCCACCAGTGGCCCCATCGATTTCATCTATGACTATGAGAACTGGCTTTGAGCTGCCAATAGCAGAGCCTGATTCCAAAGCTGGTCGTATTCTGTCATCTACAACTTGTGCAGAACGCGCATCGCTATGAAGAATAAGCCTCACGCACAACTCTTGCAATATATTTTGACAAACAGACCTAGCGTTGATTTCCATGACCTGATACCCGGCCTGTCGTGCTATGATGTGTGCCATTGTCGTCTTTCCAAGTCCTGGAGGCCCAGAAATGAGCAGAAGCTGCAATCACTCTTAGCATCTCACATATGGCCCATTTGAAGCTATGAATGACCTTTTCCCTTGGGCGGTGGTAATCATCTTCCGAGTTGAAGTTGTCATCATCGTCGCGAGGTCGTTTCTTGCCTTTCTTGCTGCCAAATACACAGAAATCCCACTGCTTTACCCAGGCCATTGTCTCGCGTGCAACTCGATCATTACCCAGTAGGTCAGAAAATCTCTGAGGGCGGTAGCGATCTACCCAGAGCGTATCTTCTGTCGGCAGCCGTTTCAAATTAGAAGTAGCTTTCGCTTGCAGGTCACTAGCAAAAACTTCAATTGGCATACTCCATTGTTCAACGAGGACTTACGGGCGTGCAATTTTGGCGGCTGTAGCTGCAGATAACTCATCCATCAAGCGATGTATTGGAATATCGAGCAGGTTTGCCATACGATTACTGGATGCATTGTTTGGTTTCTATAATGGCATAAGCAACGATCATGTGTCAATGTTCGCGCGCTCACATTTCGCAGCCCATCAACGCGAGTCCTTCGCTTCATAAACAATGGTTTCCCATCGTATGTGGTCGCTCGAATAGATGATCGAAGAGAAAATGTCGAATGAGAGGCAGATGGGACTGGCACCTCCCCGGCGAGAGGGGTGCTCGAGCTGGGATCTTCTGGATAGGTGTCTGCGACACTTACAGGCGGTCTCTCTTATGCCGATCGGGTCAGTCCACGTAACGGAATGCATCATGTGGCAGACGGACCTCGAGATTCAGAGAGCAAGCCATTTGCACTAAACGTCGCAGTTGTCTCCTGAGTCTCTGCGTATGCTCTCTCAGAGAGAACCTGGACAGGCGAAATGCGAAAGGTACCTGAGGCTTTCGCCCCTTCTAATAGCCTATTCGGCGAGAAACCCTCGTCGAGAAGCATAGCATCTTCATCCAGCTCCTCTCCGCAGTTATCCAGAGTAGAGACCTGATCCTTCGTGGTTATTGACCCTCCAAGAAGCCCATTTGACGAAAATCCCATGGCATTCGAGCGAAGAAGCCCGTTGGCAGTAAAGGCACCCGTGAAAGCCATAAGAACGAATATGCCAGAGTAGATATTCAGACGGATGACCAGCACTGGAGACGCGAGCGCCAAGTAGAGATGTAAAGTCACTAACCTTGCGGGCACGTCCAGCGCGCCACAAGCGCGTTGATCACGGTCTCGGTACTGAGCTCATCCTTTCTGTATTTAAATTACAAATTACAATAGAATTCAAAAGTCAAACAGAATCATAGACCATCATGAATAGGTGCTTTGAGACTGATATTATGGTTAAATGCAGGTGATTGATTTACTAAGATACAATGATTGGTTATGAATTTTGTGTGACAAGTAAAGTAGGTGTGCGATGAGGGTGATGGGAGGGAAATTGTACAGAATTGTGTGGTTCAAGGCCGATTTAACAGAAATGTCCATGCTCGCCCCTGGCAGCTAAATAGGTGAGTGAACGGCTTGTAGAAGCCTATACCAAGAATATGATAAGATGAATAACAAGTAAGTCGATAGCAATTTCTAGCTTTTTCAGGTGTGAGGGTATCATCGACTCTTGTGGAGAATATTTTCCAACTCTTCGACAACTTCGGACATTGTCGGTCGGTCTTGATGTTCATGGGCCCACATACGTTCCATGAGTTCTACGATCTCTGGGCACCATTGTGTACGTAAGCCAGCGATTGAAGGGCTATTGGCATAGGTCAAGACACGATAAGATTGAAGTTGATATGAATACATACCGCTGGCGCTTGGTGCCCACTTTCTCGTAGATGGCATGTTCATTCATGCCCTGTCGGGACAGTTAGAAGTTACACCGGAAGCTAATAAGAGTTATTACATACCTCCCAAGGGAACTTCTTGTTTGGATTGTGCCATTGAAGCATCTCCCAATAGACCATTGCGCATGAGAATACATCTACCTTATGATTATATTTTGGATGTGCGTGCCACAGCTCTGGAGCCTGCCAATTGACAGTGCCGACTAGGCTGCGGACCATCGACCGTGTCGATTGCTTGACTTTTGCTAAACCAAAGTCAGCTATCTTAGCGGTGCCGCGGGAGGTGATGAGGATGTTCGACGATTTGCAATCCCGATGGATGACCGAGGGCTTGCGGAGATGGAGGTACTCCAGCCCTCGCGCAATATCAAGCATAATGTTCAGCTACGAGGAAAAAGTTAGGATAGGTACGTTATCATGAGAAGTGTTTACATACGACTTTAGTCATCGAAGGTGCTTGCACGTTTCGAACATAGTCGAAGAGATCTCCGTTTGAACATAGTTCGCTGATGATCATGACGGGAGTCTCTCGAGTGTTTTCAGGAATGCTAACACCGAGCTGCGAAAGAAACCCGGTCAGCAAGAAGAATAAGCCGTACGGAGAGTACTAACGAAGCGAACGATGTTTGGATGGTCAAAGCCACCCAGGAGTTTCAACTCTTTGATGTCCATGGCGCTTAATTGACCTCTGAACTCTGAAATCGCAATCTTGCGACCCTTGAATTTGCCAATGAAGACATCTTTGAAGCCACCGCTCCCGATCTTCTCCAACTTGGTCAACTTCTCGGGTGGAATTTCGCGGTCTTCTAAGCCCAAGCTCTCCAGATCAAGTTCAAGTTCTGGCTCTGGCTCCTTGTGGCCATTGGGACCCAGCTCACAGAGGCCAGATATGGGTGGGGTGCGGGGCTCATCAGCGTGGTAGTGCTGCGAGCGTAGAAGAACCGGCGGTGTACCACGAGATTTACCGCTGGACGTTTTACGACGAGGCTTCTTAGTCGATGGTGGACGAGCGGTCCCTGTGGACGAAGGGGAAGAGAAACCGCTTTGGGATTGGCGGTCGCGCCACTCAAGGAGTGCAGAAGCAAGTTGAGGCTTGGTTCCGACAACTTCCAGGTCACGAGTCTCACAAAGACGCACCAGGTCGTCTCGGCGCAGACGAACCAGAGTCTTTGCAGTTGCGATAGTGAGATCGATGTCTGGAGGATATCAAATCAGCGTTAGCACCGCAGTTATAGAGAACTGGCTTACCATCCTCCATAGGCTCGTCACTGTCCTCCTCCGTCTCGCCTTCAGCATCGATGTCGATGCTCTCGGCATCATCGACCTCCTCCTCAACCTCCTCTTCCTCTTCGTTCGCGTCCTCCTCCTCGCCAACGTCCTCCTCGTCCTCGTCTTCCCCGCCGACGTCTTCCTCACCGACGATGCGTCCACTACGAAGTTTCCTGGGTGTGACAGAAAGATCCTCCGCTTCATCGTCTGCACCTGCTTCTGAGCCTTCAACTTCCTCCTCTATCTCCTCAGCTATATCATGCTCTTCCTCATCATCACCGTCACTCGGTGGCGTATGCGTCTGCACCCGCCGTGGCCTCAAGTGCTTCTTCACAGGAGACCGCGAACTTCGTACAGAAGGCGAAGGGGACGGTGAACTGGCGAGCTCATCAACCTCCTCTTCATCTTGCACGGCCTCCTCGTCTACCATCTCGTCACTCTCTTCTTCCTGACCACTAGCATCTTCATCGACACTCTCGCTGTCTTCGCGAAGATTCCCGATTCTACCCTTGGCCTTCCGCATTGGTGTGACTCTCCTATCGACCTCGACGGCAATGGGGGGCACCGCTTCTGAATCGGAGGTGCTCGGTGTTTTGCTTCCCTTACTCCTTAATCTTCTGGGACTCGGTTGAGTTATATTAGCACCTTTGGCCCTGGGCGTGCTTTGAATATCGGCCTCTAGGTCTGATAGGTCTGTGAGATCACTTTCTTCAGCACGAGCCTTTGAATGAGCGGGGTCTTCTTCTTCCTCTGATGCTGAGGTCAAAGGTGAGGCCAATTGGACCTGTACGTTGTCGCTGAACTCGACTTGTTTCGCTTTGCCCTTGGCTTTGGTCTGAACTGTTTTGATGGAAGGCATCGTATCCGCAGAGACCTTTCGTGCACGAGTACGTGTCGCTGGTGGAGACGGTAGATACGACTGCTGCGATGACATGCTCCCATTGGGCGATGAGCGAGATGAGCCATTAACCGAAGTTTGCCGCCTAGTTGAAATATCTTTAGTTACTTTTTAAAGATGTCAAGAGGTGATGGTGACTGACCTTGCACCGGAGACACCTCGCCCCAACTTCGCCTTCGAGCTAATACTGGAGGGTCCCATTTGGCCCATACTCAGGCTACGGCCTTTCAGAGGCCTTCCAGAACCGCTACCAAAGTCATTGACAGTTGCACGTCGCCTCAGCAAGTTATTGCCTCCTCTAGGTCTCTTCCACGAGCCTACGGCATCGGTCTCTTCGCCACCGGCAACATTGCCATCATCCTGCTCGTCCCCCACCTCGCCGTCGCTGGAGTATTCACTCCCACCACGGGGTGAGCTTGGAGGTAAGTCAATAGACTCATCGGGTCCATCAGAGTCATCAGGATCATCATCGGTAGCCTCGCGAGCGGCAACAATGGCTTCGACAATTTCTGGTTTTGTCAATGATTCGAAAGAAGATGGGGGAGTGAGACCAGCAGAGGTGTAGACTTCAATCAGCTGATCCTTCCGCAGGCGGAGAAGCTGGCGAGGGCCGGCAGTGTTGATAAGGTAGTGTTCGGCTAAGAAGCGGACATGCGCGTCAGTTTAATACGCGTCAAGATGAGATAATTGAACTGACATGAATCGTCATCTTCATCATCTTGCTCTTCCTCGGACTCATCCGACTTCACTGAAATGGAGGGAGTGTCCACCTCCATTTCGCTTGGCTCCTCTTCGCTCTCCTCTTGCTGTTGTCGCGTCGCCTTCAGACGTTTCTGTCTCGAACCGCGCTTCGACTGAGTAACCACATTCTCATTACTGCTGACCACGCGTTTCCGTTTCGCGCCAACCTGAATCGCCTCTTCTTCCCGCTCTAAGTCGCGCATACTAATGTCCCTACTCCTTAAGGACGTGTCGCGTTTATTGGAAGCCGCCAAAAGCAGACGCGACGGAAGCCTCCTGAGGTTCTGGTGAAGTGCCGCTAGGACTGGTCTGATACGTCCGTTGTTATCTTCTACAGCTGTCTCGTCGTCGCTCTCGTCACTGCGAGCGTCTGGGCGAGCGTGGGAACTTGATGAACGTGCAGAATGCAGGACACCCAAAGCCCGACGGCGTGAATTAGGCGAACGACGAAGAGAGTACTTTCGCCTTCCACCGACTGAACTGGCTGAAGGGGAGGGAGATATGGGCAGGGTATGGTGGTTTCTGGTATGCAGTGGGCGGCGTTGGGCCATACCAGCACAAAGGAGAAATTCAGCAAGCCAGAAGTGCGCCTAAAAGATTGGCTAGAGTATTGTAGACCTCCTCCAAGATGGTTTCAGATAAAGATGTAAAGGTCTTCGCCGTTGTCCTTGCCTTTGCTCGTCGTCGAATAATGTTCGAGATCGACTCCCGTTTGGGGAATGCTTGTTGATGTATGTTTGCCAGTGGCGTCTTCTTTATGCCACACTGGACCGGCTTTGATCGAATCCGGATCTCAACCTCTTGTAACTCATCTGATCATCAAGTTGAAGTTATACATTTGTTTCTAGATGCTTAAAGTTATGAGAATGTGGTGCGACTGCTATGTATACACAACAAGTTGAACCTGAAAACTCCATATCGGTACATCATCTTAACAGCATTCATTTGGACCCGACAATCGATCGCCCTTCTTTTTGTCCTGGTGCTGTACTTACCCCACGTCTGCATGGTGACAACCCGGTGGCACGGGCTTTGACGCAATCTTACCCTGCTATTCTAGAACCAGCTTCGAACTGTTCCGAACAAGGAGGTCGACAAGAGTTATAGTAAGTATCATGGTCAGCATGCGCACTCACAAGCTCGGTTCTCGGAGCTCTGCTGCAATGCAATGTATCAGCCCGGAGTCATTCTGCAGTTCAGGTAGCGTTGAACTTCTGGGAGCTGGGACGTTAGATTCATCTCATCGACGGTGCCCATGATATGTGTAATGCGCCATACATCGGTTCATCGAACTTTCATCGTCATAGATGACGCCCGCCAGCATTGGCTATAAAGCTCTCGGACTCCCTCGCATCGTGTTCCTGCATACAAGTCACCATGTCGTCTATCGAACCCAGCACCGAGCGAAAGCATGAGGTTTACCACACCTCGGCCTTCCACGCTGCAGGCGAAGCCATCATGTCGTTCGCACCTGTGAATGCTATACATCAACACCTATGTGCGTTTCATTACTATGCTGACGATCGGAAGCGGCAGATTGAGGTCAGTTTTCTTCGAACCTTGACGAGAATTATGGACACAGGATTGATTGCGTCCATCACGGCTGGCTCTTTCTACTACTAGGCACATCACTTTTGTCACTACTGGTCCAAGGATCTGCAGTACGTCGTCCGCATATACCTCCTTTTATCAGAAGGCTCTTTATTAATAGCACTTTCTTGCTAGTCAATGCGTGATATACGACAGCGATCAGCCGAACGCGCGCCTCATAGGAATCGAGTATATCATCCCTCGAAAGACATTCGAGGCGTTGGACGCTGAAGAAAAGCGATACTGGCATTCTCACAAATACGAGGTAACATAGTTTTATATGAGGAATCTGCTTCATGCAGCTGATCAATATGTATTGGCAATCAGGTTGAGAGTGGGATGCTTGTGCTCCAGGTACGATAGTCATCAAGCAAATAGCGCAAGGCCTCACTGATATTGATATCCATGTAATTCAGACCAAATCACTCGTCCCAAGTAAATATGCATTGCTTAAATGGTTTACACGACACTGACTCTTGCACAGATGCTGTGAACGATACTGCTGAACAGCCCGCTATGCTCGAGTTGCAGGATACTTACGGCAAAACCATCCACACATGGGCACCAGATATTCACGCAGAGCTGCCTCTCGGACCACGTAAGCAGTCTTCCCCACTCCGAAAGACAGATGCATGCTTACAAGCATCTGGAAACAGCGAATCTTATGATGTCCTTCACTGGTCCGGGTGTGGTTGACGAGACCAAACTGCGCGAGCGCGACGAGAAATTAGGCATCAGCACGGAGGCGAAGCGGAAGCTCAGGGCGGGGTATTTGCCACATACCGAAGAACCTGCTGAGGGGTGCGACATTGGAGATAAATCAGGTAAGACTGTAGTTTTTATTGCGAAAGATGTGGATATGAAAGCTTGAGATTCTTTAACTTTCACTATAAATACACAAATTCATGCTGGGCTAAGCGCATTAGCAGAGGGACGGTCAGCGACATCCACATTATCGGTGTGACCATCGTCTAATGTCCGCTTCGAGAACTCTAAACTATCTCGGCGCTCTAATCTGTAAGAATTGCCGTTTGCGGGACGCTGAAATGTCTTTGAAGCTTTGCGAGCCTGCTGGACAGAAATATCAGCACGTACAATGCGTTCACATTCCACTACTTACCTCTGATTTTCTGGAAGAAGCATTGACCGCAGTTCCTGCACTGCTGCCCAATTCGGTAAGATCTGAATCATTCATCGCAGTACGAAGTGAAGAGCGTGCATTAAGGCTGCGTGCAAAATAATTGCAGAATAAGTGGAATTTTTGAGGCAATATGAGATGGTCGACTTACGACGCCATCAGCGAGTTTGAGTACACTGATCGCGGTGGTGAAACAGGTGAATTCGAGACAACCGGTGTGACTCACGTTTCGAATAGAATATAGATACGGCAACCCATAGAGCTGGAAAAAATCTGTTAGAATGTCAACAAGAACAATCTTGGTTGTATACGCACTAGTATTCGGCAGGACCAAACAGAATATTAGCATCAACACAGCAGCCAAGCTGGTAATTAACCCAGTTTCTAAAACAGAGACGTCAATCTACGATATAACACGATCACCAAAACCACACTTACCAAGTGTCCATACGACAAGCTGATTTAGCGCCGTATCTGTCCTGCGTTGGGTAAAGGTGAGCTGCGTGCTAAACACAGATGCTCGTGCAAACCTTGCATGACCAGTCCTTTCGCCTCGCAATAGGACACAAAGAGATGTCGTGTTGATCAAATCGACCGACAACTGCATCACTAAAACAGTGATCACCAGGGGACGGTATTTGTGGTCGAATACAGAAATGGTGTCGCTCTGGAGATTTTGCGCCACGTAGAGGATGACAATATCCAGAGAAAGGACCACGGCAGAGCCAAACCACGATATGGCTGTGATCCACCACTGGTGAGAAAGCGCGTACACACGATAAGCAAAGAACCCCTTCGGCCTGCGTGAGCTATTGCGACGCCATCGGACTACCAAGCGGCATACATACCTGAACCAATGCACCCATAAGACCATCAAAGAAAGCGCTCGTATTCCATTCCCAGTGCCAATTCGGCTGCTCAAAGGCAGCAATGTTCCCAAAGGTAGTCACAGTCGTGTGGTATAGGAATTCAACGGTAAATGCCGTTTGCAGTATGTCGACTAGGCTAAGGTCAAACGATCAGAGGCCCTTCGAGTGCAATGAAGTAGCCTGGCTCACAACACTACGGGCACCAGCAGCCTGAGTCGCCAAGGGTCTTTGGGTCGATCTTGACTGGCATGTCGATTTCAAGCTGGGAACAGCACAAGAATTTTCGCAGGAACTCACGAGTAGTACAAATACACCTGTGTAAAAACCAGCCCGGGGTAAGAAGCGTCGACTGACATTCATAGAGCACTCGCCTGGATACAATTCGTTCCAAACAGGACACAGCTCATGAGAACCCCGACCTGCCAAATGTCAATGCTCTGTCCACTGCAAAGCAGACACATGTCGCACCAGAACGCCGCCCAAAGTGGAATCAAGACCCGACAACATGATCAAACTGCTGCTAAGATGATCAGATCATAAGCTGGGTGTGCTGAGGTCTGCACTAGTCGGGTGGCAGGATGGCGACCTGTTAAAGCAGAGAACCACGCCAGTTCTCAGGCTATAAATACGCCGAGACAGGTTGACCGCGGCGCTCCGAGTCTTGTGCGATCCCCTGCGATACCGTTGGTGCGGTTAAGGGCGATCAGATGGTAGGATACATTGCAGGCAGGAAAAATCCCCTGGCGGCTCCTGGCGGTTCGAAAAGGTGTTACTAAAGGACGGATCCGCGGATTTAGGTTACTTGATAGATCACTAACCTAAAGCCTACTATACAGCTACTATATACATACAACCGTGGAGTCTGGTTTGTCATGCGTCGTAACATCTCCGTACTGGGCAGAATCATGTGAAGCTAGATGGAACAACGCTCAGTTGATAAAAAGCTAGATTCATCAGTTCCTCATTGGAGGATAGACCGTCAGGATTACGCAAAAAAGTATATCTTCCAATGGAAGAATCATTGAGCGACGCCAGCAGGACTCGAACCTGCGCCCTACAAGAGGAATTGATTTCTAATCAATCGCCGTAACCACTTGGCTATAGCGCCTTGAAGTTTGACCGTGGCAGTGCAAATACAATCAGACTGCAAGTGGCGATCTTATCTTATCCCCATCAATTATGTAAGATCATGTGCCACATACTCCGCTGCGATGAGATTGAGCAGTGAGCGTGGGATTCTCAAGGCGCTATAGCCAAGTGGTTACGGCGATTGATTAGAAATCAATTCCTCTTGTAGGGCGCAGGTTCGAATCCTGCTGGCGTCGCTTGAGTTTTGCCTCGGTTCAAAGCCGTGCCTTTTTTATCTCCTAAGTCCAATCCTTTTGCCCTCTGATCAATATATAACATGGGTAAGATGCCGCTGAATATGTACATTTTCTCTTATATCTCGATGATCAGCAGGTGTTGCCCTATGGCTTGTGCCACCGCCTGCTGAGCGGGCGGTCATCCAAAAGATCATGGACTCCCATCCGCCATCCAATAGGTCCAGATCGCCCAAATCCTATCCCCATTTCGAGCCCCACATCACCCTCGCGGCCTCTCTGCCCTCCTCACTCACCCCCGCCACCATCCTCGCTTCCGTGCCCCCCGGGGCCCCTGGCGCGCCCAAACTGCGCGCTCGCTTCAAATCCATTGAAGCCGGCGACGTCTACTTTCGCTCAGTTTATATCGATATTGAAGCTTCGCCCGAGCTTATCCAGCTGCGCGACGACATACACGCCAAACTGAGGGAACACGCGAGCGTTCACCCCAAGGCGCCGCGCTTCCCGCACATGTCGCTGTACTACATCGACGATGCGGACGCTGCGGAGCGGCGCACGGCCGCAGAGGACCTGCAGGGCCAAACTCAAACTCACGGCGGTGGTACACTCAAATTGGGCGGACTGTCAGGCTTCGACGGCGCAGAAATATGGGTTGTGCGGTGCGAGGGGCCCGTCGCGGAGTGGGCGCCCCTCGCGAAAATGGACTACTAGTAATACAGGAATGAGCGTGCGTTGCGTACGGCGATATGTAAGTAGCTACAATGCGAATTTAGGGATAGGACAGCGAAGCGAAGATAGCGAGTGCGGGTGCGGGTGCGAATATTATATATGCTGCGGCCGGGCGCGATATGTATACTTATAGAATAATGAAAGCAAACGAGACGAGAGCAGGAATCGGGGATCGGGGTCTAAGGGGACTTGAGCGCGGGCGCGCCCGCGGGGTCCGCGCACGGCGTGTAGAGCGGCAGCGGCGTCGAGTAGTCGATTTTGCGATCCCCATTCGAGTCGAAGAGCTGCGAGTACGCCGGCAGGCTGTGCGCGTAGGGCAGGCTCTTGGACATCGCAATCGGCGACGGGGATGGGGATGGAGACGGTGTTTCTGCAAACGGCGGGGACACGGCCCCAGGCGCAATGTGCGCGAACTGCAGCGGAATCGCGAAGCTCAGCCGCTCGTGCAGCGGTGCCGCTCCCGGGGCCTCGTACGTGCACAGCAGCGACACTTGCGCCTCGTGACGCACCGCGAACAGCGGCGTGCGCTCGGACGCGCGCAGCTGGCGGGGCGGCGGACTCTGCAAGGCCAGGCGGACGCTGCCCTCAACGGTGTACCACGTCGGCGCGGCGCGGGCCGCGTGATCGTCCGCGAATATGCGACCATCGCCGGCGAGCGCGAAGGACATGGGCGCGAGGGTGTCTGTGACGGAGAAGGAGCGGGTGACGCAGGTGGCGGAGTAGAGGCGCTCGCCGATGAGGCCGGTCTCGAAGAGGGTGTGGAGTCGGTGGGGTGCGAGGAGGGCGCGATGAGGTGGTTGGTTGGAGGGCGAAGGAATGGGGTAGTAGGTCAAGAAGTCGCGAGAAGGGGTTCCTCTGTACAGCTCGTTAGTAAAAGACGTGGCGGTATCATGCTGGGACTTACCGATATCGCTCGATTTGTTGGACATCGACGGAAAATTCTGACAGGCGCAAGCGCGTGCAGTCCTCCTCGCTCAAGTCGCTCGTCCGTAGCCGAATGGTGAACGGCACATCGGTCGCATCCGCTGCGAGGTATTCGGGCACAGAAATCAGAGCCTGGATTTTGGAGATGATTTCGCTGGGAATCTGTGGCTCTGCGGATATGCACTCCTCCCCCGGGCGGAGAGCGAAGTTTGCGTTAGGAAAGAGCGACCCAGGCGCAGCAGGGACAGCTGGTGGGTCGAGGAAGCGGGATAATGTTATCGGATATCTCTCCGCATGGACCAATTTCGATTTAGGACGGAAGATTGAGCATAGCGTCGAGAAAGACCATGTACGGTCACTGACGTCGTCCAAAGGCGCGAATTTAGCAGTGGCATACAGTGAATAGCGGGTGCCAGTTGCCTCGTCCATCCAATCTCCATAGGTCGATGTCGCGGGCAACCACCCGGGTACAGGTATATCAAAGACAACGTTCCATGTGCACGGCTTATCAGAGTGTTCGTGTCCCTCATTGCTCAGCTCAATGGGATCGCTCGGCGCGAGCTCCCGGGTGATGGAACAGAGTCGGAGGGGCGCATAGCCGATCTCACGGGTGATGACCTCGGACTGACCCTCAAATGTGATCGTAAGAGATTGGAGGAGAAGACGGGTAGCTCTCCGTGTCTCAAACATGGAGGCTGATGATGCTATAGAAATGGAGACATGGCCAGAGAGCGAATAGGCTGATCTGCAGGGAACGATTAGTCAGCTACGATTTAGGAAGATACAATACAACGCACGAGGTGTCTGGCGCGCCGTACATCTCCAGAGAATGCGCAAGCGGACTGATAGCAATAGAGACAGACATAGCGATTGCAGAGGAGACGACGAGAGCAGCTGGGGCCACACCCCGCCATCATATGTTCGCCTTTATAAATCGGTTTGCGGCGCGACAAGATAATTACAACAAAGCGCAGATGATGCGGTTCTTGGGAAACCAGGGCGAAGATGTCAGACATGTCACTAGCAAATCGAGCTATTCCCATTGTCTGCTCGGAATCCACGAAAGGACATGACAAGAAGAGTACAAAGAGCATTCAGCTGTCAACAGCTCTATTTTGCCCGGGGCGCTTATCATGTCTCCGGTGCGGCCACACTGCAGAGAACAATGCAACACTAAAAGCATTGTCTTATGTACTTGTTAAAGATCGACCTTCAGCTGCCGTCTTTTAGCGAGGAAGATCCTTCATTGCCGCCAGGCTGGACACACTAATATCTTTACACGGCATCCCAGTCATGACAGGAATCAAAATTGCAGATGCACCCCCCTCAATTGACCCTTCTATCTTGGCTGTCGAGTCCTGCCTCGCAGTGCCGGTCCAGATAGGAGTGACTTACCGACGGTTGCTGTCCTTCTGATTGTCCTCGCTCGCCTGACATGGCTAATTCTTCATGCACTGGATCAAATATGGCCTTGCAAGGTCGATACACAATAACACAACCCCTATGCAA
>JACXVL010000184.1:6036-35874 GCA_014898675.1 Athelia sp. TMB
TAATATGCCATATCTACAGCCGCCGAGTCAGTTGGATAGAATTTCCATGTATGTCGCTGCAATTCTCAGTCAGGAAACCAAGGGGTTTTGCACCCGATCTCAAACACAGGACGCGACTATCTCGCATTAGCCAACGCGCTCGTCTCCGGACACGGGGACGCTCAGAGTTTAGAAATCGTTCTGAGGCGCTTGACGCAGATCTCGCGCCAGTTGTTTCAGTCTTCGTAGAGAATTAGGGGAGTGGCCTTGCAGCTCGGCTCTGAATGCTCGTGGAGGCACTCCATGGATATGGAAGATTGCCTGCAGCAGCTCATCTTGCCGGGTCGGGATAGGTGAATTCTGCATCTGATCGTCTATTAATATATGGATCTATGATTACTATCCATGCATATGGACAAGTGGTATGGCGTGGTGCTAACAGTCCACTCGGGAAAAATCTGAAAGTCTCGTTAAGCTGGGTATCACCGTATCAGAGGATATAAATCTGTGGTATAATACTGTCCAGTTTCTATTTAGATATGCATATTGACAACAGCACTAATATTTCTTACCGATGAGTGCATATTATTCCTACTTCCTCTCTGTACAGTGCAAGCCGCGCAAACCTTGGCAGGCACGGGCGCTGTATAGCCGCTCTGCCGCAGATTACACAGGTTGTAAAAATTCACGACACGCAGATGGCTCTGGACGCAAGTGTTAATATGCATACATACATTTGATCTCCTGATCTTATGACAGCTGTTTTACCATTGAATATTGATGGGCCGCATCCACGAAATTGTGGGTTCTCCCAATGCGGCCGAGATGGTGTAAATTTACCGAAAACGTCGACAGTCTCTCCACCGCGGCTCCATCTTGTCCACTGTTTAGGGGAAAAAAAGTGTCATTTCTGGGAGTTGCGCATTTTCCTGGCGTGGCCCATCAATAGTAAAACAGCCAGAAAGGCATCAGCGGAAACGTTGGAATCATTCACATGTCCTACCCCAACTGTCCAGAGGATGGATGGACCATAATACTTAGTCCGCTTCAATTTGTAATGTACTGAACGGATGGGTATTGTCCATCCCTACTCTTCTCAAATTACGCACAGGCAAAGTCAAATCGGCTGCTAGCTCTTTGAATTCATAAGAGATCATCCTGGAGGTCTACTTCCTAGTGGAGCAGGCGGAGAAGCTTAAGGTGGTCGAGCATGTCAATACGGATGCTCAGTATGCAGATCACGCGCTGAACACGCAGTGATAAGTTGGACAGGGATTATCGTGATGTCGGAACAAGTAACATCTTATGAATACATAGCGGCCTCCCTGATATGCATATTTCTCTTGTCACGAAGGGGCATGCCTTGTCAAGAATGCACCGACGGACAAGCTTGGTCAGATATGTGAAGGCCCAACTTTGTGTGAGAGACTCTGGGACCGATCGGCGGGCGCCGCCTTGCGGAATGCTACGCCGCTAAGAAAGTAGTCAGCTGGCATATCGCCAGACAAGCGTGCCCGAACCAATGGCTGCTGTCTCGCAAAAGAACCCATGATTCTACCAACAGTGTCTGTCACCTAGGGCGTGGCCACGGCGAGCCAGGTTGACATCTGGGAAGTCAGGGAGTGGTTTATCAGATGGAGGGCTCAAAGCTTCGGGCTCAAACTAGGCAAGGAACGACGGAGATTACTGGGCGCATGGCCGAGCATGCATTATTCATTCCAGAACTCGGAAAGACGGTCACTGAGGTCGCGAGTCCGGATAATCGGAAGCCTGACGTGCATTTCGATTATCGATGAGTGGGGTCTAGAGAAGGTGATGTATATTGAGGTTAGTATTTAGACCATGCAACACCCAATAACATCCAGACGCATTCATCCGAGTCAGTGATCATGAGCGACGTACGGCGATATTAACAATGAGGTCGCCGTTGTAGATGCCGGCATTTCGGCCTCCCATAGACTTCGTGCTGAGTGCATAGGATGCGTCGTTGAGGTGTGATATTCGGCTAGGTTAAGAGCCGCAGAGCGCTGGTCGTAGCATAGCCGTATTGATGATGTGGAAGGCCATCAATTTGGTCGAACAAGGAGGTCGGAGCGAGACAATCGCAACCGTGACCGCGCCACCGGCTGCCCATTGTGGGATCGCATTTTCGGGGGTTTGACCTCGTCCGTCATCCATTCAACCTGCTTCTCGCTGTTATGGACGTCGACGACCAACATAATACTCAATCAAGTCACACAAACGCAGTAGCAGGCCCTTCTACTCTCCCAGATCTCTTCTTCCCACCCCCAGGTCTCTGCGACTCCCTTTCACCCCACGCTTACGAACAGCCGTAGCTGACCTCGTTCTTTCATTTCTGTAGCTCAACCCCAACCACCGGCGCATCTAGCAAGCACACAGGACCTGCTCGGCCGATTTCAGCTTCTCTCCGCATATGATAGACATGTTAGGCCTCATGTCGTCACGGAGGATCCTCCAGCGACACCAGGGGCCATCGATAAAGGCAAGGGCAAGGAGAAGGAGCTCGCTACGGCGACGCCGGACGATGGCCAGGACGGTGATGACGAGGACGGGGGGAAGGGAGACAAAAAGAAGAAGAACAGTTATAAGCATCTCATCAAAGGTGTTCCTGGTGCGTGTTACCCGCACGTATGTCGCGGCACCTGCGCACTGACTAACTCGGTGCTGTGCTACTATTAGGGAAACATTCGATGAGAAAGGACGATTACTTGATGACCATGATGCAGGTCCCTCCGAAGCAGCGCATATCGATTACGCCCTTCGATCAAAAGACACAGCGAGAGGCGTTCTCTGTTAGCTTAGAGGGCCTCAAAGGCGTGAGTGCTCCTTGGGTGACTGCCACTCATTACCAGTACAATTGACGTCACTTTGCAGTGGAATGTAAATACACTAATACTGGAGTCCGCACAAGCGCGAGAAGACAGGAAGAGACGAAAGGAGTTGAAGAAGCTCGCAAAATCGAACGTCGTGTCCGGACCTCTCTCTGCCACATCTCCCATTGCAGCAGTGTCTGCAAACACTTTCGCCGCACCCACCCCTGGGTCGAGCGTAGGGGCCGTGTCTAAACCTGCCCGACCGCCTCCCGTCCAAATACCAAATAATAACGATACCCCGCGGGGCGGAACGCCACGAGCTACACCCACGTCCACCGTCTCACAACAACACTTAATACCTAACCCGGGGACGCCGACAGAAAAGAGAGGAAAGAAGCGGGATCATGAAGAGTCATCGAAGGTGGTGCAGCAGCAGCAGAATCGGAGCTTGAGTCAGCAGAATGGTGTTGGGACGCCTAGGCCCGGCGCGCTTAATGGGAACGGGATCCCGCGGGCAATTAAGAAACAGCGGATGGTGCGTTGACCAGGGTCTTTCCATTTTTGATCGCAGGCTCATCTCACACCGTGTGCCAGGACATGGCTGGTCAAGCTAGGGATATGCCAGTCCAACAGCAGCCCACCCCCCAGGGAGTGTGACCCTACAGGACATTCAGAGTAATGCCTGGGCTCTCATATCATACTGCCTCTCGGCACATTCCGATGCTTTGGCAAAGCGGGTACAGGACTTGGGGACTGCCATCCCATTCACTATTTAACACCCAACATCCAGTGTCATCTGGCTCTAACATATCACGGCGTCATCCACTCACGCACAGCCACGTTCTTGAACGACAACCGCATGCACTATCATCTTGCACTCACATACAATAACTACATGTCTGTAATATCCTACCACTGCCGAATCTAAGGGTGAATCGCGTCGTATCATGGTCAACACATGTCTTTATCCACGCTTCCTTTACACATATATGGTAGCTGGGCGAACTGTTGCTTTATACATCTGTGGAAGTGCTATTAATTTCACACTGACCCGATGCCATCGCACCTGTCCACTGCACTGATGTGGCGTCGCATAGTAGTCGCTTCGTCAAGATGTTGCCTTGTGTATGTTGTCTATGGCTACTGTTGAATTTCTGACAACGCCCGCAGGAGGGGCTCAAATATGCATACGTATTTTGAAATACCCATCGAGTGTGAGCTTATAGTCTTGCATAGTGCTAGTCGAGCGGGAATACGAATATCATGCTATTCTGTTGTATTCGAGTGGTTGTGACATTTCGAGTTGATAAATGAGGATACTTGGGGAGATTTGAGAGATCAATCGAGGACCTTGAATAATAACATTCGATCGGTACAGTATGTGATTTCGAGTGGATTGGCTACAGTTTGGACATCTGTGGCGGTGCATAAACTGCATTCAAGCTTACGAGTCCTGTAAACGATTCATATTCACCCCTGCACGCAGCGTTGACGAAGGAGATGAAATAGAAATTCACATGTAAAGCATTAGAGGCATCGTGACGACATGAGAGGTCAAGTAAAGTCATAGTAAGTCATAAATGAAAGATAGAGTATAGGTATAGAGCACAAAAGCAAGGTATATGAGGGATATATCGATACACACAACTTCACAGCCAGTTACCGTCGACCAAGGTTCAAATTTCCAACACTGCGATTGCTGATCCCGCCTTGCTCGAAACTTTTCCGCATTCGCCCGTCTTCCCCAGCCGGAGTCTTCAAGGAAGAGTTGGATTTCTTTGAGTCCAGCGAGAACGCATTCCCTACGGGCATGCTGAGTCGCCGTATCCAGCCTTTGGGCTTCTCGGGCCGCAGTGTGATAGGTGGTTCAGGAGGGCGGAGGTCATGGGGAGAAGGGGTGCTTCGCATCCGGTATTTAGATGCAGAGCAAGTGGCGCACCCGCAGAAATCGGCATGTCCTGTCGCCGACGTCCGATTCGCTTCGGCAGGCGATGGCGGTTGGGACAGCGCACGCGAACTGGGAAGGTGGGTGGATGAGGCAGAAGGAGGCACAAGGTGCGTAGTGCTGTACGAATGACGAGCCCTTGAGATCACAGGAGGTGGGTATGGCGCGTCCATTTGAGAATACCGACGCTGCGCGTTTGTTGGAAGATTCACGCTTTCAGATAAACGCGAGTCATCTCCACTGCTGTTTGAATACCCATCATTGTACCGCGACTGAAGAAACTGTGCACGATCTTGCTCCAGCTCGCGGGTCCGCATTTCTAATTGCAGTTCACGCGTTCGGAGCGCCTGTTCGCTGGCCTTCTTCTCCTGTTCGGCTTGCTCCCGAAGCCCCCTTAGACGCGTGAGCTCTTCCATGTTGGCTTCAGTCGAAGGAGAAGGGAAGCGGACAGGTTTTCCATCGGGACTCGTCTCTCGATAAGGGCTTGGGCGAGGTGAGTGTACCTCCAGTGTCCGTGGCGAGCGCTCTTCGGTAGGCGACACTGCGCGTCGCCGGGGAGAAATGGGCCCTTCTGCGGGCTGATAACGAGCAGCAAGGTTATTAACACTGAGTGGAAGGCGAGGCACATCTTTCGGAGGCGGCGAGGAGGGTTCAACCTATGCAACCGTGCCATTAGATCCTTCATCTTGCGAAGGTATAACATATGCACTCACTTGTGATATATACTTGCTGCGAATCGCAGCAACGACACCACCCGAACTCGTCGTCGACGCATTCCTCTCCATCCTCTTTGGTGATTGAGACTCATTGGCGAGCTGCGCCAATCTGGCAGGTCTACTCAGTCCAAACTCAGTTGCGAAGTAGTCTCCGCGCTGTTTATTGTTGATGGGTGAATCTTGGCCAGAGTCCCCGGATGGTCCTTTGAACGCATCCAAGGACGGACGACGGGTACGTGTTGGAGATGCCCTGGGATCCATCTGTGGCAGGGCCCTTTGCGAAACGCCGTTGTCGATTGATTGGGTGCTGCGATCTGCAGACTCTCCGTGTCCCACAGTAGCAGGGCTCTCCTCCTGATGTCTAACCGGCACACGGCTGGGCGATCGCAGGTCGTTCGATGATCCTCCGTGTCCAGTAGTGGCTTGAATAGTTTCCTGGCTCACGGCTGCGGCCATGGGTGATGCAGGAGACCTCGACTCTCCCCTCAGGACTGCATTTTCATCTGGCAGCCGCTCTGGTTGCATTGGCTGGGGAGATTCCGACAAAGGGGGCAGACGAGACGAGCTCGCGGAGGCCTGTTGCGACGAACTGGGTGAAACTTGTTGGTACGGTTGCGCAAGCAAAGGCAGGGGCTGCGTGGTCTCAGATGCCTCCTGCTCTGGTGGAGTTGGCACATAGGATGGAGGTGATGGAAATGATGATAGAGATGTTACGGAGCCCACTGTGTCCGCCCACTTCTCGTTACTTGCGAATGCTGGCCGTGGCGGCTCAAGCGTCGTCGGTGGAGGGTTTGGAGAGTGACCCGATGATGATGCAGTGAAGGACGGTTTGCGGGATATGAATGGTTCTGCAGTAGGCTTTGTGGGCATTCTCAGTGCTAGGTTCTCGAGCGAATCGTTCCTATCGCGGGCCTCGGCGGCGAACGCGATAGGTCTTTGCGGCTGGAATTCTGGAGTGACTGCTTCAAAGTCTCGACTATCTACGGGTGCTCCTAAATCTGGTAAATCGCGCGGGACAGGGCCATCCCAGCCGCCTTCGCAGTACATGCGCCATTCGCTGAGTTGGCCGACGACAGGGGAGAAGCGCCTTACATGTTCGCAAGAGCGAGTCCACTCAGCGTCTGCTATGCGCGACAGGCAGGCAGCAACACCATGGTTTGCGACTGTGTGCTTTTTGGACACTGACAGCGCGTGATTGCTGCAAACCGTATAAGCGAGGCGGTCAGGAAATCGACAGACAAGGCGCACTATTTCTCAGCTGATATCTCCGGACCAAGTGTGCTGATGAGATTGATATAACGAGCATGTTCGTCGCTGACGTCCCGAGCATTCCTCTTGGTCTTGCGCTCGTAGGTCTGTCCTATACAAGCAAGTTATTATGAAGATATGCTCTGGGATAACGCCACTCACCAGCCTGTTTTATGCGTGCGTTGGCATTACTAATCTTCTCGTCGTGCGCCTTCTCTTCTTTCTTGTTATCAACGACGTCAGTCGAGATGATACTCAGACAGCGCTAGCAGCTTACGGCCAGTTTCTTGAACCACTTTTTGACCTCTGAGCTAATGGCATCGCATTCCTTGTCTGCTATCTTGCTGAACTTGGCGTCGATGTCCGACATGACATCGAATATGTTTGCACTTGCGATGAGCGCATTGGCTATCGGGTATAAGCATCCGTATCACAATGATGCTTCGATCGCACTCACCAGCAATGGTCCCCGTAACTTTCAGACCAGCCGTTTCACGCAGTGCCTTAGCCAACTTCTTCTGCAAGACCAGTGCACAACCCGCAGCTTCGCAGTAATCGTTCAGAGTGTTTATCACCGTCTCGAATGATTTGCAGGACTTGTGGATTTCTGCCCTCTCGAACAGTACATCTTGATGCGCCTGTTCGCTGGCCATTGTGGCACGGAGACCAAGCGGTATGCTAGCGAGGGGTCTAATTATCAGAGAGCTGCTGCTGGCATCTGAGCAGAGGCGGCGACCGATTGCGGCATAGAACTCGCGCACGTGGCTGGATGCGTCAGCGCCTCAAACTTGAACTACTCAAGTAAACTTGGATCATGATGAATGCCCCTTCCTGTTCATGATCGTGAGTACTTACTCGAGCCCTAAAGCCTAACAATCTTTGAGAAATGAGAATATCCACAACGGGAGCGCTCTGTCACTAACGCAGCATGTGCTCCGTTACCGCACAAATATCATTCTCACCGCAAGACATGATAAGATTTTAGGGCATGATGTCCATGATGTCCTTTCCAAAAGACTTGGCAGTGTCATATGTGTAACTAAAATAAGAATAATAGCATGCGTAGTGTAAGTACATGTCTTTCTTCCTAGACTCTCCAAATGGGTCGCGTATTGTTTATCCTGAAAGAACACACGTGGACTGATTGTCGTGTCATCAGCATCGCGTCTGTGAAAGCCTAGCGAATATAGCGGGATCGAAGACTTTAGCTGTCCCAGTCTTGACACGCGTTACATATACACCAGGGATCAGTCGCAAACTTGGGATGTAGGGACTAAAACGGCGCTCAACCTGGTCAGCCTCTGTCAATATTTCCATTCTGCAAAGAAAGACGCACATTTCCTCTTCGCTGCCAAAGCGCGGAAGCAAGCCCATGCGGCCCGTCAGAAGCGTCCAGGTCATGCCTTCGGTCAAGGCCTGTTCCTTGGTTTTCTCCAGCTGCGTATGTCTTTCCGCCTCTTCGCCGCCAAAGAAGAACATTCGTGTTCCTGGCAGCCACAGCACCTTCAAATTCGGAAGATCCTTGGAGCGTGCTAGGGTGGCTCGCAGGATAGCGTCGTCACTTTGAATTTCTTCGTAGTACCGACTCTGATGTGCCATGCCTAGCTCTACAATGGTGGGCGAGACCAGCGCAAGGGCACTCGTGGCCGGCAGCGAAGTGCGAAGGGAGATTAGGCTCTTCATCGTTGGCAGCGCTGCCAGTAGAACCGAGGCGAGTTCAGGGGAGCGGGTGCCGTAAAATAATCGAAGCAGTGAGGGCGCGATCAGCTCAAAGGCACTTTTGAGAACAGTGGGAGGAATGTCGTCCATGTCATCCAACTCCAGGGTGTGCAGCGTGTCTTTGGAGTGCCGGACGACGTTAAGCCAATCGTCCCAGTTGTTTCCTTCGAAGCGACCGCAGTTCTAAGTGAAAGAGAGTTGGGTCAGGTGGCTGGTTAGGCCTTCAAACAAGTGGAAATCGCCCTTTAGGGACGCAGTCGCAAAGGAGGATAACTCCTCCAGCGAGGTCATACTCTGAGTCAGTATGGTAGCTATCGCGGTGTCGCATCGTATCATCTCGAGACTGTTGAGTCAAACAGCATGAGCGCTCTGCCGCATGACTAGGCCTTGGCACGCACCTTCGCACAGTCGCCAAGTTCGTGAAACGTGTGGTGGGAGTCAAGTCCGCCCCGTAAGACTTTGGTAAATCCAAGTACCGTCTGATCTTCAGCGTCTGTAGCCCCGTCAGGACCTCCAGCACGTCCCACAGGTCCTTACCCGCCTTCTGCCGCTTCGCCACTGCCTTCGCCATGACCGATGCCTTTGACGGCAGCTGCTGCTCCCCAATGACGTGAATATCGAGCTCGACGATCAGCCCGGCGATGGCAGGCGAGTTCACGACCGTGCGCCGCAGCTTGGCCATCTGCTCAGGCTTGTCTTTAAAGAACAAGCAGCGGTAGAGGGACTCGCGCGCGATCGAGTGCCAGTGCTTGTTCACGCGGCACATCGCGCCGAGCGCGCGTGTGCGGTAGTTGACTTTGCCTGTGTAGTTAGGGGGCGGGCTGGCGGCATCTTGGATGATTTGCAGCAGAAGCTCGGTTGGGACGGTTGCGCCTGCGCCAGAAACGCCAGTGGGGGCAGTACTCGATTTGGCAGCTTTGGTCTTCTTGCGAGGCGGCATTGACAATGTATTCGAACGCGGGGATAGCTTGGAAGGTTTCTTGGGTAGAAGTGGGTGATATTATCGTTAGGTTTTAAGCAAGAAGATCAATCAACGCGAGTCACGGCGACGGTCAGGCACAAGCGCCGCTGGCAGCGCCCTGCCCATGGCGGCGCGTCGGGCGCATTTAGCTGGTGCACATTTGACTCGATTCTTGTGAGGGGAGCCTAGGACTAGGTTGCCAACGATGTACGTCAATGATATCGATAATGAGTCAGGCTCAGGCTGCTCCACGAATTGATTCAGAATTGTCCAAGAATGAGATACTCGTAATTAGGCACGCTTCCAACAGCGGTTTGCTGCACCTAGCTTGTCGCTTGCATTCTTAACAAGCTTTGTTACTCGATATTATTACGAATGCCCTATCGTCGATGTGAGCTTGCAAAATGAATTCGAATGGGGTTGTTGGAGAGTGGAAGAAAGAACAAGTCCGAACGAGAGTCCCAACCGCGGACGCTGTCAGCCTGGCGCGTCTTGATGGCCAGACGGGCGTCTGTTCCGTTCTGCGTCCTCACCGTTACCTCTTTGACCCGGTTACATATCAACTCGCACATAGCATAAGTTCAGAAGCCGACGCGTGCCACCCGCACGTGAAGGGTCCAGGATGTTACCAGCTTCTACAAGACCTTCATTGACTCTGGGAGTGCTGGAGTCATATTATGGTGAAGCAAAAGACATGTTAAATTACCTTGTTGCCAGGATCGACAACAGTCATGGCCGTCTGGGTGACCTCACAACTTATATTCTCAGGGAATCTGACACTCCTACCTATCGAGCCCTCCTCAATGAAGCTGTTGTCGCGTTGAAGACATCTTCGACCAAGAGTCAACCCGCGCGTCGTTTTCAGGTGTATCCACCCATGATGTATATGAAAGAGGTCAGATCACTGTTAAGCTTACTTAATGAATACTCCTCATTCATTTGTAAAGATCATCGACAAAGCGCAGGAGATGTTATTCGCGAAATCCGGGGGCAAGCCAGGCAATGTCATCACAAGCGGGTATCGACAAGTGCGCGTAACATCAGTTCTCTCGCGGGATGAGCGTTGACCATAATTAGCTACAGGTTTCTGGACGAGGATTTCAAGGCAAATCAGGGCGTCCTGGAATAGAAAACGCGTTTGTGAACACCATCATCACAGCCTTGAAGGCCCCTGAATGGGAGACTCTACTCGAACGGTTGGCCTATATTCAAACTCATTCAAACAAGCATCTAATAATTTGGAAGGTTAGGCATCGATGTCATGCTCCACTTGTTGACAGAAACGTCTATCTTCGTATCCCTGCCGAATCAATGCCTTTGTCAAGTCACTGGAGACCCGCTTATTCACATGATTCCCCCGACCCCTGTCTTGCAAAGACCTCCTCGTCTAGCTCCAGAAGCCGCATGTTCTGCCGAAATGCGACCAGCGAAACGAAAAGCAATAGATCATCAGGATGAACGTCCCAACAAACGCATGCGCCTTTGCGAGACGATAACACCCTCGCCAATCGCAAAGCGTGCAACATCAATGAATACCATTGCGTTAGATAGGTGATTTTATTCCTAATTTTTGTATCGTCAATCCTGTCTGAACTTTCCACAGTGTGCCACCTGTTGATATACGTGTGATTCGCACACGCATGTTCTACTCTCGGCCAGAATGCGCTCCAAATCTGAATTACGTGGTCGTTGGACTACCACCAAGACGTGAGTGTTTCCACCTATCTTTCTTTCCCGCGTCTGAAAACCAACCCGGAAGACATTCTCAATCGCCTATATCCATCCTACTTACGAAAACCGAAACTAAATCCTTCGCAGTATGTCGATCCTGATCCCAAGGTTCAAGCTGAGCAGGCACGACACCTCGCGAAATATGTCTTTCCTCGCCAGTATGGTCTTTCCAGCGTGTTCAAGGCATCCGCCCCGCAGTCAAAATTCTCTGCAGTGTCAATTCCAGACTTCTCAGACAGGGAGAAAGAAATCAAGGTGCCCTGACTGTACAGTTAAAGTGATTTACCGTTGCTAATCATCATTAAAAACAGGCCTTGGGCTCTTGCAAAACCCCTAAGCGGCTAAAAGAGACGCTGTCGTTGCTAGAGAAGATGGTTTGGAGACATAGCAAATGCGCTTATAAAGCATTAAGAGACAAAGCATGTCCCTCAAAGGTATGCTGCTGTTTTGATCCTTTCCAATTTTTGCTGAGCTTGGCATAGATCAAGCCCGACGGCTCAGAGGTGCCAGATAGCAGCGTGATCCTGGTTGGTTGGTTGGCTGTGGCTTTGTCTTGAGTTGACAAGTATTTCTCTTTGCAGGAAATGATGTCTGAGCGATCTATTTATTTCCACACCCAAGCGGCCCTGCCCGACTTGAATATTTCTGCAGATACCAGCGCTTGGCCCAACACTCAGACCAACAAGAAGAGTAAAATCAAACCGCGCTTCGCAGAGTTCACCTGCAGCCACACTGAAGTTAGCGCATGGTATAATTTTCCCATGCCCTTGACTGACATCAACCTACCAAGGTGTACCGATATGCTGTCTTAGTCACCGACGCAGTTATACCCAAAGCATTCTGGGGAAGTACCCGAAACAGCAGGCTCATGATGGCTCGTGAGTTCCTCACTTACATACTGGATCATTCACTGAAGATTTGTGAAGGTATTATGGACTTCATAAGCAGCCGACGCTATGAGACACCAACGCTTCACCAATTGCTCCAAGACTTCAGTACAGCAGATTGCGAATGGCTTATGCCTCCCAATTCACATAAACAATCGAGGGTGTCTGTGTCTGATTCCTTGAAGCGGCGGGAGCTGCTGGAAGAGTTTATGTACTGGTACTTCTCCTATTTTTTATTGCCACTGCTCAAGGTTCAGTACCCGCCTTTTTCGTGGCTTTGAATCACACGCTGACCAGCGATCATAGACGACATTCTATATCACTGAGTCTTCAGCCTTCCGCAACCAAGTGCTTTACTTCCGTCATGACGACTGGGACATCTTATGCACGCCTCTCATTGGCCGCCTGACGTCTGACACGTTTGAGAAGATAACCGAAGTCCGAGCGTCCACTTATCAGCTCCTATCTGTTCTAATATTCCACCGCAGTTTGAAGCTACGGAGCTCCTGCGCCAGAGAAAACTCGGGTTCTCCTTTGTTCGTCTCTTACCCAAGGAAACTGGAGTACGCCCTATCGTTAACTTACGGAAAAGGAAGGCGATTCGAAATGTACAGTCGTTTTTAACCAGAGTTGTCTTATTGCTAAACACTTGAGATAGAGTGTATCTGGCCGCGCGGAACAATCCATCAACCAAATTTTGCAGGCAGCATTCCAGATCTTGAATTACGAAAAGGTCAGCGGACATGAACTTCGGAATTTCCCTTTCCTCAACCCAGTTGCGGATATAGCAATCTCGCCCCGACCTTTTAGGGGCATCTGTTTTTGGCACGAATGACTTTTATACCAAACTGAAAGCCTTCAAGATCAGATTACAAGCTAATCATTCTGGAAATCTGTAGGTTGTGCAATATACGCATAGTGGAACCTCATAAATTATTTGTGTGTAGGCCGAATTTGTATTTCGTCAAGCTGGATGTGCAGGCATGTTTCGACACCATTGAGCAAAGCAAACTTCTACATATCTTGAAAGATCTAATTACGGAGGTACGATCCTAATTTGCATCTTGAAAACGCCGCTAATATTGTTTCAAGGATGCGTATTGTATCCAACGATATGGACAAGTCAGTGCAGTAGCTGGAAAGATCCAACGAAAATATGTCAAGAAGGCGTGCCCGCAAGACGAACAACCGCACTTCCTTGAATATGCCGCTGAGCTTGCGCGCGCTCTCCGGAATATCATATTCGTGGATCAGGTAGGGCATCAAGGATACTAGATCGATTAATTTAACGAATGTATCGTAGGTTCAATATCAAAGTGTAAAAAGAAATGACGTTCTTCGTCTTCTGGAAGAACACATCACTGAGAACATAGTGAAAGTAAGTAAATATGCCTACTGCGCATTTATGTTTGGCCTAATGTGTTACAGATTGGACAGGACTATTACCGCCAAATGGTAGGTATACCTCAAGGATCGGTGTTATCGACACTGCTGTGTTCTTTCTTCTACGGAGACTTAGAAACCCGGCAGTTCAAGTTTAATGAAGATCCTGAAAGCGTAAACACCTACTGTTCCACTCTGCTTTGGCGTACCTCAACTAGTTATTGTAGATGCTCCTGCGACACATCGATGACTACCTCCTCGTCACCACCAGCCTTCCAAAAGCGCGAAGCTTTCTTCACTCGATGAACCAAGGTGCGTGAAAAACTATCTCAGATACTTTGGTTATCGTCAAACAAAGGACAGGTCATCCCGAGTATGGCTGCATTATCGCGCAAGACAAAACCCTGACCAACTTCGATAATGGCCCGCAAATCATGAATGTTACTGACCCTAATCAACGGAGTAAGTGCAATATTTGACTATGCGGCCGTTCACTCACGTTTGTGGTGGCCAGCATTTCCATGGTGCGGCTATTCGATTGACATGCGTAATCTCTCTGTCTCTGTTGACTATACGCGCTACCAAGGAAATTGTAAGTTCCTTTCATGTAGCATTTCCCGATAAACCTCAACTCGACGCATTCCAGGCCTCCAAGATTCCCTGACTGTAGAAAAAGGAAAACGCCCCGGTGCGGCCTTCGTTCATAAGATGCTTCAGTAGGCCGCCCATTCACCTCATGAATCACCGCTAACTTCGTATTCCAGACAAGCCAAACTTAGGAGCCACATTGTGTATTGCGACATGGGCCTCAACACCGAGCATACTGTCTACCTGAACGTGTACCAGAATTTCGTGCTCACTGCGATGAAGATGCACCGCTACATCCGCACATGGGGCATTAACACGATCAAGAACTCGGCCTTCATTGAAAGTATGTTATTGCAGTCTCTCCTGTGTCCAGGGACTCACGACGCTTTCTTTAGGGGCGATCCAGCAGATAATCTTGCACACATACACAAGCATCCGAAACAAAGGCTCCAATCATGTCGCGAGGGTGTCTGCAGGTCGCTGCGAGATTCTAAAGACCCACGTCAGGTGGTAGGCGCCCAGTCTCTTCCATATTTTCTTCCACTCATAAAATTGATTCCAGGCTCGGGACGCACGCATTTTACACCGTCTTGGCGCGCAAGTCGTTCTGTTACGCTGCGGTGGTGAGGCACCTCAAATTCGACCTGTGTCTGCCGCGTCAGCGCGTGTCTCGTCGGCGGTTTCGCTCCCTGGTGAAGGAGGGATTGGCTTCGATGACTCACATCACGTTCTGAGACCAGATGACGAGACACCTTGAATACTTCATCGAGCCAGTTTGCTGCAGTTAGCAAAGGATGCATCATCGCGATGCCCGAGCGGTCATCCATAATGCGTGTATATTCGTATAATATCGTAAACAAGAAGTCGTGAGTAAATCTATAGTAGAGTACAGCAAATAATATAATGCAAAATACAAATACAAAACGAACCAGAGATGCACAAGTGGTCTAACAACAAGACGTGCAAAAAATAACCCGACAGCAAGAAAAAGGGTCACCGGGGGTCTAGGACATCCGCCACGGACTCGAGGACGACCTTGGGCTTCAGCAGCAACCGCCGGTCCACGAACCCGTCCGCTCTGCGCGCGCAGCAGCTCAGCCCCAGGTCCGTCGTGCACAGCACTGCGCCGACGCTGCTCCCGTAGTCCTCGAACGCGTCGCTCATCTCGCGGTGGTCGAACCCCTCCCCGTGCGGCACCGCGACGACCTCAAAGTTCGTGCTCATGATCTCCTCGCGCGTGATCTTCGCGAGCTTGTACACCGCGCCCGCGACGCGGCGCACCTGCGCGCCGAAGCGCGCGCGCAGGCCCTCGACGGTCGTCGACGCTTTTTGCGGGTTCGAGCACCCGGAGATGATGAAGATGTCCGAGGACCAGCGGAAGATCGTCTCGATGAGGTCGTTCACGGCGAAGTCCTCGAGGCGCGGGTGCAGCTCCTGGATGTGGCGGTGCGTGAGCGCGCGCCAGCGGCTAGACGTGGACTGGACCTCTGCACTGGGGTCAGAAGTGCAAAGCAGTGTGAGAACGAGCACGGAAATACGCACCAGTGCCGTACATCTGCGTATATATCTGCGACAGGACGGCATTTGGCTTCGCGGCGAAGCCAAAGCAGAACGTCGACAACGCACGCGCGATACACGTCGCGACGCAGCTCTGCAGAGCGAGCTGCACCAGTATCGGGTCCTGCGCGTGGTCGCGGCTCGACAATACCCTTGCCAGCGCCGGGCCTAGGCGCGCGGCAGTCTCCTTCGTCGCTTGTGTAGTCCGCGCGGGGCTCGCCCGCGAGTACTTGTCAAATGTGCACAGCTCTGTTGCAGCAGCGGCGAACTGCAGGATCTCGCTGTTAAGGTCCTGCAGTGCCTGGATGATCTGCGCGCCGGACCAGCGATCGATCTTGGTCAGGAATGTGTCGAGCCCGCGCATGTGCGCGCGCTCCTCCTCCGAGTCCGTCGCCTCCTCTTCCTCGTCCTCCTCTTCCTCACTGGAGCTCTCATCATCGTCGGTGGTGTCAGCGACGCCAATAGGAAGGGCATTCTGGAGGTAGCCGTTGGCTGGGCGCTTGGGGGGTACGGGGGGCGGGTGATCGGGCAGATCGCTGCTGTCGCTGCTCCGCCTAGACTGTGCGGCGAGAGCGGCCGCAGCCGCTTGCTGCTCTTGCCTCCGTATCCGGAACTCCTCCGCGCGCTCACGTCGCATACGCTCGATTTCTGCATCTCTCGTCCGCACCAACTCCTTCGTCTCCCTTAGCGTCTTCTCCAAAACCCGGCACCGCTCCTCCAGGCGGTGCACATCGGCGTGTGTGCGTGCGAGCTCGCTTTTGGTGTTGGGGTCGTGGTCGCGCGAGTTCTTGCGCATCGAGGGGGGCGGGGCTGGTGACGGGTTTGGACTGGAATCGGTAGTGGAGGCGGTGCAAGAGGGACACGAGCACGCACTGGGGCACCCCCGCGCTTCACGTAAATGGTGGTCGTGGGTCGGTGCGGGGTGTGCGCTGGGGCCTGCAGGCGTGCCGAGTGCCGAGCCGAGGTCGGATACTTCGTCTGCCTCTGGGGGCAGGGCGCGGAAGGGGTAGCCGAGACGCGGGGAGCGGGAGACGATGAATTCGCGTGTTGAGTCGTAGAGGTCTCTGAGATAGATAGAGGCGATAGGCAGCATCCCGGCTATCTATAGCGCGCAATATTTGACGTTAGTTCAGGATCTTTGCATCGTTGCAGGCGGCAGGTACCTGGAAAAAAAGAACCAAAAGGCGCCCACCTTTGACCTGAGCTCTTCTTACGTTCACGTTGCTTTCAACTCATCCTCTCTAACGACTTTAAGTGACATTCGCTTGATGCCACGTCCGAGGCTGCCCATTCTCCATGCTCGCCATAGGGCCCGATGTATCCGCATATAACCACCTCGGGTGGTACTCTGGGACCTCTATCCCCACCCACCACCAGAATCATTCCCATCTTGCACTATTCAGGGAGCACTCAGGGTCTCGGAATCATAGGGGAAGCTTTTCATCTCGGCTGCCTTATCATGGGTGTTGTGCATATTTCCACATATGTAGTGCAGGCAGGGAAAAGTGGTGACTGAACCTACCGGACGTACAGGGTCACCAGACTATATCAGACAAATGCCCTTGCCTCACCTTGGCCGCAACCGACGATATCCCGGGACAGTCCATGTTGGTTGGCATTATTAAACCTCCTGCCTAGGGCCGCTCGAGAGATCCAAAGCTGACTCTTGAAGTACTCGGGATTTCATCAAAACCAACGTGGCTGGCCCAGGTATCACCAGACAGAAGAACTCTCCTGCAATGGCCACTATCGAGCGATGACCTGTCTTGCTGCTTGCCCACCTGAAGCTACATTGTTTCAAGCCGGGTTCTGGTTTCTACGCCGTCGGCGCGGTGCAAGCATACAAGAAATCGTCACTATCTGATGCCGCGACGAGGATGTTATTAGGATCTTTTGCTGCGAAGCTTTTAGGGACTTATCTATTCTCCGTGTTTACCATCAACTTAAATGCAGTTGAACACTACTTGTAAGTGAAATGCTGTATACACTCCTGATTGCTTCTCGAGCTATAACTTGTCTTTAGATCTTACAGGTGCACCATTGCTCTTCCGACACCCAATGCCGTCAGCGGAGGCATAAACCTCGCCTCCTGAACTCAATTTCTTGCTGGAAGCAAGAGGGCTGGGGCTATGATAGACACGCAGCGCTTAAGCTTACTATCGTCGGTTATCAACTGGTTGAAAATCAATACAGACCGGAAACGATTTCCATACTCCACTATCTCAAAGTAGATCCGTCAGGCGGTTGCTCCTGTGCGCAGAAACGGCTCTGGCAAGCATCCCATCACGCGCCTCTCGCATGAACGGCTCAAAACAGGCAATGAACGAGTCGACAGGCCCTGTTGTAGTCAAGTACCTTAATGGTATTTTGTTAGAGGCTCAGATATCATGTGCCCATGTACTTGCCTCCGCGTTGACGTCTATTCTGACGACGTCCAAACCGAAAATTGGATATATACACGATATACTCCAGCGCTCAATCTAATCTCACAGAACCTACAATGATCTACAACGGAGCCTGCTACTGCGGCATCATCCAGTACGAGCTCGACCTCGCATCTCCGGAGGAGGCGAGGACGTCGCTGTGCCATTGCAAAAACTGCAAGGTGAGCCCATCCGCTCCACCCAGCCTCTTCACACATCTCCACGTGAATACTTGACTCTGTGGCACTGGCAGAAATTCTTCGGGTCCGCATACGGCCTCACCACCAAACTCCCTCGCGCCGCCTTCCGATACACGACCTCCTCCGCGCTGCCCACCGTGCACGAGGCGGACAACGGGGCGGGTGTGCTGCTGCACCGCGAGTTCTGTGGCGTGTGCGGGAGCGGGTTGCTCGAGTATGGCGCGCACGCGGGGGACAGTATATTTGTTGTGTATGGGACGATGGAGGAAGCGGCGCGGGAAGCGCTGCCCCCGAAAGGCGAGTTCTTTTGCAAGTATAGGGAGACCTGGCTGGGAGAGGTGCAGGGGTTGTTTCAGAAGCAGGAGATCAAGGAGTGACGTTTTATGCAGCGGTTATGAGAGATGTCGGATGAGAGAAATAGCTGTGTATGTCCCTATGTCCTGCCCATTCGATATGTCATCGTTCCATGCCGAGATCAAGCCATCTGGCATTTCGTTTCTCAATCCAGCGTGAACAGGCTTGCTCAAATTCTGCATCGCACCAGCTCTGCGTTAGCATCACTTTCCTACAGTTATCTGGCTGTATGCGCGCGACTATAGCCTTGGGGGATCCCATTGACCAGCAGTCGAAGGGCCACACCGAGCAGTCTAATCTCGGCGGCTTTTGACCGTCTTCGTGCGCCCATTACAACTCGCAAGGCTCTTTGCATCCACGAGAAAAAGTTGGACTAAGCATCCAATAAGAAATTGTAGCCAGTAGATCGGCGAGGGCATAATCATTGCGCGTGTGCTTGCCACCGCCTGCATGACATCAGGAACGCAGTTGATGGATTTGGACAAGCACAAGAGTTGTTCACGGGCGAGAGGTTGCTGCCCTTTCCATGTGGGCAGAGAACGAGGAGCAGTGCGTAGTATGAAAGTTCAATATCGGCACTAGATTTAGCAGAGCACGGCCGTTAGGCATGCGAGGCGGGGTTGGATGAGCACACGGGCGGTCAATCCTGGGCATAAAACGCAAAGTGAAGCACTAGACGACGAGGACAATGTTTATGCTGATCGTGACGAAACGAGACAGGCCACAGCCGCGACGATGTGCTTGTCTGCGTTTGTCTAACTTGGAAAGAGATCTAACTCGAAGATTGGATAATCAGGGCGCTGCTAATTGGCATATACAGGAGGGCCAAGAATTGGAGGAGGGGAAGAAGAGTCTTGACTCAGAGGAGGATAGGATAGGATCGAGTCAAAGCCGAGAGGCTGTCAGAGGAAATATTGGGAAAATAAAATGAGACTTGGTCGGCGGTATTATGGTCATGTGATCATTGACTGAATTCGAGCGGACCGCGACGTCGGCGCGTCGCCGACTTGCTCTGCCTCAGCGTTCATCGTACGTACTAGTACTAAGCAGCCAATGCCAACGCCGCGTCGCTTATGCCTGACCATCATTGTGAGTTTTCTTCCGTGCACCCTGCTCACAGCGCCGTCGGGCCGGCATCGAGTCGACGTTCTGCTTGCTCATTCCTCGCCTTTAGAACGCACAGTGATTCTGAATGATTAGGCTCGACTCGCGAACCCTACCAAACTATATACCTCCATATAATGCCTCCTCGCAAGAAGACCAAAGCTTTCCAATCGAGCGCCCTCTCTCCTGGTGTATCTGGAGCAGGCGCAAACGTCCCCCCTGAACTTCTTCTGCAAATCATTGAGAATGCCGCCAAGCCGCTCCCGAACTACACAGGCAATATCAACTACCTCGTGCGCGCCCTGTGTGCGATGTGTCGCGTAAACAAACACTGGCACGCGATCGCGCGCGAGTCTCTCCACCGGTGCCTGCGCTTCATCGACAAACCCGAGAAGATGGCCAAACTGCGGCGTACGGTCGTCAACTCTCCCACTATCGCTGGGCTCATTATTGAACTTGATGTCCATGTAATTGGCGAGAAGCGGCTGCCGACGACCTCGGCCGCGCATGCCAAGGCGGCGGCGAAGCGGCAGCAGGCCGGCCAGGATTTGTGGGACGTACTCGAGGTCCTCACAGCGTTGAAGACACTGAAGATCTGGCGGTATGCGGAGTCGCTGGAGACGTACAAGGGAGATTTGAGTCATACTCTTCGTCTCAACAACTTGTCGACTGTGAGGAGGTGAGTAGCGTGTGCTGTTCTCTTCGCTGGAAGAAGAATGCTAATACACGTTGGACTTGACAGCCTTACCATGGTATATTGCGACACTGAGCCGGCTGTCGTACTAACCCGCAGCATGACCGCGCTGGAGGATTTCTCTTTAGTTGCGACGGGGTCCCGTCAGGGCGATGTTCGTCTATTGGAAAATACGAACGTACATTTGGCCCATCTCTCTGTCGCGGGGAGCTGTGGCCACGATCGAAATGACTGGGACAACTGGCTCAAGGTAGTCCAGCACTCAAAGGACACACTGCACACCCTAGAGCTGGACGACATGGACGACATCCCCATAACCGTGCTCCAAAGTGCCCTCGAAATCGTCGCGCCCTCGATCCTCCGGCTATTCTATAGCTCGCACCTCCCCGAGCTCCATGCGGTCCTGCTATCCGCACTGCCGAAGATGACGCAGCTGATCTCCCTGCGCACATCGCTCCCCACAGCCGCTGCGCTTTCACTTGTACCACCCTCCATCGTGGAGCTGGGGCTGGGCCATCGACCCCAGGGCGAAGGGCACGCACTCCAAGAGACCCTTCTGCGGATCTGGGAACTTCCATATTTAAAGGTTCTATGGCTGCCGGGCCTGCAGTTATCCCCCGACTGGCGACGCGTCGAAGAGGAAGCAAAACCCGGGCCGTCGGGGGAGCGCACGGAGCGGGTCTGGCAGAGATTCAAGACCTGGAAGCTCTTGTCGGGCCAGTCTGGTCTGCTGCCGCGGTATGGCAGCGAGGAGGAAATGTACGTCTCATGTCTCCAATTGCACTGGCCTCGTTCTTAGCTAATAATCTGCATTTATAGTCCATATATCGCAATGTTACGGGTCGTGCCTGGAGTATATGCAACTCGGGTGAAGACAGGGGCGGCTAAAGTCTTTGATCCTGAGGTGTCTTCCAGGCTGGCGTCAAATCGATGTTGATTCATACCACATACAAGCCAGTTTGCAAATTACGTCTACATTTACGCCACAAGTCCTACTTATTAGAGGATATAGGATTGAAGATTAATAGTTTATGGACATCCGCCTATACCACATATATCATGGCTAATGACTTGTACTTGTATGTGCTTATCTCTTACATACGCCCATTGAAGTGCATGTGCCGACCTAATGTACTTGCGCGTTGCATATGAAAATACAGAACAAGTTAGCCCCAAATGCAGAAACAGATACGAAAACTGTGCCTACGATGCCTATAGGTAGCAAGGCTCAGCTAACAATCATATATGGATCATATAAAAGATGCAATACTGCAAACTTATCAAGACAGAGTCATTGTCAGGCACCGATATGAATGTAATTTGCCCATCTTTGAAGTAGCTCCCCCTCATCCTTGGCCTTCGCCCACGGCCCATTCTGCTTTCTCATGGTCATAATTACTTTGTGAAGGGCCTCGGCGGACTTTTGCGAGTCATTCTCCTTGAACATATGTCGATAGAACACTTGAGCCACCCTAGGTCCATCCTCGTCTGCCATAGGCCACAGCGTCCCGACAACGCTGCGAACGCCGCAGAACTGCACAGCGGCCGCGAGGTGCAATGATTCGTCGGGCGTCGTGGAGGTGCCTCCCGAGGTAGCACTATCGCAAGCGGCTAGAAATGCGAAATCGGTATTGGGAAGACGTGCTTGGACTAAGTCAGAGAGTGAAAGTGGGCCATCTTCCAGCTCGAATGCAGATTGGAATGGTTCGGAGGTGTTAAGACGGCCGTGGCAAGCAAAATGTGCCCATGGATAACTGGATAGTTGATCAAGCACTGCCATGCGGGTCGCATCAGCTTTGATCAGATTATGAACTCGATTAGGCCCTCCTGATTTCGCTATCACGTTGCACTCCGTGAGGACCATAAGCAATCTGTCATCAGGTTCGTTTTCAGTTTTTGGAGGATGGCCAGGATGAATGATTGTCAGTATGGATGGTATCTTGTAGTTGCTTGCATCAAGAGAAGCCAGAGGTTGCCGATCGTGAGAAGCTCTGGCACTGATGAGAGCGGAGAGGGTGGGCGTGTAGGAAGATATATACTTGTTAGGCATTGGGCCAGCTGCATGGATTGGCAACGCGCATAACGCCGAAGTTGGGCACCACCAAACCCTCGATTGCTCGGGCACGCCTAGTCCTTCCAACGCTTTCAAGACAGGAGTAACCAGAAGTTCTGCCAACTTTTTCAAGATAGTGTTTCCCAACGTATCGGAAAACCCGACTCGTCCCCTCTCGTTGAAAAGTAGTTTCGATAACTTCAAGATCGTGAGGTATGCTTCTTCAGAATTCTGTCCACCAACAGATAACGGAAGGACGGTAGGCGCCTTGAATTGACAGAGAATGATGACATCCGATCGGCGTTGAGCAACGTTGACAATGATGACAGGACCGGCGCTGGCGGCATTCTGAAGTTCACTGAACGGCACAGCTCGAAGGAAACGTTCAAATCCCTCTAACTGGCGAATTTCCTCGGTAATCTCGGCCAGTTCCAATGAGAGCTGTCGCTGCCGTGGCCACCGAGCTTCGGAGATCGCCAAGGACTCGTCGCCGACCTGATTCGGTCCGGATTGGTGGGATTTTGGCTGAGATGTGGCAAGGACTTCAAGCTGTTCGCTTGTCGCCTTAAACCGACCTGCCAGCGCCGCGTCGACCTGACGCACTCCCTCAATCGACTGCCTATAGCCACGGAAGCTAGACCACAGCATGCCACGTCCCTGTTCAAGCATTTCAATGGCCTTTTCAGGTCGGCCCCGTTCAATGGCATAAGCGGCTGCTGACATAGCGAGAGAAGGTGATATGTGGTCTGTGCCCAGTGCTTCACGGCGCAGTTCGACGTCCGGGTACACTGCGAGTACTAACTGGAGGAGGTTGAGGGCCATTTCATAGGCCTCCAACAGCGATGGCCGTTTTTGCTCTTCTAGAAGTGTTATCAATTGAGTGGCGCAGAAATATCGGTGTTTGGGGGTGTCGGAGGTGTCTTCAGATCCAACCTGCAGCAGCTTGACCGCCTCATCTAAGTCCTCCATTCTACCCAGCCGATTGAATCGAAGTTGCAATGCAAATGCCAGATTATTGAACGCCATAGAGCGCTCTTGGTGGCGCGGAGGAAGCAGCTCCAGTGCGCCTCGATAGTAGATGATTGCTTGCTCCAAATCTGATGCTTGACGCAAGCGATAAGAGCGAGTATGCAATGCAAGGGCGAGTTTGGTCAGAGAGTTGTAGCGATCGGGGTGTCCAGGAGGATGCAACTCAAGAGCGCTGTGATAGTAGGTAATAGCATCCTCCAAGTCCGACACATGGCCCAAACGATCAAAGCGACTTTGCAATGTGAATGCGAGATTGACAAGGGATCTAGCGCGATCAGGGTTTCCAGGCGGACGGAGCTCAAGAGCACTGCGAAAGTAAACAATAGCTTGATCCAAGTCCGCCGTTCTTCCTAACTGGTTGAAGCGTATATGCAACGCCACAGCCAAATTATTGAGTGAGCCGGAGCGAGCGGGATGCCCCCAGGGACGCAGATTCAGAGCATCTTGGTGGTAGATGATTGATTGCTCCAAATCCACCAACTGACCCAACTGATTGAAGCGAATGTTTAATGCCCAAGCTAAATTATTTAGGGAGGTGTGGCGACCGGGATGTCCCAGCGGACGCAGCCCTAAAGCGTCTCGGAAGTAGCTAATTGACTGCTCCAAGTCCTCCATCTGACCATGCTGGTCAAATCGAGTTTGCAATGCAGTTCCAAGGTCACTGAGGGTGGTCGATCGCTCCGGATGCCCCAGCGAGAGCAGCTCCAGAGCACGTCTGTGGTAGACGATTGCCTCCTCTAAGTCTGCTATTTGGCCCAACTGACGGAAGCGAGTTTGCAACGCGGACGCAAGATCATCGAGGGTCGTTGAGTGCTTGGGGTGTCCTAGAGAACAGAGCTCAAGACTGCCACGGTAATAGCCGATTGCTTCTTCCAAGTCGGCTATTTGGCCCAACTGTTGAAAGCGAATTTGTAACGCAAAAGCGAGGCTGGAGAGAGAGGAGTGGCGGTGAGGGTGTCCAGGAGGATGCAGCTCCAGAACGTCTCGGTAGTAGCTAATCGCTTGCTCCAAGTCTTCCATTTGGCCCAAATTCTGAAAGCGCTCGCGCAATGCAGATGCGAGTTGACCGAGGGACATGGAGTGATCGGGGTGACCAGGAGGATGCAGCTCAAGAGCGCTGCGGTGGTAGCTAATTGCTTGTTCCAAGTCTGCTATTCGACCTAACTGCCTGAAGCGAGTTTTCAATGCATTGGCGAGATTATTGAGGGAGATGAATCGATCGGAGTGTCCAGGGGGACGTAGCTCTAGAGCGCTCCGGTAGTAGGCAATTGCCTCCTCCAGGTCCACTATTTGGCCAAGCTGATTAGAGCGAGTGTGCAACGACGATGCTAGATTATTGAGGGAGTTGGAGCGAGCAGGGTTCCCAGGAAGGCATTTCTCTAGAGCGGCGTAGTGGTAAGTAATTGCCTGCTCCAAGTCCCTCATTTGGCCCAAATAATTGAAACGGGCCTCCAATGCAGTTGCAAGATTGGTGAGGGAGATAGAGGGATCGGAAGTCCCCAAAGAAACGAGTTCCAAAGCGCTGTGATGGTAGGCAATTGCCTGCTCCAAGTCCTCTATTCGACCCAATCGATCAAAACGTGATCCTAATGCAACCCCGGCATTGCTGAGGATAGTGGGGCGAAGGTGATGCTCTGGAGTGCACAAAATGAGAGCCTTATTGAAGTGGTCTATGGCTTCGTGGATGTTGGATGTCAAACCGTTCACCGCGTGACGTTTGTAGGCCTCTATTCCTAAGTCATTCTCGACTTTGACTTCATCACGAGATTCTGATCTTGCGGAACTAGGACTGGGCGGTGCAGAAGGATTTGGCGGAGACTGTTCTTTATCAGGAGCATCGGCATCCTTCGATCCTGCAGTCGCGAAGTCAGCCATGATTGAATTGATGCGTAGTCGGTGCCCATACCGTTTGGAGCGCAGAGCGCTACAATGCCCTCGAGACAGAGTTTATGCAAAGCCTGTACACATCATGAGTTCCAATGCCACAGGAAAGCACGAGTATACAGTGCCACACATACCGCAAAATCTTGAATGGCTGATTGAATGGAACCAACTATATCAGCGCGAGATGTCTTGGTAGAAGGCTGTGATTGAGCCAAGATACGCTTAGTGTTTCTTCAAACATCAAAAGTCAATGAGGGAGAGAATTCAGCATTTAGTGCAAATATAACCCACATCGATAAGTTTCCTACCAGCGAGCCAATAGTGACTATGTCACCGCAGAGCTGTTCCATAACAGAATTACTTTGAGCGTTCGATCGGGCGAAGCTGGAAAGTGATTGTCACGATTTTTTCGCTTCCAAGGGGCAGCCGAGAAAACCGAATTCACATACGCGACAAGTTTCCGCCAAAGCACCACAGTCGAATCCGTCTTTCCATCCAAGGCTACCAACGCCGTCGAGATCCCACTGAGCCCCTCTTCATCTTGATAGTTCATCTGAACATTCAAAGCAATTAGTTTGGTCAGATGGGATTTGCAATTGAGATCAAAGCTTACGCTGCATGCTTTCGCGACACTGAGCAATTCATCAATTGGCAACGCGAGGAGACGTGCACTTCTGCCAGTCACGATTCCCTGAACCTTCTCGAGAGCCTGAACAGCAAATGCGAATGCTTCAAGTTCGGATGTTTGGCCAGTGGCACAGTCCGAATCTTTGTCCTCGGGTTTTACAGGCAAATCGGAGTCTAGGATAGAGTGATCGTTGGGTTCGCCTTTCGAGAATCTTTCGTCAGTGCTGGAGCTGTAAATCCGTAATGACGATGCCCATGCATGACAGAAATTTCAGACCTTTGGAGATACTTACTACCATTTGAATCGTCGATATCGATATCTTTAGAAGACATTCGACACTGGTTGTGGTGGAGCTTTCGTAATTGACTCGCGCAATGATAAAATCGACAGATAATGCTTGTTTTACGGGTAGGCCAGGGCTAGCTATTCTTTTTCATCCACTAGGCTTGCCAATTGAAAAGCAGCTTGATCCAGGTCTGATCAATGTAACAAGTCAACTTGTGCATGTGGCAGTCGTTAAAGTTGTAGCAAGCTTAAAGAGGCCGTTTCTTCATAGACTCTCGATCGGGATTCGACTCTAGATTTGAAAATCTCAAACGCTCTCTGGTCGGCAACAGGCACGTACAGGTATGCTCGCGGCGAAAGCGGCACGCACACGGCGAAGGGGGGCGAAGACACGCCCCTGAGCCCCAACACAGGTCGCGATTTCAAACTTTCCAGGTACAGTGTCATTCAAGCCTTATTCACCCAGCGAAGAAAAAGACATGCTGTCCGTACCTTTAACGAGCATCCCAGCCCTCAGACAAATGAACTAGTACTCTGCTCTGTTTGCCGCCGCCGCCAAACCTTTCCAAATCTACACACGAGTTCCTCGCCTTCGAATTCACTCTCGGCGCCACACCTGCCACTTTCGTGTCCTGCCCCACAAGCAGACGACGCACCTGAACTCGTTGCAGCTCCGAGAATGGCACAATTAATGGAACAACACGTGTGCATGAGACCCACCTGCAGGTCGCTCTGACCCTTCCCCCTCCCGCACACCAGTGCTACAGCAATGTTGCGACCCTCATTTCCGTCAAATGTTAGGATGCTCCGCGGACGCAGCGCGAATAGCGGCAGCAGCCATTATTTTCCCGATCATCCACTCCAGCGTCCAAGCGCCCAGCCAACGGCGACTACATCCAGGACGCTTTCCCCGTCGATATTTCGACCCTGATGAGAGCTCTAGCGATGAAGTAGGGGAACCCGGCTCCATGTGGAAATCCGCCGTTCCCCCGACCGCTCTCGACTTCTTCACAACTCGGGGGCTCGCCGGCTGTCAAGCCGGCTGCTTTTCCCCCTCAGTCCTCGAAGATGAAAGCGTCAGGCAAGAAGATCGAGGAGAATGTGGTGGCCTAAAGCATGACTTGATGATCTTCTGGGATGTATGTGACCAGCGTGATGACCAGGACGGCTGAAGTCTTTGATCCTGGAATGTTCATAATACCACGAAACATAAAGTTCCGCCACTTCCACCACCGCCGTATTTTTGGTTTACATTCACGAGTGGACTACCTGTGACCTGTCTTCTAACATTGGGATGCCTGATCGATGGACATCCCTATTGAATCGTACTTATCTTGAATCGCCTAGGTTACCCTAGTATCGACTTCAAGTTAGAAGCATGCATTTATCTCTGACATACGTGGAGTGATCCAAGCGCATGTGCCGAACACAATGGGGATACCAGGAAAGTGCTATCTGAGAGCCCGAACAGAAAATTGTACGATTTCTATAGCTATAGGTAGCAAGGCTTCTAGGTCTCATAATAACTCCGAATTCGAGTGCAGCTCTTGTTATTAAGTAACCCCTCCCCCCCCCGGCAAGTTTCAACGTTTCAACGTACACATGGGAAGGAGAAAGGAACTACTATCTGGCCCTACAAAACTCAATTTGCGGGGCAGTGATAAGCTGTACGGCGGTTCGGGTGGCGGCGGTTCGGGCAGCAGCGGTTCGGGCGGTCCTGTGGGTGACGGTCTGCTTGACCAGCTACAGGATATACAAAATGCATCGCAAGACATTCGTCATGCAGGTACGGGTGGTTAAATATCATTGTCGATCGCGTGCGAGAGACGTCGACGTCACAGATGCGGGTCCCGCTGCGTCGCCCAGCGAACACGGATCTATTCCAGAGTGGCTACCGTCACCTCGATCTTTCTGGGTTGATCTACATCCCATTGAAGACTTTATTGGCCATGATTCAGATTCACTATCCACAAATTCGTCTAGGAAAGCAACTGGATCAATACCGGAGGAGCCTCCTATACCTCTATCATACTGGATTGATCTCCATCCCCTCGAGTATGCCGACCGTGATTCTATTCCTACCGCTCCTGAGCCCAAATCATTGTTTCTGCAACTAAAACCAGTGGACGATTCGGGACCGGAAATGCGACCAGAAATGTCATAGGAGGGAGGAAGTTATATCAGGGGCAGTTGTGGAAGCGGGAATGACAAAATATCTGTCTACGCCTTGAAGAACAGTTCGAGGCGGACACATCATCATCGATCAGAGATCGAAATCTTGCTGCAGTCACCAACCACCACTATCTTCTTTTGTGGGCTGGACTGCGTGAAAGTACTTGCTGAGAACCTCGCGCGGTGTCTTAGATATGCGCGCACACTGCTGACCGCCAGGCCCTCTCCACTGGCGTCCCGTGCGCGCGCACATCGCCGCGTCCGAGCTGCACCTGCACCTTAAAGACGACTACACCGGGATGACTTTCCGTTAGTCTTCGGACGTGGGCATCTTCCCGTCGTTTAGGGGTGTGGAAACCCACCAGAGCACAACAGACATACACCACAGTCGAGGGCCTGCGCACAGCGCTCGGTATGCCAGGTGATGCATAAGCTCATGCAGGCCATATGCAGGCCACCATGAGATCGTGGGCACGAACTTCGAGAGCATCGCGATACGGCACAGGGAAGATAGGCGCGAGATTAGTGGCGCATTTGGGGGCCATGGCGGCAGCAGCGCGCGCTGTGCTGTATCACAGCGCTGCACATTGCTTTTGAGTTGGCGGATGTGCTGGACCGGCAATAGCGCATCTCGCTCGATGCTTTGTGCGTTAGATTTATGCGCCTGTAATAAGTGTCTCTTGCATGTACTAATCTCTGTGCAATAAACCAACATATATGTGCGTTGCGTGTGTGAGAGCAGAAAGAAACTCATCTATAATATCCAAGTTACAGAAGCGCGAGTAGTTATAAAAGGGAGCAAATGCAGGCATCCGTTGCTTTGGGTAAAAGGGCTGAGACCACAGCTTTGAAAATGGAAACAGTGATGTAAATTCTGGTATCAGGCACCGATATGAATGTAATTTGCCCATCTTTGAAGTAGCTCCCCCTCATCCTTGGCCTTGGCCCATGGCCCAGCCTGCTTTCTCATGGTCATGACTACCTTATGAAGCGCCTCTGCAGACTTCCGCGGGTCATTTTCCTTGAACATATGACGATAGAAAACTTGGGCCACCCTGGGCCCGTCCTCGTCTGCCATCGGCCACAGCGTTCCAACAACACTGCGAACACCGCAGAACTGCACCGCGGCCGCGAGGTGCAGAGACTCGTCGGGGGTATTGGAGTTACCACCCGAGGTTGCACTGTCGCAAGCAGCGAGAAATGCGAAATTGGCATCGGGAAGCCGAGCGTGGATGAGATCAGAGAGCGACAAGGGATCGTCCTCCAGCTCAAAAGCAGATCGGAACGGTTCAGAAGTATTGAGACGCCCGTGGCAAGCGAAATGCACCCATGGATGATCCGGTAGAGCGGCGAGTACTCCCTGACGAGTCGCGTCAGTTTTGGTCAGGCTGAGAACTCGAGTAGGCCCTCCTGCTTTCGCTATTACGTTGCGCTCCGTGAGGACCGTGAGCAATCTATCATCGG
>JACXVL010000184.1:35884-119253 GCA_014898675.1 Athelia sp. TMB
AGAGCGGCGAGTACTCCCTGACGAGTCGCGTCAGTTTTGGTCAGGCTGAGAACTCGAGTAGGCCCTCCTGCTTTCGCTATTACGTTGCGCTCCGTGAGGACCGTGAGCAATCTATCATCGGGATCGCTATCGGTTTTTGGAGGTTGGCCAGGATGGATCACAGTGAGGAGTAATGTTTGACTGTCGCTTGAACTGAGTGAGGCAGAAGGCTCCTGAGTGTAGGAAGCTCTGGCTGTAATGAGGGCAGAAAGAGTGGGTGTGTATGAAGAGATGTATCTATTGGGAAGTTGGCCAGCCGCATGGATTGGGAGCGCGCATAAAGCAGATGTTGGGCACCACCAGATTCTTGACTGCTGAGGTACGCCTAACTCTTCTAGCTTCTCCAAGACAAGGGTCACCAAGAATCTTTCTAACTTCGTCAATATGCTATTCTCCAGCGTATCTGAGAACCCAGGCTTTCCCCTCTCCCTGGAGAGAAGATTTGATAAGTCTAAGATCGCAAGGTACGTTGCTTGGCGGTTCTGACCATCTACCAACAGCGGAAGAACAATAGGCGCATCATGTTGGCGAAGGATGATGGCGTCCGATCGTTGGCGAGCAACATTGACGACGATGACCGGTCCTTCTGTGGCAGCATTCTGGAGTTCGTGGAATGGGACGGCTTGGAGGAAATATTCAAATCCGGGCAACTGGCGAATCTGCTGGATGACTTCATCTCTCTCTAAGGATAGCTGTCGCTGCTGTGCCCATCTGGCTTCGGAAGCTGCTGCGGACTGGTCACGGCTCTCACTCGATGATTTTCTCGATCCCGGCTGTGAGGATGTAGCAAGGGCCTCGAGCTGCTCGCTCGTCGCCTTGAATCGATGTGCCAGTGCCGCGTCGACCTGAAGCACTGCATCGACAGGTTGTCTGTAACCGCGGAAGTTGGACCACAACATAGCGCGTCCCTGTTCGAGCATCTCAACGGCTTTGTTGGGTTGACCCTGTTCAATAGCATGAGCTGCGGCTGACATGGCGAGGAAGGGGGATAATTTGTCATTTCCTAAGGCTTCACGACGTAACTCCACGTCAGGGTAAACTGCAAGTACCAGCTGGAGGAGATTGAGAGCTATCTCATAGGCCTCCAGAAGCAGTGGTCGGTAATGGACCTCGAGAAGTGCTATCAATCGGGACACACTGGTATAGCGGTGTTTGGGGGTGTCGGAGATGTCATTAGTTCCGGACCACAGCAACTTGACCGCTTCGTCAAGATCGGCCATTTGATTGAGCTTTTCAAAGCGAGTTCTCAGCCCTGATGCAAGAGAGTCAAGGGAGATGTGACGATCGGGATGCCCAGGAGGATGCAAGTCTAAACTTTCTTTCTGGTAGATGATCGAGTTTTCTAAATCCGCAATCTGACATAACCGATCGAAGCGAGTTCGCAATGCAGATCCAAGGTTATGGAGGGTAGTTGAACGCCTGGGATGGCCCGGTCGACGCAGGCCCAGAGCCTCCTGGTAGTAGGTGATCACTTGCTCCAAGTCCGCTATTTGACTTGACTCGGTGAAGCGGGTTTGCAATGCAGTGGCGAGGTTATCGAGGGATAGCTGACGTTTAGGGTGTCCAAGGGGGCGTAGCTCTAACGCCTCTCGGTGGTAGAGAATTGCTCGTTCCAAGTCTGATATTTCACCCAACCGGCGGAATCGAGTTGCCAATGTAACAGCAAAGTTGTCGAGGGCCATCGCGCGTGCAGGGTGCCCAGCCGGTCGCAGCCCCAGGCCTTCTTGGTGATAAACAATTGCTTGTTCTAAGTCCGCTATTTGACCCAACTGATCAAAGCGGATTTGCAATGCAGATGCAAGATTATTGAGGGGTCTCAAGCGACCAGGGTGTCCCAGCGGGCGCAGATCTAACGCCTCTCGCTGGTAGATGATGGTTTGCTCCAAGTCCTGCATTTGGCCCATACGATTGAAACGAATGTGCAATGCACCTGCAAGGTTGCCCAATGTCCTTGAGCGGCCGGGGTGTCCTAGGGGACGCAGCTCCAGAGCTTCTCGATGGTGGATGATTGCCTCCTCCAAGTCCGCTATTTGACCTAGGTGATCATAGCGAATTTGCAATGTGACGGCGAGATTATTGAGAGAAATGTGACGGTCGGGGTGCCCAGGAGGACGTGAGTCTAGATCGTCTCGGTGGTAGATGATTGCTTGCTCCAAATCGGATATTTGACCCGATTGACCAAAGCGAATGCGCAACGCAGATGCCAGATTATTTAGGCAGACGGAGTTCCTGGGGCTTCCCGATGGGCGCGAATCCATTGATCCTTGGAAGTACATTATTGCCGTTTCCAAGTCTGATTGTAGATTGAGCACATTGAACCGATCGTAGTACGCTTGTCCAGCATTGAATAAGACAATGGGGCGAAATTGATGCTCCAGAGTACACAGAGCGAGGGCCTTATCGAAGTGGTGAATTGCCTCTTGAATATCGTCTATCGAACCACCCTTCTCATGGCGGGCATAGGCATCTGATCCTAATGTATTTTCGGTTTGGACCCCATCCTGAGATTCTGGCTCTTCGGATTTCGGAGAGGGCAGATCAACACTCTGACCGGTTTTGAGTGTGCTCAGAGAAATTTGTTGTGTAGGGCTTGGTGGAGAGGAACGTACATCGACGGTACTGTTTTTCTCTGCCTCTGAGTCGCCCAAGTGAGCTATTGTTTTACTCGTGATGAATGCAGGCAGCCACATACCGTACGAAGCCCAGAGTGAGACGATATCCTCAATACGAAATTTGTTCAACGCCTATGTACGTCACGAGTCAGAATGGCACAGGCGAGCGCTAGTATAACACACCGAGAACTCTTGAACGGCAGATCGGATGGACGGTTCTATATCAAAACGAGGGGTTCTGTTTGGAAATTGGAGTTGGGAAAGGATGTGTTTGGTGCTTCTTCAAACAAGGATGAGGGCGCAGATTCTGAATCAAGGAGAAACATAAGCTCACAGTGATAAGTTCCTCAAAAGCGTCCCCAGTCTGACTACATCGCTGGAGGGTGGTTCTGTGGCCGGAAGCCCTGCAGGTTTCAATACGACTGTGCTGAAGGATAATCATGGTGGTCAGGTTGTTGACATGAGACAGCTTGATCAATTGATTTACATACAATTCGTGCAGAAGGACCATAGCTGAGTCTGTCCGGTCATCCAGGGCTACCAACGCTTGCATAACATCATCGAGCGCGGTTTCATCCTGACCATTCTTATGAACGGCCTGTACAGTCATTCAGCCAGGTGGAGCGTGAAGTTAGAGTGAGAACTTACGTTCCAGGTCTTGACGACGTCGAGCAATGCCTGAACGGGTGATGCAAGGAGAGCCTCGCATCTACCAGCTAACACTGCTTTCGCATGTTCGAGAGCCTGTACATCTTCTGCGAAGGCTTTGGGCTCATATATTTGTCTAGTAGAAGAGTCTGATCGATTTTCAGTATCTGGATGTGAGCGAGACTGTATGCCCGACTCGGACGGGTCCTCAGGTTGGCCTTTCATGATGACGCAGAAGCTAGAGGGATGTAATGTGGATTATGATGCCTAGAATTGTGAAGCCTCCAAGGATACTGCCGATAACAATACCCCGACTAGACATCGAGACTACCGTGTTTGGAGTCAGCTGATTTGGTGTCTGACTGGCGATGGGATATGCCTAGATCTGAGGCTCTGTCGGACTGAGCACTCGCTCGGACTCAGTACTCCAGAGACTCCGCGTTCCGAATCATGATCACTCCAAGCTCCTTCGATCATCTCAACCTACTCACTCTTAGCCACCATGATCACGAACTGCGCTGTGTAGTATGTAAACGTGGATATCTCGCCTAAGTAACACACTAGAATGTTCAAATCACCACGAATACACTCGCCTCGTATATTTACGCTAGTACACGCGTACAAGCCTAAATCCCTTTGCCCACAGTTTGTTTTCCTTCTTTGACTGGAACCAGGGTCTCAGATCTCAGCAATGTGGCTTAACCAGCACAATCCCATACGTATGGTATATAGAGTACAAGATATACTGAGTATCAGGCGCCGATATGAATGTAATTAGCCCATCTTTGAAGCAGCTCTCCCTCGCCTTGAGTCTTGGCCCATGGCCCAGTCCTCCTTCTCATCGCCAGGACTACTTTGTGAAGCGCCTCTGCCGATTTCCGCGAGTCATTCTCCTTGAACATGTGGCGATAGAAAACTTGGGCTACTCTGGGTCCGTCCTCGTCCGCCATCGGCCACAGGGTTCCAACGACGCTGCGAACACCACAGAACTGCACGGCGGCCGCGAGGTGCAGCGATTCATCGGGTGTATCGGAGGTGCCCCCAGAAGTTGCACTGTCGCAGGCGGCTAGGAAGGCGAAATCGGCATCGGGGAGACGAGCATGGACGAGGTCGGAGAGCGCGAGCGGATCGTCCTCAAGCTCGAAAGCAGATCGAAATGGTTGGGATGTATTGAGACGGCCGTGGCAAGCGAAATGCACCCATGGGTGATCCGGTAGTTGGTCGAGTACCGCCTGGCGAGTCGCATCGGCTTTGACCAGACTATGGACTTGATGAGCTCCTCCTGCTTTCTGTAATACTTGACGTTCCGCGAAGACCATGCGTAATCTTCCGTCGGGTTCTTCCTTGGACTGTGGAGGATGGCCGGGATGGATGATGGCGAGTAGTGACGGTTTGCACACTTCTGAGTGAGCGGTGGCATGGAGATTCTGGACACTGGACGTTCTGGCATTGATGAGCGCGGAGAGTGTCGGTGTATACGAAGAGATGTATTTATCGGGAAGCCGGCCAGCCGCATGGATCGGAAGAGCGCATAAAGCGGACGTCGGACACCACCAGATTCTTGATTGCTCAGGCACACCCAACTCTTCCAACTTCTCCAGGATCGGAGTGACCACGAGGTCTGCTAACTCTTTCAAGATAGTGTTCTCTAGCGTATCTGAGAATCCAATCTTTCCCCTCTCCTCGGATAGCAGTTTTGACAAGCCCAAGAGAGTGAAGTATACGGAGGTGCGATTCTGGTCATTGGTGGATAGCGGAAGAACAATAGGTATATCTCGCTGGCAGAGGATGATGGCATCTGACCGCTCTTGGGAAATATTAACAACGATGATGGGACCTTTCGTGGCGGCGTTCCGGAGTTCACTGAACGGCACGGCTTCAAGGAAATGTTGGAATCCATCCAACTGGCGGATCTTCTGGATAATTTCATCTCTTTCCGAGGATAGCTCCCGCTGCCGTGCCCATCTTGCCTCAGAGAGCGCTGCAGACGTACTGTTACCTTCGCTTTGTAATTTTTCTGATCCCAGCTGAACAGATGTGGCGAGGGCTTCAAGTTGTTTACTCGCTGTCTGGAATCGATCTGCCAATGTGGGGTCAACTTGACGTACTGCCTCAACCGGGTGCCTGTAACCACGGAAGTTCGACCACAGCAATGCACGCCCCTGTTCGAGCATTTCAACAGCTTTCTCTGGTTGTCCCTGTTCAATGGCATAGGCTGCCGCTAGCATTGCAAGGGAAGGCGACAAGTGGTCGGTGCCCAATGCTTTACGACGTAATTCTACATCGGGGTATACCGCGAGTGATAGTTGGAGAAGGTTGAGAGCCATTTCGTAGACTTCAACTGGCCGAGGTTGGTTATGTAAACTGAGAAGTGCTACCAGTTGGGAGGCGCAGGCATAGCGATGTGCTGGTGTGTCAGAGGCGTCAATAGAGCCAGCTCGGAGCAGCTCCACCGCCTCGAGCATATCCTCCGCGTGCTTCAACTTTTCGAAACGAGTTTCCAGTGCCAATGAGAGCCGGATGCGGGAGGTGGAGCGATAAGGATGCCCCGGTGGACGCAATGCCAAAGCCTCTCTGTGGTAGATGACTGATTGTTCTAAGTCATGCATTTGGCCCGACTGACGAAAGCGTATGTCCAATACAATAGCCAGATGGCCGAGTGAGGTTGAACGATCAGGGTGCCCCGTAGGACACAACTCCAGAGCACTGTAGTGATAGCAGATCGCTTGATCTAAATCCACCATTTGACCTAAATGACTAAAGCGAGTTTCTAACGTAGAGGCGAGATTGTTTAGAGATTTCGAGCGATCGGGGTGTCCGGGAGGTCTCAGCTCGAGAGCGCAACGGTGGTAAATAATTGCTTGCTCTAAGTCTGCTACTTGACCCAATTGATCGAAACGAGTGCTCAATGCGACGGCGAGGTTATCAAGGGAAGTGGAGTGCCCAGAGTGGCCCGCAGGGCACAGCTCCAGAGCTTCTTGGTGGTACATAATTGCTTGCTCCAAGTCTACCATTTGCCCCAACTGGCGAAAGCGGACTTGCAATGTAATTGCGAGGTTGCTGAGAGAGGAATGGCGATGGGGGTGTCCAGGACCACGCAGCTCCAGACCGTCTCGGTGGTAGCTGATTGCGTGCTCCAAGTCTTCCATTTGACCCAAATGATCAAAGCGAGTTCCGAATGCGGCGGCGAGGTTGTTGAGGGCCACAGAGCGATCAGGATGTCCATAAGGGCACAGTTCGAGAGCGCTTCGATGATAAATGATCACTTGCTCCAAGTCCGCCATTTGACCTAATTGACGGAAGCGAACTTGCAATGCAAGTGCAAGGTTGTTGAAGCAGGAATGACGATCGGGGTGTCCCAGAGGACGCAGCTCCAGAGCGTCTCGATGGTGGATGATTGCTTGTTCCAAGTCCACCATTTGACCCAACTCGCGAAAGCGGGCGCCTAAAGAAGAGGCGAGATTATTGAGAGCTCTGGAGCGATCGGGGTGCCCCTGAGGACACAGCTCTAGAGCGCTCCGGAGGTGTGTGATTGCCATCTCCAAATCCGCCATTTCACCCAACTGATCAAAGCGAACTCGTAATGCAGTCGCGAGATTATTGAGGGTCGTTGAGAGCTCTGGATGTTCGGGAGGACGGAGGTCCAAAACTTCTCGGTTGTAGATAATCGCTTGCTCCAAGTCTGCCATTTGACCCAGCTGATCGAAGCGAGTCTGCAACGCAGGTGCGAGGTTGCTGAGGAAGAGGTGACGGTCAGGGTGCCCAGGTGGATGTAGCTCCAGGGCATCTCGCTGGTAGGCGATGGACTGCTCTAAATCTGCCATGTCGCCCAACTGATCAAAGCGGATTCCCAATGCATATGCAAGATTATTCAGGCTCATTGACCGCCCGGGGTGTCCCGGCGGGCACAGCTCCAAGTTGTCGCGTTCATAGATAACCGCTTCCTCCAAGTCGTCAATTTGGCCCCACCGCCGAAAGCGAATTTGCAAAGCAAAAGAGAGGTTGCCGAGGGAGATTTGATGATCGCGGTGTCCGGGAGGAAACAATTCCACAGCACCGCGAAAATGTACGATGGCCTTTTCCAAGTCCTGCTGCTGTCCGAGTATCTTGAATCGAGTGTATATTGCGTAAGCAGCATCAAAGACCACGCTGGGGCGCAAATAATGCTCCAAGGGACATAAAGCGAGTGCCTTATTGAAGTGATCGATTGCTTCATGGAGGTCGTCTATCAGACCGTCCATCTGATGACGATCATAAGCATCCTTTCCTAACTCCTTCTCGGCTTTGACATCGTCCTGAGGCCCGAGTTGTGTAGAGATTAGCGATGGTGGGTGCTGTTTGGCGGCTCCATCGCTATCTAATTTGGACAATAGCGTACGTGAGCAACGGTTAGACCAACGCCGGTGCGTGAAGAAGCACATACCACTGCGGGGAGCCCAGAGAGCGATTATATCCTTGATATAGATCTTATTCAAATCCTGTGCATGATATAAGTCACAATGCCACGAGTAAGCGATATTATATAAAGGAACACATACTGCAAAGTCTTCGACGGCAGATCGAGTAGAATCGAATGTATCAGCGCTAGGGGTTCCGGTAACTAGATGAACTCGGGCGAGGATGCGCTTGGTGCTTCTTGGGATATTGTCGCGTGATGAGGAAGACTTTCTGCAGTAACGTAGGAACATAAGCGTACCCTGACGAGGTCCCTAGAAGTGAGCCCGCGGTGAGGAGTCGTTCCGCCGTAGCATGCCATTGAGGATTGGACTGGAGTGAGCTATAAAACAGGTATGATGGTCGTGTTAATTCAATACATGGCACAGGCTAAATAATAAACTTACTTACGTGACGAGTTCTTGCCACTCTAGTAAAGCCGCATCCATCTTTGCATTCAAATCTACCAGCGCCTTCAAGATACAGCTCAACCCCTCTTCTTTTGACTCATGAACCTGAGCATTCAAAGCACACGATTCAGCCAGGCAGTAGTTGACCACAAGATAAGAACTCACGCTGCATGATCTCCCGACATCGAGCAACCCGTTCATCAGCGGCGCGAGAAGAAGTACGCAGCTGCGAGCTATGATTCTCGTTTGTCCGGCAGTATGCCGTGGCACGTTGTCCTCACTGGCGTCTTTACATCTCTGAAATTGACCACCCAAAGGCACTTTGCCAGACCGCCAGCGCCCAAGGGATGTGATAGCGGCGGCGACGCCTAGAATGACCAAGCCTCCTAAGATGGTACCAACTATTACACCCTTGGAAGACATTCGAACTCCACTAGCAAGTTACGACGCACTATTCCCGTATAGCTCAGTAGTTGGGTAGAGAGTCAAAAAGGCGAACTTGAATATTAATGATGCTTGTGCAATGTGTTGTGCTTGTGTCAAGTGGCTATAGGACCCGGGACGCTTGGTAAAGAGCTGGAATCACAATATTGAGGCCGCATGTAAAATTATTGTAAGATGGTGGCTTCGTCTGGCTGGCGTTGCTCAAGCCCATGGTTGCCGATATCATGAAAGAAAGCAGAGTCAATGACAGAGAGGTCAAATATATCTAGCATCGGTGGACAATCTTTGATCATGTTATGCAACTTCGTGTTTGCACAAAGGGTATGAATTTGGCTATCTTTCATTCGGATATGCATGTCGTGATCTGCATCAGTATCTAATGAAATAGTCACCCAGAAACACCTGAATATGTGACATCGTTTCGAAACGTTGCACGTCGCAAGAAGAGTGCACCAGTGATCAAGACGCTGCACTTGAGGCATCAATTAATGGTGGCTATGGTTTGATTCGTCTGGATGCCTCTATCAACCTCTCTTCCAAATTCAATCCTCTGCCTCGCCTGCAGTGATAACATCATCTAAAGAGATTCAGTCAGATCATTGCACGGCAGCTGGCATGAGAAGTGATACACACCAATTTTGAGCACGGCGCGGACGAGCTAAAATAACGAAATCAGTAAGCAGCATCACAGATTATTATGACTAAGGCGTGCCTGAGTTGCGAGAAGATATTGTTGCCTCTTAGAGATCAGCGGGTCGTACACGAATTGCTCTTTCATGTCTATGGGTGCATCGTGATCAGCAAAGACCACACATGGATAAAGTAGCTCACCATTCTGTCCCCGGCCATTGCAATCGATGCCTAATCGCGAGTTTTGTTCTTTGATCTGTCTGCTCTTCACGTCAGCAAGGGTTTCAATGGGTGAAAGGCCGCTGTTCTCCGCGAGGGCGAGTGGCACGGCGTCCAGAGCCGAAGAGAAAGCACGCATAGCGTATTGTTCGATAGTGGCAATCTTCGAGTCTTCCGATCAGAGAAATGGTCTTCGTCAAACAGCATGGACAATGTACCTCATCTGCGGCTTTCGACACAGCGACGGCACAGCTTATGTCTGCAGCGCCTCCTCCATAGACCACGCGATTGTCGACAACAAGATTGCGAACAACACAGATGGCGTCGTGAAGCGCTCGCTTTGCCTCGTCGACGATCTTGTATGTGAAGAGCATGAGCCATACATATTGATCAACAGAAAGTGACAAACGCACCATCTTGTTACTGCCGCGAACGAAGATAGTCACAGCCCGTGTATTTGCACACTCCTCAATAACGAGCATCTTGTCACGAGTCGTGCCGAAAGAAATCTCTCGTACTATTCCGGCTTTTCCAAGCTTTTCGGCTGTCAGGTCCTCGAAGCGGGGAACGATGCGTCCTTGTGTCGCAATTGCGATAAGCTATAGGACGCCTCAGTTACTGGATTGGCAAGGCAAGTCAAAGTGCTTACCTCGATTTCGGGGCCACCGACCCATCGGACGGCGGGAAGGTTGTTTTGCATAAGCAAATGATTTGCCTCGTCATCGAAGCCCCACTGACAGATCACCAAGTTTGCTCCAGTATCTTTCACCATCTTGATCATGTCAGCGAACTTTTCTTTTTCATATTCCCGTAACTTTTTGTACTCGTCAACCGAGGTGATGTCCAAATGGTGCTTCGTCTTGGGCCTTGGAGGTTCGAAGGGACATGTGAGAATGGCAAGACGCGCATCCTTGACGGAGTGGGGCATTTGTGGATGGGACATGTCTTTGTCGAGCAATACGCCCTTGATGAGTGTAGTGTCCGCAAGAGAGCCGCCGACCTTTCCGTCTACCTTGATGAGATCAAAGGGGACGTCGCGGCGTTCGAGATCTGCGACTTGCATGACCGCGTCTACTGCAATTTGGGCAAACTGTCGGTGCTCTTTTGATACTCTGGCTTGTATGTCAGAGTGGGCGGATTCGTATCTCAAACTACGCACATTTTGCTCCCAAGACTGGTCATAGCTGTCTTGAGAAGATTTTCATTGTCTTCCTTTGTGAACTCGATGCGATCTGATATCCGGTCCAATTGCTCGACGGCAACGGCACAAGCTCGATCGAATCCATCAGCGATCCGGATGGGGTGAATGCCCCGGTCGAGCAAGGCTTCGCTTTGCTCCAGCAGGGCTCCAGCTAGCACGACGACACCTGTTGTCCCATCTCCGATCTCATCATCCTGACTCTTTGATAATTGTACGAGCAGCTTGGCTATTTGATGCTCAACCTCCATCTGACCCAGAATCGTGGCCCCATCGTTCGTCACCGTGATCTCGCCGTCGGGAGAGATGAGGATCTTATCGAGACCTGGATGCGAGTCCTGCTAAGGATTGGGCTACGCGTCGGCACTAGGATAGTAGACGCACCTCTCGGTCCCAGCGACGTGCGAATGATATTAGCTACTGTTTTAGCAGCAAGAATATGTGACTAGAAAGCTCTGTAAGGTGCTCAGCTTATCACAAATACTGGCCGATGCGTACCTTGATCGCCTCAACGCCATGGGTTCGCGTCTTTTTGCCTTGCTCCCTGACAATAATGAACGGACGACCATACTTGATAAATGAAATCAGGTCGCGCAACAGATGAGATAGATACAAATGCTTACCTCGTCTGTTGCGTACACGGCCTGAGGTTGTTGAGCCATTTGTAAGGGTGAACGCGTTCTACAGTAGATTGGCAAAATGCCCGACTCGTAAAATCACTTGTCGGAGTTTCAAGTTACGCTCCTCCAAACTTGATCACTTCCTCCCTTGTCATAAAGCCTCCCCCAAGAACTTGAACGTAAAGCCACGATGGAACCTGAAGTAGATGCTTGGATTGAGCAGCTCAGCCAATGCAAACAGTTGACAGAGGCGGATGTCAAGAAATTGTGCGATAAAGTACGCAGCAGGACTCCCCGCTCCAACAACAGCAGTTCCTGATCTGACGATGCTACTACCACCCTCAGACGCGGGAGATCTTGATGGAGGAATCGAATGTACAACCCGTTAGGTGTCCCGTAACGGTCTGCGGTGACATCCACGGCCAATTTGTACGTCTCATGTGTCTAACCTGCTCATTATGCCGACTGAACGTTCATGCTGTAGCACGATCTCTCAGAACTCTTTCGCATTGGTGGAAACTCTCCTGATACCAACTATCTCTTCATGGGAGACTATGTGGATCGAGGATACTATTCAGTAGAGACGGTGACGCTTCTCGTGGCCATGAAGTTGCGCTACCGTGACCGCGTCACGATACTGCGCGGCAACCACGAGTCGAGGCAGATCACACAAGTCTATGGTTTCTACGACGAGTGTCTTCGAAAGTACGGAAATGCGAATGTTTGGCGCTTCTTCACCGACCTTTTCGATTTCCTTCCTCTCACCGCATTGATCGATAACCAAGTACGTCACGCCTAGCCAGCCTCTATCATCACGTCTTATGTGACGATCTTCCCAGATATTCTGTCTTCACGGCGGGCTATCGCCATCGATAGATACTCTCGACCATGTCCGCTCCATTGACCGGGTACAAGAAGTTCCCCACGAAGGCCCAATGTGCGATCTTCTCTGGTCCGACCCCGACGACCGATGCGGATGGGGAATATCACCACGTGGTGCAGGCTATACGTTTGGCCAAGATATCTCGGAAGCCTTCAATCACAATAATGGGCTCACGCTGGTCGCACGAGCACATCAGCTGGTTATGGAAGGTACGTGGGCGACTGCCCTGTGTTACCGTCTTTCTAACATACGGCTTGGTTATGATAGGTTACAGTTGGGGTCAGGATCGCAACGTGGTGACAATCTTTAGTGCCCCCAACTACTGCTACAGATGTGGTAATCAGGCTGCAATCATGGAGATAGATGAAAAATTATCATACAGCTTGTGCGTGTCAATTTGCATCCTCTCAATGATGTTGTGCTGACATGCGTTCCCTAGCTTGCAATTCGATCCGGCCCCTCGGGCAGGGGAACCGTTGGTCTCCAGACGTGTACCAGACTATTTCCTTGTAGGTCCAGCGAATTTATATTCCTGACGCAGTCGCTGATTTGGCATCATTACAGTAATCCAAGCTCTGACGTACTGCATACTGTACACAAACCTTATTCGTTGTACTTCGTGTTCATAACATCCCAGAACCTACTTTCCACAAACCGACCGAATACAGATACCATTGTCAAGTCATTGGACATATTTCCTGTTCTACATTTCCCAGCTGCAAGTTTCTCGTCAGCATTTTGTCTCTATCTGGCATTAATCTCGCGTGCTATCTGTTCATCGCCTTTCTGCTGTGTCGGTCATCCAACGTTCGCTCTTATCTTTCACCATACAGTACTTTTTTCTCATTCTCCTCGTCCGTCTCTCACACTTACACCTCATGGACATGAAAAAATGTCTGACAAAATGGAGAGTATTCGAAGTAGTAAAGTTCGACATTTTGAACTTGCGCCACAGATTTCCCCTTGGAAGATCCACATTGATTTTCAAGATCTTTCGAATATTTTCTACTTCGAATACTCTCCAATGAGTTTGTGAAATACAATATGATGTGCTTTGCATTTCCATATATATATTTCTCCAACGCAGTCACTGAAAATCTTGGGTGATGACGACATCACGTCACACCTTAGGTTGGTTCAAATCCGATTCTATCTCTCTGGCGTTCCACCATGTCTGCCCCTTCACAATTAAGAGTCCTCGGCGAGAGCCCACTGAATGCCGATCCCCCTGATCCTGCAATCCTGATTAAGCACCACTTAACGCCAAGCGGGCTTATGTACTGTAGAAATCATTGTAAGATATGCGCTCCTGAAGGTCCCTTCCAACACTCATACTGTCACAGGTGATATACCTAAGCTTGATGAATCAAAATTCACTATAAGAATCGACGGCATGGTGCAGCAAGAAACGCAACTCTCGCTTTCAGAGATGAAAGCGAAGTACAAGCCACGATCGGTTGTGGCGGCTCTCCAGGTAGGCACTGCCCCGCTGCTGTCAGTAGGGGATAGCCAATCCTCAATCTCTTGTTGCAGTGTGCAGGAAATCGGCGACAGAAAATGGCTGATCGTACAAGCCGAGATGTAGAGGGTATCAAGTGGGGCGAAGCTACTATATGCAACATTCGATGGACAGGCATTCTCTTGCGAGATCTTCTGAACGACGCCGGCATCGCTGTGGAGAAGGATGCACTTGACTCTTTGCATGTCTGTTTCGCATCCCATGCTGCAATTTGCGAAGAAGACGAAAGCTACTCCGTCTCTATACCACTGGCCAAAGTTCTAGACCCCGAAGGCGATGTGCTTCTGGCATATGAGGTGTGCCATTACAGCATTGAAAACTTGAAAGTCGAAATGAATCGTACACTGACAATATTCGATGCTAGATGAACGCCTGTGAGTTAACTCCCGAGCATGGCCATCCTCTACGTGTCGTTGTCCCAGGATACTCCGGCGTACGCTGGGTGAAATGGGTTGATAGAATCACCGTGGCATCCAGAGAGTCGCAAGACTTCTATCAGCAGAAGGACTACAAGATTCTTCCGATGGCGGTCCGTGGGCATATCCAACCACCCGGCAATGATACTGATGCTGAGTTGTTATGAGCAGGTCGACTCTCAAGATAAAGCAAACTCCGAAGGCTGGTGGGCAAAAATCCCAGCGCTACAAGCAAATCCCCTCAACTCTGTTGTCGCCAGTGTGGATATCCTTGGTCTATCGACAGACAGGCTCCATTGTGATGTCCTTGTCAAAGGTTATGCACTCTCCGGTCCTGGCGCGGCTGGCCAGATCAAGAGTATAGAAGTCAGTGTGGATAAAGGCCAAAGTTGGATCTCGGCAGCCATTACATATCAAGAAGGGCGCTATAGCTGGACCTTGTGGGAGGCAAGGGCTCAAGCTTCTGTCGAGGACGACAAAAAGATCACGGCTTGGAGTCGAGCGACAGACGAGAGTGGCGAGCAACAAATGCCGTCTTGCGATTGGAATTTGAGGGGTGTAGCATATTGCGCCGTTGGGGAGAAGACCGTGGATTTGTAAGCTTTCTGCGAGTTTGTAGTAGGGATACTCAATTCTTAGTTCACGGGTTCACGAGTTCGCGAGTTCACGCTAAAAACATGCTGTTACCACTGATGGCATCAACTCCACCTACGCATTTGGCCAAATTTGACCCGACACGACCAAACTGGTACTACGGCGGGTTGATTTGACGCTGCTGGTGTGCAAATTCTGTCTTCCTTGCTGTTCATGCGGGAGTGCTATAAGGCATGTCTCCTTTGATTGTTTTGTGGCAAGTCGTCCTTGGGGTAAGGTGCAGTATCATGACCTAATTTTATGGTGGATGAGGCGAGCGCAACAGGGCGGAGCTGTCAATCACACAGGGCCCAGTCGGATTCAATTATTACAAGACTTTTAGCGTGAACTCGTGAACCCGTGAACCCGTGAACTAAGAATTGAGTATCCCTAGTAGCTTTTTCGTGTCGTGTTGGCGAGGGAGAAAGGCAAGCAATGTTCGGCCCGGGATGCTCGGTCACTTTTGTAACTTGGCTCTGAGCTTCCACGATTACGATGAAAACTGTCCATTTGGTTGATTTCTGCGAAGTGTAAGCCAGGCTTTGGTAATTCAAATTTTCAGAGAAGTCTATAGCTAGTATCGGCCAGCATCGGCCACATGCCCCAAGTGAATAGTCAGTGAGCCACAGACTGGCGTCGGGCGGCTCCTCCCTTGGAACGCCGCAACGTGACTCAGCGAATGGCCTCTCCTAGGTGAAAGTTCCAAGAGATACTGGATCTGTTGGTACACAACTGCTATGAAAGACTATCATGTGCCTTTGCTTCGGGCCTCGAAGGCTAATGTACGTCACAATCGCTCTCGCTTATAAGTGTGAGCTCGCCCATGTTTGGCCCCTATTACGCCTTAGGTTTCACCCACCACCACCTCCTGCTCCTAAACGACTGTGCTTGTTCTCATCGAGTATATATTCAGTCGTTTCCCATACAAACCCTCTCGACACTCGAGTACATGACTCTCCAGCCTCGCCCGCAAGACGCGTTCCGATCCCTCCTTCAATATCAAGAAGTGGCATGTTTCAACGCATCGTGTGCTAAGCTCGGCACATCAGTTGTCCCGCTGAAAGCATGTAGCAGATGCAAGCGTGTCAAGTAAGTCCAGATGTTCTTCTGCATGCAGACCGGCATGTTGATACCCTGCTAGATATTGCAGCTCTGCCTGTCAAACCGCTGACTTCCCCGTCCACAAAGCTTTCTGCAAAGCATTTGCTGCCATACGTGCTGAGTCTCCGCCTGAGTATCCCCTTGAAATGTTCGATGGCGGAGAGCAATCAGAACCAATCGGGTCTCTCGAGCGAAACATAGTCTTCCGCGAGTTATCTGCGGAAATGAACGAGCTAGTCCAGAAGATAGGCCAGCGAAACATGGGGAAGATTGCAAACTATCTCCTCTTTCTGGAGCCGCGGTGCCTGTGGTGTTACCGGACAAAGGCACACCTCGGCAATGACACAGGCTTGACGTTTTGCGACACATGCTCCGGTGCTTCGTACTGCTGCACTGAACATCTGAAAAGTGGCAGAAGTGCACATGCAGAAGTAAGGAACGAGGCCGGAAGGACACAGGTAAGTCACTTCAGCCACTTCGAAAAATGATTCGGACTTTCGTTACAGCATACTAATTGGAGACTTCAACAGTGTGACATTTTCCAAATGTGCATTGAAGACGATGGGTTTGAGCGGTATGTTATGATATGCTATATTGGGTTGCGGTGTAAACTCATCCAAATCAGTATCTGGCTTTCTCTGCCTGACAGACCTGGGCATTTCATCCAATGGGCTCCGGACCGCGTCCTCGCAGGTTCCGCGTCCTCTTCTCCGACCCTTCCGGCACTTCCATCTTCCTGGGAGGCTTACTTCGACACAACCTCGTGCCCATATACTTCAAATCCGTCCATTCTCCGCACAATGCTTACGATCAGCCTGTATATGCCTTTGACAATTCTGAATGCCCTCCACAGCTTCAAGATTGTCCCCGGTCCCCGCATGGTGGTCCACGTCCTCGGTGCAAGAATGGACTTTGAGATGCAATATGGCGGCATGGCTTTCGAGGAGCTGATGCACCAGCTCCCGTGGGTCCAAGAGCTTGTCCTCGAACTCATCGGTCCTGCAGTTGGCACAGACGACAGCACCATTCCTATGGACTGCTGCCCCAAGTGTACGCGCGCGGGCCGGAAGCGGACGTACAAGGTCGCGAATGCGCTCTACCACGACTACCTCCCCCGCGCGCGCACGATCCCGGACCTCGTTGTCGCGTTCAATTCTGGGCTGCACGAGTCGCCCGACTCGTGGAAGCCCACCGTTGACCTAATCATGGCGCGCAAATTTCCGGCAGTTTTCACGAGCTACAACGTCAGTGAGGCCGCGCGCGATGCGGAGCAGGTGGGCAGGATGGGCGCGCGGGTGTTGTGGAGCGAGAAGAACCCGTGGAGCGGTGAGAAGGCACATATGGACTACTTCTCTGAAGACCTCTTTTGGTTTGAAAATGGCTACTGGATGGGTTTTCAGGGAAAGCAAGTCGAATCTTGAGGTATGCGCCGCCGCTCGCTGATATTTTGGTATGAGCCTGAATGCATTTGCAGAATTTCGCTTCCCAGAACGGTTCACAATTTTGTATACTATATCATTTCAATCACACCGAGTTCTGTGGACCTCTGGTATTGCAACAAGGCTATTCATCTTCACTAAATATGCTATTGATGCTTCATTGCTACTTCGCAGCCTGGCATTCTATCGTCTTGGGCTATTTTCCCAGCCATTTGTGAGTACTGATATAATGGCGCCCACTCTGTTGTTCTGCGAAATAGGTTGTGTTATATGCTACAAATTGCCCAAGGTGTTCACGAGCGGCAACAGACAATGGGCGATATACTAGGCTCTGTGAGTACATGTTTACCAGCGTGTCCACTGCCATTAAGTTAACATTATCGCGGAGACAGACACGCCAATTGCACATGCATGAGCACGAGGGCGCCTTGTTGCAACAAGGCTCTGAAGCTTTCCGAGAATGTGAGCAAATTGGTTATGATGAGTGGTGGCTAATTTGAAAGTTCGTGCTATGTCGGTCGCGTTGCAAATACAGCAGGTATGTCCGCATCGCCTTCAATACATACTAACATCAGAGTCACCTTGACCTCCGGGACCTCCGGGACGTGAATTCAGAAAAAGCACAAAGATATAGCACCCTTAAATCTCCCGTCTTCAATCTGACTTCGTCCTCTTGAGCAGGACAGCTGGCTTCGGCGCCAATCCGAGCGTATCCCCTAGCACCCCGCCCATAAACCACCCAAGGAAACGGCCCAACCAGAGGGGTGACCACTCGCCGAAGCAGAGCACGACGTCTCCCGCGCGGTAGAAGGCTGCCATCGCGCCGATTACGCTTATCTGTCGCTCACTCAGCCGTGGGTCCTCAGCTCAAGAGCAAGCTGACGCACCTCGGGAGACCCGCCAAACCCGACGCGCATGAGGTCGCCAAAGAAGTCGCGCTTCTTGTCGGGCGACGGCTCGGTGCTCTCGGTGAAGACGAGGTCCTCTGCACTCACGCCCTTGTTGAAGCCGTGCCGCGTGCCGGCGGGGACATGCAGAATGCCGCCATTTGTGGTGGGGCTGCTCATAACTGTCAAGGCCACATCCAAGCACATTAGGCGAGAGAGATCTCAAGCGACCATGTGTATCGCGCACCTGTCTTCCCGTTAATTGTCGCGCACAGCTCCCCCTTGTGCACCGTCATCGTCTCGCTCGACAGCGGGTGCACGTGGTACGGGATCACCAGCGTCGCGTCGGCGGGCACCACGGTCGTCGCGACGCAGCTCGGGGGCCCATTGTGGTGGATGACCATGTACGCGCCGTTGCCGAACTCGAGACGCTCGTCGCCGGGGTAGCTGGGTATACCGTTCGACATGGTCACGGTGTGGGGTGCAGGCTCTGGGGAATCTCGGATTGGCGATCTCCCATCTGGCGAGTCGTTATAAGGGGTCCGGAACGCGCCAGGCGCCTAAGGTCTAGGCTAAGGCAGGGTTCTGTGCGCCGAGGACCCCGGCAGAAGATGAAGACGTGAGATACTACAGCCTAAATTTCGCTGCTGACGCAAGTGCATCGACTCGGCATCGCTTGTACTGACCGTACTTACTAGTGCTGGGCGTCAGCAAGACAACACCCTCGTGTTCAGTATGGCGCGCGCGTCCGCGTCGCATCGGACGAATCTATAATTATTTGGACCAGTTGTAGGGGATGCATACTTGTAGCCCAAGTATGCCGGGGTCCTGCTGAAGGGCGGTGCAGAATTCAGTTCCGTGCATTTGGAGACTTGATTGCGCGCCCCATTGCCACCATACGCTCATCACGAGGCCCTTCAAGCGACTGCATACGAAGTCAGCTGCTTCTGCGCCAAGAATTTATTGCTCACACTTGTACTGATCGGATACCATTCGTTATGCAGCATGAGCCAGACACTTCAGTTTTGATGTGCACGATTTAACGTGACAATGATAGCTAAACCATTTGATGAGCTTGCCAACATCATACACAAGGCACAGAATCCAGCCTATAGAGTTATCAACATGGCCTTCCGACATCCGATTCACGCTTCGAGTTTTATCTTTACAATACATATCGCAGATGCATAGTGGAGTAAGATCAGCAGATGTATTCAAGGTGCTTGGCCTGCACAATAGAAAGAAAAGGCTGGATCTTCGTTTGGCTCGGCATATAGGTACTTGGAGCAATCACAGCTTGATTTTGAGTACTCGTATTCCGAGAAGCGGTATGAGGGTGCGCCCGCTTCTTGACTTTGGAATAGTCTAATCGTACCCGCGTGGCTGCTCGCATTGCCCACCTCGCAGGGCACAGTGTATCTCGACTCGTACAGCCCAAGGTGACCTTTGTTGGTTGCGACGGCCACATAGTAGCCTACGCATACATTCAGCATTGCAATCGAATGATTTCATCGCGCAACGCTGACCTGTGTAGCCTAGATTGTCGGGTGTCATGCGAAGCTCGCATTGGCCAAGCAAGCTGGCGTTGCTGCTGGCATAGTAGCGGAAACGGAGCTGCGCGGGCCTATATGCGCTGCTCCATAAGAGATACCCCGCCGCCACATCGTTCGCGCACTCGCCACTGTGGCCAGGTCGCGTATCATAGCCGTATCTCGTGGTGACAGACCCGAAGGAGTCACCTTGCATCGATATCCGCATGCTCTCGCAGGAGAAGGTGGGGTGATCTGCGAAGCGTGTTAGATCTGGGCGGCGGGAGAGGCGGCCATCGTCACACGCACCTGAGATTGTCGTGGCGTTCAGCACCGGTGCTGTGGGGGTATTCAGCGGACGTGAGTGTCTCTCGCGTTGGGTACTCACGATCCACTGGCTCGACGGCGGTGCCGTTGGATGAGCTGGTGCTCCCCTCAGGTACAATAGCAGATCTCACAGCAGCGACAGCGAAGAGGGCAATGAGAGCGCAGAAGAGGTTCATGGCGGCTGCGATGTCGTTGTCGATGGAGGCAGGAGGCGGGGGCTTGCGAAAGGGCGGTGAACGATGCTGCTTGTACTCGTGTAGACCGCGCATCCCGGCAGGTCAATGGATTAGGCGATGTTGTATGTATGTTATCGGCATGAGGCTGGAGAGCGCATGCGCTTCACATTGAGAACTAGTCTGGCAACAGACTCGAATAGCAGATAAGGTTATGTTGGTTCCTGATGGAAGGCTTGAGGGCGTAAAGGCTCAACAGGCCAGCGCAAACAATGGAATGGACCGAGCGATTCTGATGGACAAGGGGCCTCGCCTGCACCAACAGCACTTCGATATAGATACTGAAGCACTAGAAGAGATACATGTTCAGTTCTCGGCCTCGTGTGTGGATTTCAAATGAAGACTCGTCGCGCGTTTGGCGCGTTTGATGTGCAAGTGACAACTGGAGAGACGAGGGCGTTGGACATCGATGTCATTTTCCCAGCAGACTTTGACAGGCCTGCCAAAGCGGCAAGTGCCGAATGCAGCTGAACCTACTAAACTATACGAATTATAACTTGATAGAGAGTAGAGAGCAAAGCACTTTGTGTCGATTGCCAGACCGGACGTTGGAGTGTGAAGGGTAAAAGTACATTGATTGATTTTATGGTTTTGCAGCGTGGTACAGATATGACTTAGTATTCGCCCCTATCAGCTTTGACCTGCTTGCAACATCAGAGCTGTATCTGTCTCAAACTTGAATGCACTCACACTGGCTTCGCTAGGCGTCGGATTTTCAACCACTTTCTCCTCCGTGACCTCTTTCGTCGTCCGTTTTTCCAGCACTGTTCCATGTACACCCAGCGGGCCATCTACGCGATCCGCCTCCGAGCTTTCTCTCGCTCCGCCCACCCTCTCATCTGGCGAATGTCTGGTGTGCACGTAGTCTACCGTCTCCCGCTGCAGATCCTCCACTGTACCCGAGTGCTCGTGTTTGTCTGCCTTGACATGTGCCTCCGATGAGGAGGCAAGGTGCTCGTTCCACCCAGGTGCAGACTTGATGTGCGGCGTCTTTAGCTGCTCGCCGGTGAGGTTGCGGCGCTTCTCGCGCTCGAGGACAGCAGGGTCATTGTCGTGCATTGTGCTGTAGTATCTGCGTCGTAAGCTCAGCCTCAACTCCCCTTGGTCTACTCCGTTGGACTTACCTGCTGGACGCCATCCTATTGCGGCTGCCCGCAGCAACGGCGGACCGGAGTGCAGTGCGTGCGGTAGTCAAAGATGATAACATTTTGCTGTGTTGGGGAGTGTTGAAAGTGTTGTAGAAGGAGAGCGGGCGTCCGGATTGCTTTTGAGGAAGTTGGCGGGTGACATCAGACGACCGTTGACGTCATACAAGCGGTCACGTGGAGCATGGCGCGTCGCTTGATCATATCTTCATGTGATATACTGGCGATAGGTGGCTGTAGGCGGGGCGAAGCGGAGTGGAAGCAGAGATGGCATTGATGCCTATTCAAACATACGGGGTGTAGTATAGGTAAACAAATAAATAGCATCTCGAACCCTGGGCTAGTCTGGGCTCCCATTGTCTAGCTTCTATGCTGCACCGCCCGCGGTGATTGAGACTACAGACTCTTGGAATCAGAAGTTTGGGTATCCGTGGTCGTGGTCGTCCCTCTGCCTGCTATGCCACAGAGCCTTTCCGTTCGTGAACTTCCCTGAAGGCTTGCAGCTCTTGTTGCCCTTGCTGGGGGTAGCGGAGGTCGCAGAGACCGAAGCACTCGGTGTGATGGACGAAGCCCTCAGTGCTACGGAGGACGAGGCGGACGAAGAGCTGGACGAACTGTGCGCAGCGGAGTGAGTTGAGGTGAATGCAGACGAACTGCGCGCGGTGGAACGGGTTGAGGCGGACGCAGACGATTGGGGCGCAAAAGAACGAGTGGAGGTAGAAGCAGATGAGTGGTGTACTGCGGAGCGAGTAGACGCTGACGAATGGGGCGCTGCAGGGTGAGTCGAGGCAGGTGCAGACAAATGAGGTGCTGCGGAGCGAGTCGACCCAGGTGCAGACGACTTGATGCTGACCACGTGCGAAGCACTCGAAGAGGCTGAAGCAGTTGGTTTGGTGGGCTTGGCCGAAGTAGTGGGCGCAACTGCGCTGGAAGATGTAGATACCGAGGCAAAGAGCCTGACGCTCGTGGTGCTCGTTGCAGCTCCCGAAATTGCTGTCGGCGTCGCGGATTTGGTAGACATGATTATAACTTTGGTAGTCGCGCTGAAGATAGCAAGTTTGAGCACATTTCGAGAGCTTTCAAACCAGAAACATACATGTTCTTAGCCAGAGGGGAAATCTGGGTCACCCCGGGATAGAACGTGGATGGGATGGTACTGTATTGACAGGATCAGTTATGACAGCGAAACAGGTTTGAAACAAGTACTCACGGTGCAGGAATGGACGCTGTGGAAGTGAATCCATCAGTAAGATCGCCACTAAGCGTGGCAAATGGCGAGTAAGCCACTGGCGCGACGTTGGCCACAGCTTTAGCTTCATAGCTAAAAGCCTTGCCACTCTTTAAGCAAGCGCCAGTCCCGAATGCGCTCCTGCAAGCCATATCGGCTGCGCCAGTAGAGGACAATAGGTTGACATCCGCGACTGTGATGTTGGTGCAGGGGGCGCCATCGGCACACTGGAACCGGTATGGCGGACGCTGCACGCCATTCTCCACTATGCCGTTCCAAGACTGAATGGAATCAGACTATGAGAGATCATAATAATGGCGAGAAGCGCACCTCGAATTTGATGTTGCTCAGCATGACACCGTCTCCCGGAGCGGTGGCCATCTCGGCCCAGTATTGGTCGATATTAAGACCATACGCCGTCCCGGTAGCCAGGAAGTTCTGGAAGAGCACATTAGTGACATACCCGGAGCCGCCGTTGCTCTTGATCATGAAGATCTGGTTCCCGCCGTTGGTGTAGACGTTTCTGTAAACGATGTTCTCGATGGCGGTGCCTTCCCCAAGCGAGCCGATGGCCGAGCCGCCGGACTGGTTGCAGTAGATGTTTTCGATGAGGAAGTCGGACGCGGGGGACTTGACGGTGACGCATTCGTCGCGGTTGGTCACCTCCACGTCGTGCACCCAATGATTGGTGCCTGAAGCATACCCATAAGCTACATAGAACGCCGCCATAAAGTCCAAAGGAGGGCTTACCGGAGATGTCGACACCGTCAGAACCGCCAATGTTTGCACCACGAATGGCTAGGTTGTAAATCTCCCCATTAGATCCTCCTTGCACTATCAAATGAAACTCAGGAGCTGGCATGTCGTCGTTAGTTTCGAACACATCGCATTGGAAAGTGAACTCACAGTCAACGAGAATTAGATCGTGGAGGGACCAGTTGGTGGATGTCACCATGCGTATCAGCCGGGGGCTAATGGATCTCATGAGTGGCTGCGCGAAAAGTAACAGAGAAAAGTCGCGAACCCTGCATCCCGACACTCATATCCAAGACCCTGGATGGTGCCAGCGCTAGTGCTCGAGTAGAATTCAAAGTCGTTGGCATTCTCAATGATGATCATGTGTCCACCCGTGGTGGCTGAAAAGCAAGGATAAGTTTTACCGTGAAGGTACAGCGAGATAACGCGTGTACCGGTTCGCGTGATGAAGCCATCCATCTGGAAGGCCCAGTGCACGCCGTCGTCGAGGGTCACCCATGTGGCCATGCCGTAGTTTCCCGGCGGCACGTAGAGCGTCGACCCCGAGTGCACTTTCACGCATTGGTTGAAGGCGGCGCTGATGGCCGGGCCGATGTCCTAATCGCATGATTAGCTGGAAGCGACGGGTGCGGGACAAGAATATCGTACTGTCGTTCCAATCTTGCCTCCATAGTCGAGGACGTTGCATATGGTTGTGCGCTTGGCAGCGAGCGGTGTGGTGGGACCCACCGCGCCGCTGAGCTGCGCGCTAGCCATGGGGGAAACGAGCCATATCGAAAATGCCACGCGCCAATAATAGATGAGCATCGCGAAGATGGGGAGGTAGCAGTGAGAGTATCCACGTTAGATGCTGCACAACTGCGCTGAGGGGCAAGACTTTATACGGCACAGACGGTGGCGACGGTCTGAGCCCCGTGCCGCCTGGGAGAAACCTGGAGAAACCTGATCGTATTTTGGAGGCTGCGATTGTTATGATGGCTTATGATGGTCGTTATCACCACTCTTGTTGTCGTCGAGTGCAGCACCGAGATAACCTCGTGCTGGAATGGGAATTCTTCCTTCGCCAAGCTGGGCACAAGAAAGTGTGGTCACCACCGACGATGACGCCGTGTCCTCAGCGAATCAAGTAGTTTGGCCAGTAGATGCTCCCCGACCTAGCGGAGGTACCGACGAAAATATCAGTTGTCCGGTATGCGCCTGGCAACAGCAGTTTCAGCCCTCTCGATTGTGAGGCAGAGCTGATTGATTGAGGACCAAAAATTCTGCCATCGTCCAGTGTCGCGACGGGCGGAGGATGTTGCATAGCAGGACAAATTCGTCGGCGCAACGAATGCTTTGCAGCGCCCCTGGCTACGCATGGCTGGCAGGTCAGGGCAGCACGATGATCATGCTCGGGAGACAGCGTTGGTTGTTATCCCTTTAACGAGCTCTGGCGACGCATGAAAGCGCTGCTCTTGTACAGTGAGAACATTAGGTGGTGCAACCAGGACGATTTGGGCAGTTCGTGGCTTGACGGTCCATTTTGTGTGCTTTCTCTCGTCGGGGGAGATGTGGGAGCCCATGGTAGAGATCAAGTTGACTCTGAGACTTGAATTTGCTTGGCTTCAAGCTTCAAGCTTGAGTTATGTTTGAGGTTTGAGTGGCTTGTCGCGGTTGATGTGAAAGGGCGGAGTATGAGTCGGACACCGGGAAAACGCCGGCGCGGCGGCGCCCGTCTACTTGATCACCTGACCCTGACTGGAAGGGACTCAAATTTGAAATCCGAAGTTGGTCACCACTGACACCACTGCACTCAGGCCAAAACCACACATAAAACCTCACTTGCGAAATCAGATATATATGTACGGGTCAAATCTGAGCCCTATAGCTACCAGTGACTTGGAAATTGCTCAACCCATTTGCACGTTCGTGAGTCGTGATCCGGGTTGGTGATTCAACGAATAATATAACCACAGTTGACAAAGCTTCTTATTATTATCCTACACGCACACCAAGCCACCTATTTCGCGACCAGCACCGCGCGGTACCGCAAGCTTCCCTTGTCGAGCCGCGCAAACGCCTCCTCGATGCCCTCCTTGTCGAGGGGGAACGTCTCGATCATGGGCTTGATCGCGTGGAATGCGGCGAACTCGAGCATCTTGTTATGCACGTTGCGCGCAGCGACGAGGCAACCCTGTATGCGCAGCCCCTTTTGGATGATGGGCATATACGGGATCGTGAGGTCCCCGCCGGAGACCCCGAGTGGGTAGATCGTCCCGCCCGGTGCCATCGCGGAGAGGTATCTACCCGACGTTGCATCAGCCCGCGCCAGCATACACGAGCGAATTGGAAGAGAGACTCACAGGCTCCAGTCCGGCTGGGCACTCGTAGTCACGAGCAGGTGGTTCACCGGCCTGATATCCAGTTTCTTCTTCTTCCCATCCTTGCCCTGCGCGTCGTAGTCCTTCATCGCGACGAACTCCCTTGCTCCAAGCTTGCGTGCCTCCTCCTCCTTAGAGTGTGTTCCGCTGAACACGACGACCTCGCAGCCCATCTTCGCCGCGAACGCAATGCACAGATGCCCGAGCCCGCCGACGCCGACAACGCCGACGCGCTGCCCGCTCTCCGCGCCGTGCTCGTGCAACGCGTTGAACACCGTCGCGCCTGCGCACATTAGCGGCGCAGCGTGCTCCGAGGCGAGCGACTCCGGGATCGCGAACAGGTACGCGGCCTTCCAGACGGCGTGGCTGGCGAGCGATCCCTGGTCGAGGTCGGATGCGCCGTACATGCGGCGCGCGGGGCAGAAGGTCTCGTGCCCCGAGAGACACTGCTCGCAACGCATGCACGAGTCGTGCTCGTAGCCCCACCCCGCGCGGTCGCCGCTGCCCACATCAATGTCAATTAGGGACCTATGGTGCGGAGGGGCGCACGCACACTTTGAACCCCTGCACACCCGCGCCGATCTCCTCGACTACGCCGACGCCCTCGTGCCCGAGCCCCATGTCCTTCTCGCGCATGTGCGCGTCGGTCCCGCAGAGCCCGGAGTGCGTGACGCGCAGGAAGACCTCGTCCGGCGCGAGCGCGGGGCGCGTCGTCTGCGCGCGCACGATCGCACCCGACGGCGAGCCTTTGTAGACGGTGAATGTGTGTGACATGGCAATGAGGGGAGATGGAGAGATAAAAAAGATGATGAGTGTCCGATGAGGCTAGTCGGTTTTGTGGACGCGATTTGGGTTCGGTGACGTCATCCGCTGGCAGCCTGGCGCTTAAGCTGCTTACACAACACCGCAAAACTTGTCCGCACACCGCCGTCTCCCATCATGCCACGCTCTTGTATGATGACCTGAACAATTCAGACGCTAACCGAGACGAACCCTGGCCTACCCTGGCAGGAACTTGGCGACGTTAACCGGTGTCGGTCAACATTAACCGGTCAATTTTGACCTGTGTGCCAACCCGCCTGGTGAACACCGGTCAACGCAATCACTGACCCGAAGCTTCTCTCGCCTCTCTCGCTCTACCCCGGTGATACATCCCTGCGGTGTTAACCTGCCGGATTCATCTGGTTCGTACGCTGACTCATATGCGTCTACTGCCGGCTGGCCTGTTCCGGTCTTCACTGTTGCTCTATCATAGCCTTAGCGCCGGCGTCGAGCGGTTTTCCAGTGAACCGATAAGTTAGTCGAAGTGTTGATTAGGCAGCAGCCTGACGACGGTATGCATGATATTCCATCAAATTCGGTCAGGGCCCCCCCACTACCAGCCACTACCCGGTCGCGATCAAGGTCCAAGGACACAGGAAGTATGCAAAAGTCCAACGTGTTGGCTGGTAGAATCTTGCCAACGTGTCGCACATCTATTGCATATCCGGCATCGGTCATGCAACACCACCACTTGTTACTTCCACGTGCATCTCTGGTCTCAACACATCAACCACCGGAATCAAAAGGAACATCGCCACCTCACCACCACCCCATCGTTTGCTCTGACCTATCAAATCTGCAAGGCAACATCAAATTCTACACTAGTATCTGGTGCGCTGCCAAGGTCCGGACAAGGCCGCCATGTGGAGCTTGGTGATCACAGTTCATGTCAACGATAGCAGGCGATGGTAACAACAGCTCCGTCGACAGCCGGCTGTGATGATCGTCTAATTGTATGGCAAGGAGCCAGATTATGCAACTTTCCTAGGGCACAATTAACCCCAATCTAAAGGTGGGCCGTGGGGTACAGTAGTCACCTCGGTAATCTTCATTATCTAGCAAACGGGGCACCCGCTTCAACTCGCTTCACAACTACGCTCCTCGGAATCTCTCTCAAACCGTGAGGGGAGGCGACCGAGGCCTAGACGCAAAGAGTAGGAGGTACGGCCGAACAAACTGCGGTGGCTATTTACGAATCTCATGTTGCGGTGCTCGCGATGAAGATCTGGGATATCAAAGCAAAAAGGAGGCTGAGGCATTTACGGTGGCTATGGAGAACATGAAGACGGATTAAATCATTACAGATAGCACAAGTGCAATAGTCAGAAATTATCAGCAGTGCATCCATCAACCAAGAACGTGCCCAAAGAGGACTTCCGCTCAAATGACACTGTCATGCCATATCAGGCAAGAGACGCTCTGACCGACACCTCGACTACGAGTGATTTTATCTGCGGTCGGTTTTGCGATGAATTGAGCAGAAAGTTCGAAGGTGGATGATCCAGTGCTGTAGATATAGGTGCGGCTGTGTGGTTCGGGACAAGTGCTATACTCCCTCCGAGAAAGGACGGCCACTTGGTCACTCTCTTGTCACTGTTTGTCACCATCTAGCAACATGAAGTTTCCATGAACGACCACAAACTTATCGAAAAGACTTGACACTCGAACTCACGAGGCTCATAACAAACCCTACTCTGAAAATTGCGGCCGAATTCAGCACGTCCTAAAATCTACAAGATGATCTGTGACGGTCGATTCAGAACGAACCGTGCACTTCGAAGCAGCTCGGGAGCTCGGCATCGCAAGAAAGTTGAAGAAGGTCCCGCCTAGCAGGTTGTCTGCATATAAGGTCGACGGGACGCACCAGCAAGTAGACGAGTCTGCCCACCACACAACCTTACTATGTTAATCCCCACGCTCCTTGCTTTCGCTCTCGTCACCCCCCACGCCGTCGTGGCATCTTGTGCCCACGGACTCGACTTTATCCATCCCTTCAGTCCTGCCGTCAACGGCAAAGTTGCAATCCCTGCATTCACGTACGGCATCACCACTGGCCCCTTCAATTGGCATAACCTCAACGACGGGGCCTACTCCCTTTGCGGTAATGGAACAAATGTATGCGCCGACACCTCATCGAACTCCTGATAGACTAACTGATTGCCTCGTTTCAGCAAAGCCCCATTCTTCTCAACTCATCTAGCACTTCAACCGCATCCTATGGGTCGATCAAATTGGACGTTCCCACCGCGAAGGACGTGATATTTCAGAACCTCGGAACCAACGTCGAAGTCTTGATGAACGGGACGTTGGCCGCTGCAAACACAACATGGAAGCTTGCACAGTAAGCTTTTTATCGCAACAAATGCCTCCATTTACCAAATTTAACCCGCACAGATTCCACTTCCACACGCCGAGTGAGCACCGTGTCGATTTCGGTCATTATGAGGCCGAGATGCACTTCGTATTTGGTGCTGCTGGTATGTTCGTCTGCATCTTTGGTATCCGTATGTCAGATCGGCCAACACGCTTGATACAGATGGCTCGGAGAAAGTTGCGGTGCTCGCCTTCTTTCTCGAAGTCGAAGAAAGGCACAGATCCCCGGTTCTCGAGACTATCTTCTCCCATCTTCCCGCCATTCAGACTCCCGGAACAACCACCACAGTTCCCCACGTCAACATGGCGGCTTTCCAGAAGCACGCTAATAAGCTGAAGTATTAGTGTGTCAACCCCCTTTCTCTGACTGGACACCACTGATGACGCGTTGCAGCCAGTACACTGGAAGCCTTACCACGCCGCCCTGCTCGGAAGGTGTTTCGTGGTTTTTGGCTACCACCCCCATCCCGATCTATATTCGGACCTACGCTGCTCTCAAGAAAACCACCAAGGTATGCACGCTTTAGAACTTCCTGTCACTATTGCTAACGCTGTGCTGTAGACCAATAACCGTTATACGCAGAACAACTTCGGGCAGATGGATATCCTCGTGCTGGCTTCGCAGAATCTCACCGGTATCTTTTAAATCGTTTCCTCTCAACCTTGCGTCTTCGACTCTACTTTACGTTCAGACGAACTTTGACAGGACTTAATTCAGACTCTCGCCTGCTATTCTAGTACTCTATTCTGCAAGTCAACTTCCGCAACTTGTCACCTCCTTCCGGATGTTCTCGACTTATATAATACACCTTCTTTTTATTCCGCATGACATACACGATAACTCGCAGGGGAATCCTGGATCGACATTGAACACGGCAGCAAGATCGATGTGGATGCGATGGTGGGTCCAGCATGTCGGGCAATCGGATCAGCACATCAATTTCAACAGGTGTGAAAACGCCTCAAAAGACAAGGATTCTCGTTTCTTGTTCTATATGCTAATTATGCTTTAATAACTATTCACCCTTCCAAAAAGTGTCTAGAGAATTCCTCGTACGATTTTTGCCATGATCTTCGTGCATGTGGTTGCTTTTGGTTAGACTGGGGCCAGCTAATTGTGTAATTCTCAGCAGATCCTCAACTCCTCTAGCACTTAGACTGCTATTGTGGGTCCATGCTCCGCCACATTTGAGTGTTTCCCATGTATCTTTATCTTTGAATTTTGTGCTCAGTCACGACCTGGAATGCAGTGACAGAGTCATTGCATAATTGCTCGGAGAATTAAGGTTTAAATCTACATCGCTGCGTGTACATGACACCAGGTGGCTTCAATGTTTGTTTGCAGCTGCATACGCGTGGTCCGACAGGCACCGACTCTGATTTGACATTTATGCTAGTGAGCTCGTGCCCACTACTCGGGTCCAGATCGTGCCTGACCTGCTAACCATACTTGATTTTATTGAACGTGGTCAAAGTTTGCTTTGCATGCAGGTCCATAACTACCACCTCTCAGCTCCAAGAGCCATATGCATAACAGGTTCTTTTATACTGGTTTATCTGTGTCGCCCTAGCTCGGACCCCCGCGCCAGTAGGCTTTGCGAAAGGAAGGTTTTCGAACATGTGGCTGACATATCACCGAGGATCATATAGGTCGATCGGCATGAGATCACTGAAACATGCAACTCGTGTACTTCTGCGTCCTTACAGTAGGTGCTAACGAAGCTCGGCACCACCAGGAGCCCTTTTCAAGAATTTTGTTCGGGGAGCGAATTAATTGAGGGTGCCAGATCTACGATAGTGGCGCAAGCACTGTCCAATTTGCCGAGATCGAAACTACGGCCCACGCACAGAGGCAACCCCCAAACCGCCAGAAACCTATATATGCCTTGTGTTGACGCTCCAGATGTTTAGGCTCTGTATCGAGTTAGCAACCGCTTCGGACTCGGAGGCTCGGGGGTACGAACAACACATCGATATCATACAAGAATCTAATTATACCAATATATCAACTCGTGCAAATTGCGAGGTGATATATGATTGTTGAACCGAAGACGAACCCGGTAGTCCGGTATCGCAAAAACCGATGACCACATCCAGAGTCATGATCAGGACGGCGCATCGTCCAGGAATTTAAATTTTAAACGCCCAATATCTTGACATCAACTCGTGCGATATGCGAGGTGATCTGTGATCGCCGAACCGAAGACGCTCTGGTACTTTGGTATCGCAAAAACGGATGGCATATAAAGGCAAATGAAAACCAGACAAGACACCAGGATCTTACCACCCACCCCAATCTTGCCATGTTCATTTCTACAATCATTGCCATCGGCATTACCCTCCTGGCCCCTCGGGCCGTCTTCGCATCCTGTGGCCATGGGATCGAATCTATTCATCCCTTCAGTGCTGCAGTTGACGGTACGGTTCCGGTGCCTGCATTTACATACGGGACCACCACTGGCCCTCTCAATTGGCATAACCTCAATCAAACTGCCTACTATCTATGCGGGAATGGCACCAATGTAATTGACTGGCACTCTATCGGTTACAGGATAGACTGATCGTCTCATTTATAGCAAAGCCCCATCCTCCTCGACTCATCCAGCGCTCATACTGCGCCTCATGGGTCGATCAAACTTGACGTTCCCCCCGCGAAGAATGTAGTTTTTGAGAACCTCGGAACGAACGTCGAAGTCATCATAAATGGGACATTGAAGGCTGCAGGCAAGACCTATAAACTTGCGCAGTCAGTCATTTCATGCTAGATTCCCAGTGCCATTAATTGATTTTCGACCGCATAGATTCCACTTCCACACCCCGAGCGAGCACCGCGTTGATTTGGGCCATTATGAGGCCGAGATGCACTTCGTCTTTGATGCTGCTGGTCTGTCCGCTCAATCTCATCCGTGTACTAAACAGGCTAATCTTAGTGGCGCAGATGGCTCTGGAAAAGTTGCGGTTCTCGCATTCTTCGTAGAAGTTGAAGCCCAGCTCAGCACTCCTGTGCTCGAGACCATTTTCTCACACCTCCCTGCCATACAAACCCCTGGGACCACGACGACGGTTCCTAAGGTCGATTTGAGCGCCTTCCAGGAGCAGGCCAACAAGCTCAAGTATTAGTATGTCATTTTCTGTTTTCTAGACGAATTGCGTTGATGGATCTTATTTGGCAGTCAATATACTGGCAGTCTCACCACGCCACCATGCTCCGAAGGCGTCTCGTGGTTCTTGGCCACAAGCCCTATCCCTCTCTCCCTCAAGACATACGTAGCTCTCAAGGACACCACGAAGGTATGCATGCTTTTTAAATTTCTGCTGTTATTGTTTACGCTGCTCTTACAGACCAACAACCGCTACACACAAAACAGCCTTGGGCAGACCAATATCCTCGTGGTGGCTTCGAAGCACCTCACGGGTGCTTAAATGACTCTGCTCTTCTTCCCGGGACGTCAGTTTGTCTTCGGAAGAACTTTTTAGCTTTAGCATTGAGTCCCGCGCCAATACAGTGATGCAGAACTCTCGACTTCTTATCATTTCATCTACACGGATATTCTTCATTTCGTTGATACTTGCTCTTTCTGTTTGTTTGTTGTGTTTTTACGTCGCATGGACATCTACCAACTGTTTAATCCTTGTTTGAAATCATACTTCGACTCAGACTTGAACCTAACTTGAACACAGCATACATGAACATGACCGCCTCCGGCGTCGGAGCCGGAAGGTTTCCTAATCTAGCGCTCAAGATCAAGTCACAAACCACAGCCCAGCCCAAGGACACAGCACCACCACCTACCTCCCCTTGCATCCCCCACTAGGTCGCTGACACTAGCTGCGACCAGGGAGCACCCAAAAGTACCTCAAGAAAGCATGCCAAAGGTACGCCAATTTCATCGATCACTCTGCGATGCGCTTTTTAATCTGACTCCGATCTTCACAGAATAAAGGAAAGGTGCGGCGATCTTCTTTCCTTGGGCGCTACGCATGGGTGCTGAGTACTGCATTTTGGTCCACAGGGAGGAAAGAATCGGAGACGTGGAAAGAACGAGAACGACGACGACAAGCGCGAGCTGGTCTTCCGTGAGGACGGGCAGGAATATGCGCAGGTGACGAAGATGCTGGGGAACGGCCGGCTCGAGGCACAGTGCTTCGATGGGGAGAAGCGGCTCGCGCATATCCGAGGGAAGATGCGCAAGAAGGTGCGTTCTTGGCTTCTGGGTCGATATGGACGCTGGATGCTGATGCGTGTGGTGTGGGCAGGTCTGGATCAACCAGGGCGACATCGTCCTGCTCTCCCTGCGTGACTTCCAAGACGACAAGGCGGACGTTATTGTCAAGTACACGGCTGACGAGGCTCGTAACTGTGCGTGCCCGCATGTCTCGGATCGAGGGCATTTTTTAGACTGACTGTTTCTGTGTTGCAGTGAAAGCGTATGGCGAATTGCCTGACAACGCCAAAATCAACGAGACGGACACGTTCAACGAGGAGGACGGCGAGTGCACGTTCGAGTTCGGCGACGAGGTGGACATCGACGACATTTAAGGATGTGAATTTGGACGTTGTATCATTACCTCTTAAGGTCAGTGCAACACACGCACATAATTATACTCTCATTTATATTTTTATATGACCAGTTGTATCCTCCCTCGCATCATTTTATCTTCTGTTCTATTCGCTGTTTGTTTTCTATTCTGTCCTAAGTATATCCATGCCAACGCACATGTAGATTTATTTGCAATGCTGTTGACTCGAGTTCGCTAGACCTATATAGGTCGGACCAATCGCATATTTAAAACTTCAGAGTAATACATATGTGCGGTGGCCTAAGGCTCAGAGTCAAAGCGTCTGGCGAGTATCGTTGATCACATGTTGATGCTAATCCAGATGAGCCAATGATGAGTCGATGACCTGATGATTATATCTGTACATGTGTCATCAGAGGATATGATCGAGCCAAGCTTGCATTAGACCAGGGGGCATGACCTTTGAGATAAGGGTACCGGCCAGTGACAACTTGAAGGTGATAGATTGGACGGCACGTATGCCCACCCTGAAAACGACACTTTAGCCATGAGGCCAATTCAACACAAAAGCACAGTGCCAGACGTGTAGTTTCCAGTCGGCGGTGGAATATCGGTCTGTGCAGAGAAATGGCCGCCCGTGGAAGTACATTTAAGCAGGATGATTAGATTCCCAGTGATTGAAATCCAGTATCAAAGCACTGCGCCTGAGACAAAGGTGCGCTCCGCTGAAGGCCGCCGGTCGCAGTTTTCCGCAAAGGATCCCAACAAGATTGAGGGAGAGCAGGTGGGCAGCATTTGATTTTGAGTAGGGGGCCCATACGGGGAGCGGGGGAGCGGGAGACCTTGAGCAAGATTTTCAAGGGAGATCGCAGCGGCTCGTGATAAGACCAGTCGGTTGATTGAATGTTCAATTGCGGGGAGAGACAATGGCTTGACAATAAATCGAGTCCGGGGCGTTGAGGTCGCTGAATGGCACCGCATTAGTTGGCCCGTCTGATTGGCCATTGAGACAAGATGTAACTGACAAACCTGTTACATAAACCATACTTTAGATTATCAGTAGTGGTAGTAGGTTTAGCATATATAGCTACCTTCACAGTGTGTGCTGGCCAAGCGCTGAGCCAGCCGCGTCCTAGGGAGTTAGGTAGGAGAAGAAGATCTTTTCATGACAGGTTATCTTCGAGTCAAAAGCTCACATCAGATATATGGGTAGGTCACAGGACTGCATACAGATGCCTTGCGATCGAATTCGAGTGTAGTGAAAGAAGCGTACCAGAGCGTACCCCGTCTCTCGGCGCAAATGCTCGCAGCTGTCAGTCGCCTTGTCGAGAAGAAGTTTTTAGGGTTGATGATGGACATGTGAAAAATTGCAGTGGGTTCGATGGACTGTGGGCAGCGCTGGAGCTGCAATTTTCGAGTGTTTATTGCGAGATACGGAGGTGAATCCATCGGGGACATGGTGGCGTGAGGTTGAAGCGTTGAAACGAGCGCTGCCGGCGGTCCGGCGCCGCTATGTTCTGCCCACTCCACCACCCTCTTCCTTTTTCGCTGACTTGACGACCCTCTTTCCTGTGTTGACTGCCGGCAAATTCGTTTGCGGCTGATTGGCTCTGATTGAACGCTGCCAAGTTCCATTCTCAGCTGATCCTGCACCCGGGCCGACATTCTCGGGCAGTGTGGGCTTGCTCCACCAGGTTCAGCTGAATAGTCTTACCGAGGACAGGGTGATGATGATATCACAAAAATCAACTGCTTAGCCGGCACCGAAGACTTTTGGTGTCATGTCGCGGTTTTGGCATATAAGGATCAGATGTTGTTAACCGAGGCCAACACTTTTTTGCCAACCTGCGCTTGACTTCAAGTTACTCTCGAGTCGACCATGACTTCCTCAGAGAAAGGCTCGACACACCACGACGACACTCGGGCTACATTGAAGGATGGCATCCCACATTACATGGGCCTCACAGGTGATCGCCTCATTATGGCTATAACGATCACCTCAACGATGGGTTTTGCGCTGTTTGGATATGATCAGGGCATCGTGAGTGCACTCTTACCTTTTGCATCTCTTATTCAAAGCTAATCGCGAATTCGTACAGATGTCTGGTATAATCAACGCCCCCCAATTCTTCCGCGCCTTCCCGGACCTTGACCCAGCTATCGTCGGTCCCACGAAATCCTCAACCATGCAAGCATTCTACACCGCCATATACGAAATTGGCTGTCTAGCAGGCGCCGCGTTTGCCCTCATTTTCGGGAACAGAATGGGCCGGAGACGGAACATGCTGCTAGGGGCCTCTATCATGGTCATTGGCGTGATAATCCAAATAACCACCATCAAGGGTCACAAAGCGGGGTATCAGTTCGTCATCGGCCGAATTATAACGGGTGTGGGGAACGGTGCGTCTTTGAAACACTCTATCCGACTGCCGGGCTGTCTATTAAGCGCTGTCACGCAGGTTTGAACACTGCGACGATACCGACATGGCAGGCTGAGTGCTCGAAGTCTCACAATAGAGGTCTTCTGATCTGCATCGAGGCGTCGACCATCGCGTTTGGCACGGTGATAGCGTATTGGATCGTGAGTTCTCTAGCCGATGCTCCGCCCGCCCGGCTGACATTTGCACAGGACTTCGGTTTGAGCTATGTGGACAATTCGGTATCATGGCGTGTCCCCATTGCTCTCCAAATGATCTTCGCAGTATGCCTGGTTATCGGCGTGCTCCTTCTCCCCGAATCCCCGCGTTGGCTTATCTCCCAGGGCTTCGATGACGAGGGTCAACGCGTCGTCGCCGCGCTCGCCGCATCCCCCTTCGACTCCGAAAAGACTCTCCTCGAGACACGGGTCATCCACGAAACGCTCGCCGCAATGGAAGGCACTCAAAAGACGGGCGATCTCCTCACGAATGGCAAGACGCAGCACTTCCGGCGCATGCTCCTCGGTGCGAGCTCTCAATTCTTCCAGCAGATTGGAGGATGCAACGCCGTCATTTACTTTGCACCGGTCATCTACGAGAACTACATCGGGCTCGACCATCAGCTGTCGCTCATCCTGGGGGGTGTTAATGCGACCGTATATGCGCTATCTGCGTTCTTCTCGTACCCCATGGTAGAGACTGTTGGCAGGCGGAACATGTTCCTCTGGGGCTCCGTTGGGCAAGCGGGTTCTATGTTCTTGGCCAGCTTCTGTTTAATACCCTACAACTTGACCGGTGAGACGGAGAACAAGGTGCTGTACGGTGCCGTGGTGGGCCTGTTCTTATTCTTGATATCGTTCGGTTGCACATGGCTTGAGGTAAGTCATCCGGTCTACACTCTTCAAGCTAAGACTAACTATCTCTTTGCAGTTGCCGTGGTTGTACCCTGCTGAGATATCTCCTTTGCGCACTCGTACCCAGGCGAACGCCGTATCAACTATGACCAACTGGCTATGGAACTTCAGTGTCGTCATGTGGACACCTCCGATGCTGAACTCCATTGGCGGTTTCGGGACGTTCCTCTTCTTCGGGATCATCAACGTTATTTTCGTTCCTATTATCTATGTCTTCTACCCTGGTATGTGATCCGTTTTTACTTGCACTGTGTTTACTAAAGACCACGCAGAAACGAAGGGACGCTCATTGGAGGAGCTCGACGTTATCTTCGCGAAGGCATACACCACCAAGGAGTGGTACGTCAAAACCGCGCACGAGCTTCCAGCACTCTCGATGGCAGAGGTCGAAAGCGAGGCACAGCGATGGGGCATCAGCGGCGAAATCGCAGCCGACAAGGCTGCCATGCGCGATATGGAAGAGGGCTCGACGGGTGAGAGTAGCGAGCCTGGGACAGCGCCAGCGACAATTGCGCCCTAAGAGAGGCTCGGAGCGTCGCCGCTGCATCGGATAGAAGCATACCATTCGTGTACAACACCTGAAATCACCATCACCAAAATTGATTATATTTGCACAGCATCCAAAGTGACTGTTACTGGCAATGATACATACAGACCAAGATTGGAACGAAGAGAGTATAGATCGCGGTGCGGTGGCGAAGGTGATACATGAGCGAACAGTTCATGCTGCCGATTTATCTGGCCCGGGGGGTGGGGAGTGTTTATCGGGAGTCGGCTCATCGACGGCAGGCGCAGGAGGGAAATATTCGGGGATTAGATCCCTACAAATACATCAGCATGATGCTCTTACAGCAGTATAATGATACTCACTCATAAACACCCTTATCCTTGTTGCTCCAGACCACAAAAATAACTCGATCCAGCTACGGGACGGTCTCAGTGCCTCTAGCTTTGACAACTTAGAGAAGTGGGCGCGCACCTGGTCTCCTGGTTCTGTGTCAAGGAACCGCCTGACCTCATCCAGCGCAATATGCGTCGCATCTTCGATGGGGTAGCCGTAAATACCTGTTGATATCGACGGGAATGCCTATATGCATCGTTTGAGCCTGTCATGCAAGGCTCACAGATAAAAAGGCAGACGCACGATATGTTTGAGAGAGTTTGCGATGGCTACCTGCAGACTGGTCTTGTAGCAGGATGCCAGCTGGCCAGCCCTGTTCTCTTTGTCAGACGAGGAGTATACGGGTCCTACTGTATGTATGATGTGCTTGCTGCGCCGAGTTCAGTAATACGCCACGAATGGTAAGAGAACTCGAGCGAACGAAGGAAGATGATATCCTTTGGTGATCTTAGCATCTCCAGTCTCGCATCCATTGAGAGTTCGGCCTGCGGGTTTGAGAATCAGAAGGATGCTGGTTCAGAGATTGGAGCGGCTCACATTCTTTCAAAAGATTAGGGCCTGCGGCTCTGTGTATGGCACCATCGACTCTCCACGATAACATCTAAGCATATAGACAACTGGGACTAGACTTTCTAATCTCACCTCCGCCACCTCCTTCATGCGCGGTCAATTACTGATCTGCTGCTATTATCAGAAACCGAACGCACCAAGCAAGCTCTTGTTCGCGGCATTCACGATCGAATCGACCTGCAACTCCGTGATATCCCCCTGGCTAAGTCGCATTATTAACAAGAAGTTAAACAGTCACACCAAATTGAACTCACAATAAAGACACGCGATCGAGATATGCAACCTTTGGTGGATACTTGATCGCGGCGGCAGCGGGTGCGGACAGCACAGACGACTTGTACAATTGGCTGAGAGTTGGGATGCTCTTCAGCTGAATGATCATCTCGTCTTCTTCGCCAGATGAGGCAGGTGAAGGGAGCTTGGATGGCATTGGATGATGTTCAGAGACTCGGTCGGACTCTGCTCACTCTGCTCGGACTCGGAGCGCTAGAGGACAACCTTTCACGTCGGCGACAGTAGTAGTACAGACGTCGCGGTGAAATCAGTTTTCTCCGCGGCTCTGCCATTCCTCTGAAGAACAATACACAAAATCTTTCTTATGGAACTCACGGAAAATACAGATATCGATGATCATCACACTCAGCATTGCCTGTCTTGCTCGCATTCTCTCCAGCGGCGTACATGTTGTCCGAGTCATTTCTGTCGTTCTAACCGCTCGACGTCCTCCCAACTTCTCTGAGTCAAGGTTCTTGACGTCTCAGCAGGTCCCAGCAGGCTGGTGCCTCACCATGGATACCCACACTGGGAGACACGGTGATCATCCCCTCTCCGCATACGGACTCGGTCAGACTCGTCTTCATCCATATCCGTGGCAGCTGTCTTCTCTTGGAAATGGGACCCGATGTTTCCCAATGATATTCGCGCTGGAGCCTCCATTTCTCCCACTGTTGCTTATCATAGTCTCCGCACACAAGAACAGTATCACCGAACCCTTCCCCGCATGCACCTAAGTCGGCAGCGTGTGTCGCCTCTTCGGCGAACTCGGCCGGCCGCTGCTGCACCGCGCTGCACGCTATAGACTTCACCTCCGCGCTGAACGCGACCATCGACTGTTTAGGCTATAATCTTCTGGAACAGCAGCCTTGGCGGACTGTCGTATCATATCTTTTTGTTTTCGGCTGGAAACTCTCAACAATGCTGCTTCTACGAAGACAGCATTCACCATTCTTTACTGGCTCGAAAATCCTTCTAACATGTTGGCTGAACTGCCTCTCAAGTACGTTGACGGCTATCGTCATCGTGGTCTGAATTAGAAAATTCTCAAACAAGCGCGCATTGCTAATTCGGTCCAGCCCGTATCGCTCTGCCCTTCAAGAACTGTGTCGGATTCCCCCGATAATCTGTTCTTGCTTTCCTTTTCTACCATGTCTTTCTTGTTAGGGAAGATCGTACCTCTCATTTCCATCGATCTCATTTTCAAAGAAACAGGCAAATATGCCAATTGGGAACTGGCGAGAGAGATACAGGTAGGGAGCCGATCTGATCTGCCGATCTAGGTAGTTGATGGGTGAATTCTTTAGGTCGGTGACTACGGCACGGTTGATCGCGGGACTGGCGCGTTTGACAAGTACGGCAACATCTACGAGGACAACCTAATCCCCGATTTCACCGACAAGGATAAGATCAAACAGGGTCAGCCTCTTAACCGCTGGACCGTCTCGACCGGGTCAGTGAGGGAACGCGAGTTTTCTGTGGCACCAGAATGGTGAGCGTCCTTGGTTTCGATGATTATCTCCTGAGCATATATGTTCAGCAATGTGGCTGGGGCGGGAGACGTGGCTCTGACCGGCACATGGGAGTTCAACGTGGAGGGTGGAGCGGTGTTGGTCATGCATAACCCCCAACTCTGGATGATTCCAAACAACAAGTTGCTAGACAGACTAGTCAACGTCCAGGCGGTGGAAGGAAAGTACATCGTGTCCGAGGCGTACATGTGCCCAGCGGCTAGTCTGTATCTCTCTAACAAGAGTGAGTGACTTTGCCGCTCCCTATCCCACAGATCATAATATTTACTCGCCTGCCAGGCGACAAGGAGTTTACACTCAAACTCCACGGAAAAGTCGATGCTCCTGTTGCTGCGCTCGCTACAGGAGTGCCCGTAGGAGTGGGAGGTACAGTCAATTTGAAATGGACTGCATACGACGCAGGGGGAAGTCGACAGGATACATGAAGTACCAAAACCGTCAAGGGAAATTAAACCACTCTTTACACCCTGAAGAAGCGCAGGTGGTACGGGGGCTATCGCGGGGTGCGTCAAAAGCCCATTAATTCGGACGACGATAAGTATGTGCGATTCCTCTGCAGTGGATCTAGTGCTATTTTTGAATGTTGATCATTTCGCTAGATGGGAAACCCTCGAGGACGCACCGTGGGGCGCCATGGACTCGGATGATGAGGATGACGAGTAATCGGGATAGAGCAGGCGCCAGGAGAATACCCGCGTAGTCGTCTTATGTCTTCAGGAGATGCATTCCAAGGAGGATCGAGGCAAGTGTGCCCATGCGGGGCACACGAGGGCACCATGCTGGCGGTCAGAAGGCAGAATCAGTAGTAGTACGGGGTCCCATAGAAATACATGTTTATACGGGAGCCAAATATAAATTTTGACTGAGGTATTGCAGAAATGGCATCTTCGTGAGCCTTATGAGCAGGCATTTGCTACTTATCCAGCACGATCGAGAGAGTCGGATTGGGGCGGATAATTAATAACGTGGAAGTCGGAGGCAATGTATAGACAAGTGGTTTGCGGCACGAGACACGCATGCGTCTTTCAAGATGTGCAACTCCAAGTGGTCTCTATCACAAAAACACGACTTCACCACGTAGTTACTTGCCATGCTTTTGCAATGAGTTCAAGCTATACTCCGTGCGCCGTTTCAGCAAAATAACCTGTTGCAAGAGTGCCTGACGCCGGCACCATCCATTCATCATACCTATTTCAAGTCAAACACAAAATCAACCACAACGAACCCTGCTGAATGTCTTCTTTGGCGTGGGGCAGTATATTTGGAGGTCTAGCGGTACTAGGCATCGTGGCTACCATTACATCCCTCCAGCTCAAGTATCTCGACCATGTGCCCTCGAACAGACAGCCGAAGGACCTCTTTGTCAAGCAATCTGGCTCGCCTCTGCAAGCCGGGGACAACGGGCCAGTCCTCCCTGCTCTACAAGCATCCGAGCTTGAACCATTCGCAGAGGCTATACAAGCTCTCAGGCAGGCGAAAGCAGTCATAGCTTGTAAATGGCCGCCTATCCTTGTGTTGCCGATTGATGGGTTGCTGGATGTCGTGGAAGCCTGCAGTGTAAGTTGTCATTTTAATTCCAAACGTTGTGCGACTGAATCATCGTTCGCATGTTCAGACGAATGGCCAAGATACAGAGGTGCTCATTGACATTCACAAGGCAATGATTGCCTTAGATAGGATGGTGGACGCGGCTTTGGCACACATGCGGCAGCTTGTAGGGTGTGTGAATCGACCAAACATTGTTATTGAACTAAAAAGGTCACGATAATCACCTTACAGCTTGACCCAATCAAATTCCCAAGGATCTTCCGCTTCAGGATCACTATGTGGCGACCTAGTCGACCTAGACCTGCTTTTAGATAACTTGTCAGTGTAAGTACATGTTTCTATTTTTGTGAAAACGGCTCGTCCTCATCAAGTCCTAATTTTGAAGATCTACCAAGCGCATCACAGCTCAAATAGAGTCGTCTACTGTACCCCCTCGTGCTGATATTGTCAGATCCATTATATCCGCTATTCAAGACTTTTCGGTATGTCCAACCTTATATACTCGCTTGCTCGTGGCATCTTGACTCAGACCATATCCTGGCTCTCCGCAAGCTCTGCGTCGAGGATATCATCGCAGCGCGGGCTTCACGTGGTACGCGATTTGTCAAACCCAGCAATACCTCTACTTCCGGCTCACATTTGCAACTTTCAGGACAGGACATCGATAGCGCCCCTGATCAACGTCTGTGTTCCACAAACCCTACAGTGGGGCTTGTCATGAATGCATCCCATCTTGACGGGAGCTCCTCGTTGCCCTCTCTGACCTCCCAGGGAACGGAACGTAAGGCTGAAATCAAGAAGGGTGCAGGTGTCCATCCAATAGCCAATCGTCAAGGATCAAGCCAGCATGCCACCGGTGATTCCCTCGCCCAGTATACCCTAGAGAACTCCCCTTTGTCGGATGTTCTGTTTGGTGCCACGGTTGCAGTGTATACTCAGTTCGAGGTGCTTGTTCAGATTTTCTGTTGCAGTTATCATACTTTCGTCGCCTTCAAGTTTCGCACACGTTTTGTTCAATCGGGTCGATTGTCCGACTTGGAGCAAGCAATTGGCTACCACCGAAGCGCGCTTGAGCTATGTCCTCCTGGGCAATTCAACCACCCCATCAACCTTTACAACCTCGCACTTGCCTTGTGTGCTCGATTTAGTCGCTCGGGTCAAATGGAGGATTTGGAGGAAGCAATTAGGATCGCCCAGAGCGCTGTTGAGCTGTGTTCTTCTGGACATCCCAGGCTCCATATATCTCTCGATAACCTCGCTATTGCGTTGCGCATGCGCTTTTCTCAATTGGGTCAAATTGCGGACCTGGAGCAAGCTATTGCATATCACCAGAGCGCTGTCGAACTGTGTCCTACTAGAAACCCTGCTCGCCCCAGCTCCATTAATAACCTCGCTGTTGCGTTACGCATTCGCTTTAATAATTTGGGCGAAATCCGGGATTTGGAGCAAGCAATAGACTGCTACCGGAGCGTTATGGAGCTGTGTCCTGTTAGGAGCCCCGATTACTCAATCTACCTCAATAATCTTGCATCCGCATTGCGAACTCGCTTCAACCAGACGAGTCGAATAGCAGATTTGGAGGAAGCCATTACCTGCGGTCGCCGCGCTCTTGAGCTGTGTACCCCAGGACATTCCAATTATGTCAACTCTCTTGATAGTGTCGCTGTTGCATTACGCACTCGCTTTCTTCATTTAGGCCATATAGAAGACTTGGAAGAAGCAATTATCTACCACCAAAGCACCTTTGAGCTGTGCCCTCCAGGACACCCCGATCATTTCAACTCTCTCAACAGCCTCGCCCTTGCCTTGAGCACTCGTTTTCATCAATTGGGTCATACATCAGACTTGGAGCAAGCGATTACCCACTTCCGGAGCGCTTTTGGGCGGTGTCCTCCTGGACACCCTGATCGCCCTAATTTCCTCAGCAACCTCGCATCTGAATTAGGAGTTCGCTTTCATCGGCTTGGTCAAATAGGGGATTTGGAGCAAGCAATTTATTATCACCGGAGCGCGCTTGAGCTGTATCCTCTTGAGCACTCCAATTACCCCATGGCCCTTTTCACTCTCGCTGTTGCATTGTGCAATCGCTTCACTCAATCGGGTGATATGGCTGACTTGGATGAATCAATTACCCTCCACCACAAAGCTCTCACCCTATATCCACCCGGGCACTATAATTACCCCATCTCCCTCGTTGATCTTGCATCTGCACTGGGTGTTCGTTTTTTCCGGTTGGGCCAAATGGGAGACCTGGAGCAAGCAATCGACCATCTTCAGAGCGCTCTTGAACTCTGGCCTCTTGGGCACCCAGAACGTTCAACTTCCTTCACCAGTCTTGGCCTGCAATTTAGCGCTCGGTTTGACCATTTGAGTCAAATGGTGGACTTAGAACAAGCAATTACCTACTACAGGAGCGCTCTTGAACTATGTCCTTCTGGACATTTCAATCACTCCGCCAATCTCATCAACCTCGCTCGTGCATTATGCACCCGCTTCAATCATTCAGGTCACATACCCAATCTAGAGGAGGCGATCAAGCTGCTGCAATTGGGATCTAATGATGCTTCTGATACCCCAAAGCACCGGTATAATTGCGCATCTCGTCTCGTAGCCCTTCTCGAGGAACATAACCTACCATTGCTACTAGAGGCCTATGAATCGGCCCTCAGCCTTCTCCAACTAGTACTTGCAGTGTACCCTGATGTGGAACTACGGCAGGAAGCGCTGGGTTCCGACCACCTATCTCCTTCCCTCGCCATGTCAGCAGCAGCTCGTGCTATTGAACAGGATAGGCCCGAAAAAGCGATTGAAATGCTTGAAAGTGGGCGTGGCATGTTGTATTCCAATGTCCGTGGTTACAGGCAGCCTATCGAGGCAGTACGTCAGGTTGACGCAAAATTGGCCGACCGATTCAAGGCTACGAGCGAACAGCTTGAAGCGCTCGCTACAACCTCCCAGATGAGAACAAATCAATTGCTTAGTACGGTCCAGCATGAGTCTGCCGCGGTCTCCGAAGCCAGATGGAAACGACAGCGAGAGCTCACTTTGGAAAGGGACGAAATCATCGAGAATATCCATTGTTTGCCTGGATTCGAGTACTTCCTCAAAGCTGTACCGTTCAGTGAACTCCGGGTTGCAGCCGCAGAAGGACCCGTCATCATCGTGAATGTTGCTCAACGGCGATCAGATGCCATTATCCTTTGTCGACACGATGCGCCTATCGTCCTTCCGCTATGCGCAGATGGACAGAGTCGTGAAGAAGTATATTCGGCGGTCTTGGACATGTCAAAACTGCTTTTCGAGAGAAGGGGAATGCCTGGCTTCTCCCAGACGCTGAAGGACAATATCTTGAAGACATTGGCAGAGCTCTTGGTCATCCCTGTCTTGCAGGGGCTGGAAAGGTTGGGCGTGCCTGAACAGTCCAGGGTTTGGTGGTGCCCAACTTCTGCCCTGTGTGCTCTTCCAATCCATGCGGCTGGCGAACTTCCTAATAAATATGTCTCGTCATATACGCCGACACTCTCTGCCCTCATCGGTGCCAGAAAAGCCAAAAATCAGCAGTCTCCAGCTCTCAATGGAAGACACAGGAAACCATCACTGCTTGCCATCATTTATCCCGGTCATCCACCCAAAATCAAAGGCGATCTCGATGACAGATTGTTGACGGTCTTCACGGAGTATAACGTGATAGAGAAAGCGGGGAGGGACAGCCAAGTTTGTGATGTGGTTAGGACCGAGGCAGCTCGCCAGCAAGTCCTGGATAACCTACCGCTTCACCCGTGGGTGCATTTCGCGTGCCACGGCCGTCTCGATACCTCTGAACCATTCAGGTCCCACTTCGAGCTGGGCGACCAGCCATTGTCGCTCTCCGACCTAATACAAGCACGTTTGCCCAATACCGACTTCGCGTTTCTGGCTGCATGCGACAGTGCTACCTCCGGTGGCACCTCCAGTACGCCCAATGAGTCCTTGCATCTCGCAGCTGCAGTGCAGTTCTGCGGTGTGCACAGCGTTGTTGGGACCCTGTGGCCAATGGCGGACGTAGACGGACCGAGGATGGCTCAAGTCTTCTATCGACATATGTTCAAGGGAGATGATCCGCGCAGGTCAGCAGAGGCACTTCACAAAGCAGTCACGGCCATGAGGAAGAAGACGGGGCCATGGAAGAAAACAGCAGATGAGGGGGAGCTACTCCAGAGATGGGCGAATTATGTTCATATCGGCGCTTGACGCTGATGCTGGATCATCATCAGTGAGTTTTTTTTTTCTTTCTTTTTTTTTTTTTGCAACATCCTAGTTATATAAAGATGGTGGCTGGCTAAGCCCTGATGCCAAAGTGTAGCCACACGACACTCGTACCTACTTTGCTGCCTACTTATTCGCGCATTTGTGATCAGAGAATTGTGCATGGTATTATGCCGACAATTATTTAGATATCAAACTATATATACTTGTAAGCAATCTTCAAACGGATACAAATGATGAAAGACTTGAAGCTGAATTCCAATGCCAGATTGACGCGAACTGTCCAGGTTCAATTTTGCATCCGAGGAAGCGGGATCGGAAAAATTGCCTCACCAATAAGTACTAAGTACTCAAAGCGCAAGATTTTGGAAACGAAAGGACTCATAATCCTGTCACATCTAACCGATTTTGACTGTCAGCTCCTGCTCGGGCTCGACAAGATGGAAGATGGAAATAAACTGAGAGGTTGAGTGTCCTGTTTCTATATCAAGTGACTATCCGATGTGCGCGACACTCAGCGGTTTCAGGAAACTCGTGCTGGTACCAGTTGAAGAACCGAGCATCGTGGATCGTCTCCGAATTATTCTGCTTCTTATCGCGAATCTCAGAACGGTGGTGGATGTCAGTGATCGTGCGTCAATAACATTGAATATTGGAGGTGTGCATCCAAACGACGTTAGTAGGGAAGAGCTGGCAGAGTCGTCATCACAACATGCAAACCGATCAGCAGTCATATCGAGAGCCTCGTCTTTGTGTAAGCGCCCTTGCGAATGGTGTGAAGCAGCGAACGATGGGAGAGTTCGACCATAAATTTTTAGGCCATGAAGCTTGGAGCCTTGGACCAGGCCCGAGCTCACAGAGGCCGGTGCTTGTAAATGCATGTGCGCACTGCCACGCCACCGCCTCGGGCCGAACTCGCTTCCGCTCGGGTCCACCACCACCACCACCATTCACTATCTTCCAGTTGATTACCGACATGGCGCTGGCCTTTCTTCCTTCCAGAATCTGCATGTATATGCCAAATCCAGTTAATATTTCTTAGGTCATAGGCTCTCATCGCTTACCGGCTACGACCTCGGACCTCCATTAAAACTGGCAGGTAAGAGTGCTGCTGGATTAGTTAATGTTAACGGCACTAGCGCATGTCACGATCAGCAGATCTGCAATAACCGTCTTTGCATTTCCTGGCGTAGACCTTGAGGCTTCCCGCTCAGGGGGAGCGTCAAAAATAGCTCCTTGCGGCGTGGTATTCTAGTAGATCTAACCATTATTGAACCACATGCAATGAGGCATTGCAGTGCATATATTTCGATTATGTAGCAATCCGCACATACTTCGCTCTCGCTAGCCTGCTCGTTCTGGTGAGTCTCATTCGCGCTGGGGATGGTTTCTTGTCAAATGATCTCACCTAAACCTCTTCGGCAGTTGAAGCCCGTCGTGTTCTCCTAATAATGTCTGACGGACCAGGAATCCAACGTAGCTCAACAGCCAGAGTCGAAGCCGATATAGAGAAACAACCTTTACCGCCTTCACCTCCTTCGCTCCCGGCGATGACTCCTGCCGATCGTCCAAGCTTCCTAAGTCGCTGCAAGTCCTTTGCGATGGATCTCCGTTTGCATATGGCTGTGATCATTACTATTGGTGGCCTCATCATGTGTGCCCATGATGCTCTTCACCGTTACCTCGACGGACGGGTGGTCCCGCAAACGTTCACGATCAACGAGCAGTCCATCATGCCCTCGATGCGGTCTATTTTCCACTCTCAGGAGGTCGTGTTGGCGCTGAGCAATTTCATCGCCAATTGCGAGCGAGTGTTGCTCACTATGGTCATCGGGATTGCGTTCATACAGGTCTTTTGGATGTTCTTGCGCAGGAACCACTACTCGATCGAACAGATCGACAACTTCATGGCTACTCGCAGCAGTCCTTTCACCCCCTCTTCCATCGCGACGTTATTCTCGTCCGCTTTCCTCCTCACCGTGATGGCTCTGTGCGCCACTACCATGACAGCTGTTACAGCGTTTGCCCCAGGATCACTGGGCGTCCTACGAGATCAGTTGATTCTGAACAGTACCTGCAGTGTCCCATTGGTAGACGTTGCAAACGGAAACTATGGTGCCGCTGTCGTCGGTACGCCCGGAGCAAAAGCGTGGCCCAAAGTCGCAGAACTTGTCATGCGCGCCATTGTTCAAGAACTCCCTATCCCTTCATCTGTGCAATTTCTGACATGTGGTAACGCTACGTGCCAATACAGCGTCGATTTCATTGCGCCCGTCCTTCAATGCATTGACGTCACAGACTCCGTAGACTTTAACGTCACCTTGCCGAACCACACCACCGACAGTACCTTTGACGGCCCCAAGGTCGCCACCGTTTGGAACAGCTCCTATGCATGGGGGAATAACGGAATGACCTTTAGCGTGTCCCTAGTTCAGGGAGATTACAACGATAGTGCTTGGAACTTCCAGGCACCACACGCCTTTTCTTGCACAGCAAAAAGCGCGACATACGTAGTCACTGTACTCTTCACTGCGCAAGAATCGGGGGCTGGTGGTAACGTGTCACTTGACTACGTGTATGACTACAACGAGTTGCCTGCATCAGCCCCGGCTAGTGTGTCGAATAGCACAGCCAATCAGATTATACAAATGAACAGTATAGTGGATGCTTTCGCTTATGGCATGGAGGGCACTATAACCTATGGGAGCAACGGCCTCACCGGAGACTCCACTCCCACCGCGGTTCAATACACCCAACTGTCCGGAGCGCTAGTAGGAAACGCCAACATTACGGATTGGACCACGATCATTCCGACCTTGATGCAACAGACAAGCCTCAGTCTGTTGTCTGGATCTTTTGACGTCCGTGCGGGTGCCAATTCTATTTCAGCCTACAACACAACTTGCTTATCATACGGAGATTTTTATTATTACACGCGGTGGAAACTCCTGGCAACATACGGAGTATGCATCGGTGTCACCGCGCTGTGTGTTATTCTCGGGTTGACGGCGGTCTATAAGAATAAAGGTGGAGAGAACCTGGGATTCCGCAGGTTGCTTCACTCGGCGCGAGTCCTTTACGGTGTGGACGCCCCCGACGTGGCGGACTTACATTTACCGCCCAATGCAAAGCTTGGAGTCACGCCCCATGGTTACTTCCATAATACCAGTGCACCTCCACGGTGAGCTCAAACTACACAGCATATCTATATGTAGCTAATTATCTTGTTACACAGAGCGTCCGCACAAACCACGTCCTGAGTTGTTGGATTGATCTCCAGGGGTTCAATGTTGATCATGTACCATACCCCTTCGCCGTCTTGTTGTCTATCTATGCTACGAACGGACATTGGTACTACCTCTACTTTTCGTACTTTACTCTGTGCACGATGATTACACAGTAACACACGTTCTATGTCCATAGGTTACTTCTATCATTATTAGATTTGCGGCCAGCGCACCGACAAAGCTGTCTTCCAACTTCATATGCTCAAGAAGAATGTAACGACAACACCGAGCATGAGCGAGGTCGAGGAGACATCCTGCGCGAGTTTCACTTGAGAGGCAGAGCTGGAGTCGAGTCTCGACTGCATAATTTCGATTTGTCACGGTGGACGCGGTTGACCACGTGCACCGTGACTGGTTCCCACGACGAGGCGCCCGATGACACTTGGCACAGCACATGGCACCTCCTTACCATCATCACTCGACGTCGCCACGGCTCTTCTGGGGGCATTCAACGATCTCCGCTCAATTCGAGCTTGATATTATCGCCAATCTTAAAGCACGACTTACACTTGCTAGCCCCTGCCTCATTATTTAAACAAGATTACGGAACGACGCTAGTTATTGTCTTTGATCTGCCCTTCTCTCCGATGCCTATACACTGGAGAGGATACAAGGTCATCCATTCTCAGTACAATTCGCATCGCCTCTCCTGCATACTCACCGGAATTCGTAACTAACTATGTGGGTCCCGCCCGGCCCTGACCTAGCAAAAACGCCTTCTACAGGCCCCAGTGCAGTCCGACCACTGCAGGCTCGTAAATTTCTTCTTTCTGGTAGAAAATGGCAGAGGGATAACAGTGCCCCTTATGGAATAGAGGAGGATGAAGCGCTACATGCACACCATCCCTCCCCATCCTCGCCTGGTCTCTTCCTGGACACGCAACAGTGCCACTAACTCAACCTTCACCCCAGCGCACCACGCAACTTAGACCCCATCCCTGCACCCAGTACCACCGTTTTGACGCATCTATCTTGATTCATGTGCCTTGTGACCAATCCCTCATCGCCGTCCTCCCCTCCTGGTCTGGCCTTCCGCTTGGTCATTATGCCTGAAGCCCCCGGTACCTACGTCTTGGTGGCTGTTTGGGATGCACGCCCGCGTGCGCAGTGGACTTGCGTATCGCCGCTATGCTGCAGGCCGCGAATGGGTTGTTGCCCGCAGCGTTCATACAGACTCCGGTGCAGACTTCGGTTCAATCGATAGGATTACGTGCGGATCCGCGGGGCTATCGCGGAAGGAGAACCATCGCGTTCCGCCTTCGAGTCTACCAACAAACACCTTGGACGCATTGCAGCTGAGCCAAAGCCACGGTGCTTTGCGCGCTGATGGCGATTAAGCAACACGTATTCGAATCAATGACTAAGCGATATATGGCACGCTGCTGAGACGGCGCTACCAGTTCAAATCAGTGAAATGGAAGGAACTAAATTCTTTCATATGGCTCTTCTGCGCTCAAACTCGTAGGCGCCCCCTTTGCCGCGCAGATCATCCTTGGTTTTACCACCTTCTGTGCTGTCAGGCACGAGCATCGTTGACGACTGCATACTGGTGCCTATCAGTACCCAGCTTGGCTCTTGGAAGCCTCGACGCCATTTTCCTTTGCCCCAACGTATGTCACTGACTCATGCATGTGGCGGAGTATGGATCCTGATTGACGATGGCGAAGCGTGTTGCACAGGTGGCAGCTGAGCATTTGTAATCGTTGAGGGCTATACATCGAGGCTCTGTTTAGAATGTCTGATCTAAACTATCGCTGGAACAGCAAATCACTAATACCAATCGTACAAACACACTGGATAAGAGGGGAGGGCACAAGCCAGATACTGTATCTAGATTCGACATCCCAGCATGGAGCATCCAACTTGAAGGCTGTAAGTTGTATATCAATTTCAAACGCTTGGCGTGATCAACTGATATTGAAAACCTCGTGCGCATCACAGATCGCTGAATACAGCTTAGGCTTAACGTTAAACCCATGTACATGGCAGTATCCGGAGCCAAGGCAATGCCACATAGAATGCCAAGGAATGCGTTCCGCTCGAGCTCAGGTTGACACCACCGCCATCACCTGTCTGCTAATTGCAGATGATATCCGGCATGTCGTTTCTCACTTTCAAACCAGCGTATACAAGCCAAACCAAGTGGTTGTTTCCTGAACAGGTCCTTGTGGCAAACGCCGGCTGCGACCTTCATTGAAACCAGGCTTCAGCTATGTATGATGCTGAAAGGCAATCAGTTTAATTTCGGTTTCTTTGCCACGTCACAATGAGCAGAACGGTGCTCCTCGCACTTGTCTTAACAGGCGTACACCTCGAGGCTTTTTGTGTCTATTAGCGCTCAAGAAGCGCGTCTAAAGAAGTCTCTTGCGGATTTGCAATTGGGTATGCCCGGGCTTTTATAACTCGCCTGCAACGAGGCCAATGTCGTGCATATATATGAGATAATTCGCACATGCTTAGCTCCCTTTGCCATCCTGATCGACCAGCGATCGTCCCGGTGAGCCCCACTTACATTGTGTGCGATGGCATGTCGAATCATCTCACTCAAATCTCCTCAGCGTTTTCTTAATCATGTCTAACGAACCAGGACGCCAATCTGGCGCAACAGCTGGAGCTGAAGCTGATATGGAGAAACATGCTGAAGATCCATCGATCCCTTCGCTCTCTTCAAAGGCTCCTGCTACTCGTACCAGCTTCCTCAGTAGCTTCAGAGCATTTGCACTCGATCTCCGTTGCCATATGGCCGTGATCATTACCATCGCTGGTCTCATCATGTGTGCCCACGATGCTCTTCACCGTTACCTCGACGGACGAGTGGTCCCGCAAACGTACACAGTCAACGAGCAGTCCATCATGGCCTCGATGCGGTCTATCTTTCGCTCTCAGGAGGTCGTGTCGGCGCTGAGTATCGTCATCGCCAATTGCGAGCGGGTGTTGCTCGCCATGGCCATCGGGATTGCATTCATACAGGTGTTTTGGATGTTCCTGCGGAAGAATCAATACTCAATCGAGCAAATCGACAACTTCATGGCTACTCGCAGCAGTCCTTTCACTCCCTCTTCTATCGCAACATTATTTTCATCCGCCTTTCTCCTCACCGTGATGGCTCTGTGCGCTACTGGCATGACGGCTGTCACAGCATTTGCTCCAGGATCACTTGACGTCTTACCAGATCAGATGATTCTAAACAGCACTTGCACTGTCCCAATAGTAGACGTCGCAAACGGGAACTATGGTGCCGCTGTTGTCGGTACACCCGGAACAAAAGCGTGGCCAAAAGTTGCGGAACTCGTTATGCGTGCCATTGTTCAAGAACGCCCCATCCCCCCATCCGCGCAATATTTGACATGTGGCCACGCTACTTGCCAATACAGTATCGAGTTCTTCGCGCCCGCCCTTGAGTGCATCGATGTCACAGACTCCGTAGATTTTAACATCACCCTACCAAACCACACCACCGGCCTTGGGCTCGCCACTGTATGGAACAGCTCGTACGCATGGGGGAGTAGTGGATTCACTTTGAGCGTGTCCCTGGTCCAGGGAGATTACAACGATAGCGCTTGGACCTTTCAGGCGCCACACGCCTTCTCTTGCACGGCAAACAACGCGACGTATGGAGTCACTGTGCTCTATACCGGAGACGGGTCAGCGGCAGTCGGCAACATCTCCCTGGACTACGTGTACAACCACGAAAGGCTGCCTGGAGAAGTCCCTTTTGGCCTGTCTAGCAGCCTAGCCGATCAAATTATACAGATGAATGGTATAGTGGACGCGTTCGCTTACGGGATGGAGGGCGACATAACATACGGGAGCAATGGTCTCACTGGAGACTCGACTCCTACCGCGGTTCAATACACACAGCTATCCGGAGCGCTAGTAGGAAACGCCAATGTCACAAATTGGACGGCTATCATCCCGACCTTGATGCAACAGACAAGCCTCAGCTTACTGTCTGGATCTTTTGACGTCCGTGCCGGTTCCAATTCTATTTCAGCCTACAACACAACTTGCTTGTCATACGGAGATTTTTATTATTACACGCAGTGGAAACTCTTGGCGACATACGGAGTGTGCATCGGTGTTGCTTCGCTGTGTGTTCTTCTTGGGCTGACGGCGGTCCACCAGAATCAAGGTGGAGAGGACTTGGGATTCCGCCGCTTGCTTCACTCGGCGCGAGTCCTTTACGGTGTAGACGCCCCGGAAGTGGCAGATGGACGTCTACCACCCAATGCGAAGCTTGGAGTCACGCCTCACGGTTACTTCCACAATACAAACGCACCTCGATGGTGAGCGTAGAGCAAAAATTGTGGAACTGAAAGTTCACTGTCTTGTTTTTACAGAGCGTCAGCATCAAGCATCAGCTATACCCTATTTTTATGTCAGGTAGATGTTCGAGCTATGTTCTATGTTGACATTTTCGATATTCTCACCATTCGAATTATATTGTTGATCAATGTCTCTGGCGACCTACTCTTCTACCTGCTACCTGCTTGAGATACCCACGTCCTATTCTATTCGAATATATGATTTTACTTGACAGGACCGGCGAGAATTTGGAGCTTACAAAAAACCGGGGATTGGACACCAAGATTTTATGTCTGTTATCCGAAAAGATAACCACCAAGGCTGCGAAGGAGTTGAGGAATTGCATGATTCGTACTGTTGCCAGCCTTGGAGACTTAAACGGCTGCGCAACCGTGCACAGTTGGTTTATTGAGCGCATTTTTCACAAAAATCCGATCCTTGAGAAAATCAGAATGGTCATAGGTGCCTATCAAATAGATAGTTCTGATTTACAGACACGCAAACGTGTATTGAATGCCGAGGCTCGAGGATATTTCGAATGGTGTACATAATGCGATGGTATTCGTACACAGAGCGGACGGAGCAAGCAGTGCGAAGCGACATGACGTGACAAAACTGGAGGCGACAGAAGTGTCGAGATGCATGGAAAGTGGATGGAGTGAGTGAATGGGTGGCAGGTGCGGCTGGTCTGCGTGGGTGGAAAGGGCGTGAAGACGAATGAGGAAGTGAGGGTGAGGTGAAAGGGTAAAGGCAAATGGTAGATGGTGATGGTACAAGCATGTAAACGGGGACGATGTACTAGTGTTCGTCTATTAGACCGGAGAAGATAAAGGATTAGATAAATCATATGGTGATAAAGCCTGTGGGCGTCCATCAGAATTGAAACCTAGCGTTGGGCACGATGGCACTCACAAATAGAAACGCAGTCATTCATCAGTGGAGCACCTGGATCGGTGAAGGCAGTGGAGGGTGGATCTGCGTCTCGTCAGGCATTGGCGAGCCCGCCAAGGACCGCTCGCCGATGGTCGCTGTAGGGAGTAGCGTGTTCGTTGTCGATTGTGCCACAGAAGGCGTGTCGCTGTCGTCTTCATGACCAGCATTGACGATAGGCTGATTGTGTGGGTAATATGATTTCCGTTTGGTGGATGTGAAGTCGTAAACGGTAAATCTAGAGAAGTATTTTAGTGGGTGCATTTGATATTGGACGATCATAGACGTACTGCTCCTCCATCTGCCGAAGCTCGGGCTTCATTTTTTCTAGGTCGGGGTTGACTTTGCGCTTCGTATGCGTCAAAGGCTTCTCAACCATCAGGAATTCGTCGAGCTCGTGTGTCACGTCGAAGTTCGCCTTCTTCATCTAGAAGCGTATATCAGCGGTTGCGAACATCTGCGAGTAAAGCTGTCACTTACATCAGGAACAAAGGGCGCCGTGAGCTCCTTCGCCTCAAGTGCATCCCAGTCGATACCCTTCATCCATGGGTGTTCGTGAATGTCGACGATGCCCTGGCCATTTGGCCTGCAGCCCAACCGCTCTCCGGAATTTCGGTTAAGAAGCTGTGTATCATGATTAGTATGAACTTATATGGAAAGCGCAGGCAACTGACTGATTTCACGAACTGTACGCCCTCCTTGCTGCACTTCGCGGAGGAACCCTCCGGTAGCTTTATCGTGTCCTTCAATATGCTCTGCCGCATCTTCTCCGCACTGCGTCCTTCAAACGGCCGTCGCCGGAACAACAGCTCGTACATGGTGATGCCTAGACTCCAGTAATCGATGCACCACGTGTAGCCCTGGCGTCCAACGACCTCGGGTGCCATGTACGCCATCGAGCCCGCGACACTGGTGTGGAGCCGGCGCTCAGAGTAGTGGATAGCGACGTTGAAGTCCGTGATGTGCGCGTGGCCTGCGGCGTCGAGGAGAATGTTATCGGGCTTGATGTCGCGATGAATTATACGCTGCTGGTGGAGGTACTCGAGCGCGGAAGTGATTTCAGCCATCCAGAACCGAACAACGCTTTCGCTGATTCCTCCCTGGCGCTCCAGGTGGACTGAAACACAGATGAGTGATAATTCGTGGTAGATGCGGTTTGAGTAAGCTTACAGCGCAGATCACCACCAAGCATGAGGTCGAGGACGAAGAAGCAGTTCTCATCGTCTTGAAATGCGTACCGCAAGTTCACCACGAATGGGTGATCGACCTGCGCATATATATGAGCGCTTGCTGTGTCATAAATCCAAAGTGTACCTACCTCTTCAAGCAGACGCCTCTCCTGAATGATATTCGCAACAGCCTTCTGCTTTATGCACTTGGCTTTGTCGATGTACTTGAGCGCATACACCTTCTTGGTGCCTTTATGCTCCACAACGCGAACCTGGCAGAATATGTTAGAAAGCTCCTTTGACTCCTCCAACACGACAGATATACCTTGCCAAATGCACCTTTGCCTACTGCCCGGTGCAGTTCGAAATGATAGAGATTGACTTCATCATCATAATTGACCGGGTTGGACAAGCAGCATAGTGAAGCGCCCATTGTTCAGCTTCAGTCAGCCCTTCAAGATTCCAGAAAAAGCTGGGCTGGAAAGAAGCAGAAGGAGAGGACGGGGCGAGTTGGATAAACAACTGACGAGAGGGGAAGGAAAGTCACTTTGTATGCGTCGCAAATACAAGAAGCTACACATAGGGTCGCGGACGCTTTATTGCTTGTCAAATTGGTTCGGCTGCCGGAGAGGCTATCTGCGGCCACCGGTGCCAGATCTACAACAAAAGCGACGCCACAAAGATGGCAATCCTAACCTTGCTTCCAACCTAATGATATCCAGTAATGTTTTCAAGTATATCGCCGTCTGAGGAGAGATGTGTGCATAAATCGTCAACGTAGAATTAGAAGTATCCAATACATGTGCCTTGGACCTACAAAGATCTTCGCCCCTGTGTCACTTTCTGCTTCATGTTTGGCCTTGTGTACATCACACACGCCTTTTTGGGCAGACAAGGTCGTAGCTTCCATTCCTTCTTTCCTTCAAATATACCGACAAAGTACACCAAATGGACCCTGAAGAGCAATCCAGTCTGTTGGCACCGTCGCGCGAGCAGCTGTCGTCCGTCAAAGTATTCCCACTCATTCCATACCTGAAGCAGGATGCCATTGTAAGTGTTGCCTGTGGGTCTCATGGTAGGTGTTGAACTTTTGTACAGCGGAACATCGGTAAGCTGGGTTGTTCGGGTCCCTTGTGGAGCGCCGCTCATATTGTATGCTCACCATCGATCAGACTCTGCGCTCACCTGGGAGTTAGTTCCGATTCTGTTTGTCCCGCGCTGCCTCGTGTTCTGACGTTCCTAACCCAGACAATTGACCGCTGCCGACATCACCTTTTCAATTATTCGTCCTCTTGTGTTTAAATATGCGCGTCTAAACAACATGGCAACGATATACGCATGCATGGTTGTGAGGTCCTTCTTTCTCGGCGAGGCCGAGGCCAACCTTGCGTATTCTGGGGTCAACATCAGCAGAGCCTCTCTCTGTGAAATCTTGGCTATGAAACTCTTGGGCTATTATGCTGAAAACAAGATACATCTCGTCGCAGGTATGTTGGATCTCGGTGCCGGCCCGCAGTGCCACTTGGCTGAGAAACGGCTTGTGCTCCCTAGTTTTGACTACTGGCTGGGAACCACTGGCTGGCGCTCCAGACACCATAGTAAAGGAAGTTCGCCAGAGCTTAGGCCCTCAGTATGACCCTCATGATCCTCAGAGTGCTCTCGAGGTTTACTCTATTTTTTCTGGCCACGTTCTACCGCCCCTGACATCATGTGCAGATGGCTGTATCCACGGAGGCAAAGGCGTTCCTATCGTCCCCAGTTGTGCAAAGCATTGTAAGCGATATATACAACGGGAGAGTCGTTTTCTCCACGTCTGGTCATCGCTCGATGCTGGCAGACAACTACAAGCCTCGCGAAATTGAGATCTACGACTGTGCCACTGCACCCTTTCTCAATCACTATAGGCTGCGGGTGCCGCGATATTCCAACATTCTGGAATTCTGGAATTTCTCGGTCCTTATCGTCGTCCTTATTCTGTGCTTGTCCAGTCAGTCTAAGATTCAATACATTTCTATTGGCCTATTTTTGATTTGAATTTAGACGAAAACGTGAACCGTATCAACGTGTGGGAAGGGATCTTTATTGTATACGCCACAGCATTCACTTTAGGCGAATACACTGCCGCCAATGAACATGGTTGGAATAGTGAGTTACGTATACTCATCTAGACTGCAGTTTGTTGACAGTGGAATTCCAGTATACATAGCAAACGTGAAACTTGATTTATTGATAATCTACGGCAATGCCCTGATGCCGTGGTTAGATGTGGAACGTGTTCGACTCCTCTTTCATACTCGTGTTCATCACCTTCCTTGTATTACGGATCAAGAGCCTTGTCCAAGATGATAGTGCGTCTCTTTCTATGTTCATCTTATCTTCACTCTTGCTCAGCCCCTGGCCGCTTAGCCGGCGCGTCGAAGCTGGCCTTCGATCTCCTTGCATGTGCCGCCTGCATCTTGTTTCCGCGGTATTGCATCGGCCTCTCATAAACGCCTAATGCCTTCTGACATCCATGTCTGTAAAGCCTCGCCTTCTTCGCCATCTCTAACAACATGGTTATCCTGTAACGTTTCATCCTGTTCCACCGCAGTATATAGTCCCACTGACCCTCGGCTGATATCAGCGCCTTGCGTGCAATGATAGCCGAATTTGTATTCTTCATCGCCATCGCCGCAATCTGCTTCTCCGGCCTCCTATTCACGCTGTGGACTTTGGGTGATTATCGCCACCCCTTCACACCCTTCACAATGCTGATAATCTGGGCCGGATGTAGCGTCTGACCGATGGAGCATACGCGCCATCGCGTGGCTCATGGTGCAGATCTGGTTCGGTAACACTTACTTGAGCTTTGCGCAGGCGGAGAGCTTCCACCCCTTTTTCGGGCCGATACTGATGACGGGTTTTGCGTGTCTGGCAAATACGCTACTATTGACCAGTGAGTGAGACGCTCTTGAAGGCAAACAACTCTAACGCAGTGGTCAACGTGTGTAGTTTTGATTTCAATATTATCAAACACGGTGGCCAGAATTGATTCAGTGGGTGATATTTATTTGGTCAACAAACACAGTATTGAACTATGTTACTGACATTGTAGAACGCAAATCAAGAGGTACGCTCTTTGCATTCCCGTCTGTGGTTCGCGCCTGATGTTTGAAACATGATCTCAGTATCTCTTTCAACATGCCATCAGCACCATCGAAGGGTAAGCTTGGCGATTCTAAATACGATTGTTGGTGTTTATTATGCCCCACAGCGTCAACTCCGATGCCCTGTTCAGCTACCAGCCTCCTTTCAACTTGCTCGCCTTTCTTCTTCTCAAACCAGCCAGCTGGATTCTGACACCCCGAGCATTGCATTCAGCAAATGTTCTCCTAATCAAAATAACCGTGAGCTGTTTTCTTTCTATTATGCTTCCAGTGATTCGGAATATCGTCTAGTCATTTCCAATCCTCATAATCATCAGCCTCTATGAGCGGCACTTTGCTGCGGGCCAACGCTTCCGCGAATCCAGCAAAGGCGCTGCACAGTCCTTCTACGGCAGCCTCCCTCGGCGGATCCGCCACATCCCCTTCCTCGAAGCCATGGTCGGCTCGAACTCGCGTGACCTCTACGATGCGATATTCGAAGTCGAGGTCTCGCATGACTTCGAGCTTTTCGACGGCGAGGGACCGGATGACGAGCTGCCTGCACTGCGGTCTAGGCGACCGTCAAGGGAGCGCGAGCGTCGCAGTGGAAACGGGAGCAGACGGAGCACCGTGAGCCCAAGTCCGGCTCGGAGGCGCAAGACGAGCCTGAGGGTGGAGATGCCGGGAAGTCCGCGGACACGGAAGCTGAGCGCGTTATCGCCATTGGTGGCATCGTCCAACTCTACCGAGGTGCCCGGGGCCAAAAGCCCATTGACAAGACTATTCAGCTTCCGCCAGTCCACGCCCGCGACGCCTGAAGAGGTCATTGCGCAAGTGAATAGTGTGGCTGTCGACGGTACGCTGAAAAAGATGGAGAGTCTGCTAGATGAGATGCGCGATCTGCCTGTGCAGCGGCTCAAGGATGAGATGAAGGAGTTGCAGGTTCGTGCCATGTCCGCACTGATCCTGTTACGAAACTGATGGCTTTGGAAATTCCAGGATCGTCAAGCCCGCATCGAGAGCTTGCTGTTGATGCTGACAAGAGGCATGCGTAATGACACAGGGCCAACATCCAGTTCCTCCAGGCAGGGCACCATGTCTTAAAGTCCTCACAACCTCACTAATATGTGATAAATATTAAAACACGTCGAGAAATATACAGTCGTATACTTATATTAGAGAATACTAAGAACTAAGGTCCAATTATGTAGCTCATAATCAACTCACTCGGCATCCAACCTACCGGGATAAACTTGCTCCCAATCAGCCCTCGCCTTGCCCATGCGTCGATGAGCAGATTCGCCCACCCCGCCAACCAGCACATTGTCCATACCCACCCGGCCCACCCACCCACGCGACAGCCGGTGGCCTTCTTGAACAAGGCCTCGAGAATGACGCCGACGCCCATCATGAGGAAGAATCCGCCAACGCTGGCAAACTCGGTCCCGCGGCCCAAACCCCACATACCGAAGTCGTGCAAGACTGCGCTCCAGAAGAAGGCGCCCATGACGGAACCGACGCGGCCGATAATCATGGAGAGGGGTTTCGCGCCGATACCGATGAAAGAACCGCGGAAGACCTGGGAGGAATGGTTAGTCTTGAAACAAAGAAGGGAATGGAGGGGCATACCTGGTGCCATCGCTTCGCCCAGCATTCTGCCAGTGAGGTGGAAAGCCATGGCGAATCAAATAGAGTGGGCCACTGCGAGGGCTGCTGTCGGAGTAGGACAATACCGCAGATGGTGAATATGTCGTAGGCGAATTGAATTGTCGCGTATATGGTAATACCCCCAGTGAAGCTGAGGACGCTGGATATAGTATACCGAGGAACAAGCGAGAGCGAATAGTCGTATATGGGCGCGCCTACAGAGGTACCCGCATTGGGTGGCAAGAAGTGACGAAGGGACGAGAGAGTGATGTCGATAACAGCGAAGTGCTTGAGGGCGGATACAATGGTGCCCCAGAGGAAGGCGGGCGTTGAACCAGTGTTGCGGGTTTCGCGAGGGAAGTACCAATCGTTTGCCCAATTCCAGCCAATCCCTCTGAGGTTGAATGAGAGATCGAGCGCGTCCCATAGAGCTGTGGATAATAATACGGGGTCGCTGGTATTGGTGGACGGGACGTCGATGTGCCCATTCGTGCTGCCATTAGATAAAGCAGGGCCGTTGGCAGAACCATTGGAATGGCCATTCGGAACCTTGGGGGGTACTTTCTTGTGCGATAAACGTCGGTATGGTTCTTGGGCAAATGCCCACTCGATGACGCGCATGCCCGCAGCGATCATGGTCAACTAATCACGCAAGATGTTAATACGCGCCAAAGACCACAAATGGCTGTATACGCACACCCAATCCATATCCCAAGAACTCATACCCTGGATCGACTTCTCCGCCAGGTTGTGCGACATCCAGAAGCGTTGCTGCTCGAAACAGGAGCCAAAGCGTGCCGGGAAGGAGTGCCAGGCGCAAGACAAGCGTTCGGGGAAGTATAACAAGAACTGCTGCCACATAGTATGCCAGCGCAGCGGGCGAAAAGATTGTGAGGAAGTTGGCTGGAAAGGATCGACGTCAGTGAATTGGAAGTAGGACTACTCTGACCGCTCACAAATAGAAATGGGGATGCGGTCGCTAGGATTCGGCACCTGTGCAGACAGCCTGGGCGGGTGTCAAGGATTGTGAATTTTTTCAAACTGAAAAAACTCACCAGGTAGGCATCATTGTTCAGTAAGCTGGTTGGCACAAGCCTTGGTCGTCCTCGGTGGACTTGAGCTCGTGTTGTGGGGGCTGCGGGTGGGAATAACCCAAATTGGCGCTGGCCCCTGGGATCGAAAAGGCCACGTGCATGTGACGCGCCCGCAGCACAGCATGCTCCGAATTCGAAAAGCGAGGCCATCGCCTCAGCTGCCTATCCTCACCGTGCACAAAACATCAATATATGGTCCGAATGCCCTATCATCTGGCTCATTTGGCGAGGAAAACCCATCTACTACACGAGTTCCGTATTCTAAAGACAGCACACAACGAAATTAATAACGGGCGTTTCCAGCTGGGGCATGCTCTGCCCTACTTTGAATTATGGTAAAAACTCGTAGGACCCAGTGGTGCCCCAGGCGAAGCACACAAGACGGATTATAAACTAGGCAGTGTCAATTCACGGATCCTGCACCACACTTTGCTTGGAATCTATTCCCGCGTAACAGAGGTTCTTCACGTTCTCCGCCCAACGGGTTTCGCCAGGTTATCGATTAAGGATACATATGCCTGAAATCCACTGGTATCCCGATATGTCACGGGATATGCCAACTGCGTCTGCCCAGACGAGGTTTAACGGCATGTATCTTGGTCCTCGGAACCGCAACTTCCACCCCTGGATCAGTCTGACTCGAATTCGGTCCTTCTGAAACGTCGGAATACTAGGACAGCGCAGAATGATTCCCGATACGCACCGGGATATATCTTTATCGAAAGATCCGCAGTTTCTACCGGTCGGCTTCGAGGCGTATAAAGATTGAGCTGGTTCAAGCAAACAGGCTACTTCCATAAACATGTCCACCGCAAAGATCCACATACTTCTGACTGGTGCCACAGGTATTGTACCTCCTCTCCTTTTCCCGTACGATCTCATAACGCAAATATAGGCTACATCGGCGGCAGCGTTCTGGACCGCTTGCTGATGCATCCTAACACGGCGAGCTTCGTGATTACCGCCCTTGTGAGGTCCCCCGAGAAAGCTCAAAAGCTTGAGTCGCTGGGACTGAAGACCGCCGTTGGCTCGCTCGCAGACGCGGCGCTGGTGCAAGACTTGGCAGCGGCATCGGACGTGATTTTCTCGATTGTAATTGAATTGGGACTTTTCTGTTCAACTTCGAATTTGCTGACGGAAGGGACGACAGGCTCCTGTCGAAAGTGAGGCTGCCACGGAGACAATACTGACTGGCGCCAAACAGCGATATCAGAAAACGGGTACCCGTGCTGTTGTCATACACACTGTAAGCCTACCTATCGATTCTAGCCTACTTTATTGATTTCATTTGTTCAGTCAGGCACATGTATGATTTATTCCCTCCTAATTAGAAGATATATTGATAGATTTGATTATAGCCGTCGTGGCGGATGAAGGCGACGACACGGGCCCAAGCGATATCGTCTTGAGCGACACTGACGCCGACAGCATCAAAGCATTACCTCTGACCACCCCACATCGCAAGGCCAACGCAACTCTAGTTGCAGCGGACAAAGAAGGTGCGTCTCCTCTCAAATACTCTCTCCACAACTCTCTAGTAATCTATTCAATCCAGGATATGTTCGGGCCCACATCATCTGCCCGGGACATGTATGGGGCACCGCAACTGATGCGGTCGTGGACGCGGTTGTGGAAAATCCCCAGTCAAGGCTCATTCCCCTGTTTCTTGGCATTGGCGCGCGGAGAGGCGCTGCGGCCATGTTGGGCCTGGGCAAGAACATTTGGGTGCACGTTGGCATCGATGACAGTCAGTGGCATTACCCTCTTATATATGCGCATGCGCTAACAATTAGCACAGCTGCTGAGCTGTATATAAAGCTCTTCGATGCGGCGCAGGCGGATGACACCACACCGCATGGCCGCTTCGGCTTCTACTTTGCAGAGAACGGCGAGCTGTCCATGTATGATTTCAGCAAAGCCATCGGCGAGGCGCTCGTCTCCGCGGGAAAAATTACCTCGCCTGAGCCAACGTCGTTTAATGAGCAAGAGATCGCTGCGATGCCGATCGTAAGCGTTTCCATTTCTGGGGCGCCGTGATTGTGGATGATAACTTTTGGCGTGTCAGGTGAAGTTATGCGGCAAGAATCTTCGCGTAAGAGGAGATAACTCGCGAGCTGTGGGATGGAAACCAGTGCAGGACGTGCAGGCAAGTTCTAACTCGTTCGTGCAGCAAATGGGTTGTTGATTAATCACATTTTATAGACTATGCTGGCTATCATCAAAGGCGGTCTCTAATTTACACTTGTACATTGATCAGGCAAATATGCATACGTGCGGTTCATCCTTCATACCCTCGTCACAGACCAGACCATCGAAAGCACAATATAAGTCTGGTAACGCTGCCAATCAGTCAAAATTCCAGGCTATGCTGGCGAGCATCAAAGGTGATCTCTCATTTATGCTTCTACATATATTATGCAAATGTGCATATATACGCTCCGTAATCACAATCTCGTCACAGACCAGACCAACCACAACACGAAGTAAGGCTGGTCCCCCTTCGCTGGGTCTCTCCTCGGATTCTCCCTGATCTCCGCTTCAACGCGAACCGTCCCCTTTTTGAACACGCCCCCGTCCCAAAGCGCGGCCCAGCTCTCCGGCGAGTGGCAGAACATGTCCTCGCGCATCGCGCCCGTCTTGAACCCGCGCTCGTGCAGCCCGTTGTGCGAGCCGAAGATCACGGAGCCGGGCTCAGGGGAGAGTAGCGCGCCGAGCGCGTCCGCCAGCTTATGCTGGTGCGCCTCGTCGAAGAGGTGGAAGAGCGAGGAGGCGTGGATCGCGGAAACGTGCCCGCGCAGCGGGTTCAGCGAGGTCAGCGTGCCGAGCGCGGGTGGTGGGCTGTTGGGGGGCGCGTAGAGTGGCGGGGTGGGATCGATGTGCGCGGCGTCGAAGACGTTGCCTTCGATGAAGGGCACTGGGAACGGGGCTACATACAGCTCGTTTCCCATGTCCCAGAAGTCTGCACCAAATTTGGGTCAGAATTGGGGGCTCCATCATCACGCCGAGCTCACCTTTGTGAAGATCCGAGCCTATGACGCCGGTTATAGGAAAGCCATCGGCCACGGCTTTCCTAAGATCATTCCCAACTAATGAGCAGTTAGCATGATTCAATCTGGAGCACAAAATCAAGCTCACAGCAACATCCGATGTCAAGGAGAATGGCAGCCTTGCGCTCTTTCCCCAACTTCAAGACTTCCTGATAAACAGGCTGTCCAGCTATTTTGAGGCTGCTTTGGATCAGCGTCGGCTCTGTGATCTGAAGAGGCAACGTACGTGGTGAACGCGAAGCGCCTAATACAGGGATACGGATGAACCTGAATAGTCCAACAGCATCAGCACCGATTCGAAAGATACGACGACCTTGTCCACCTGGTACGCTTTCGCCTGTATGGCGACTAGATGCGCCTTCAGCTCGTCGTCATTGTGAATGCCTGTCTGCTGGCGCAGGAACTCTCTTTCCTGCGGCGCGAGTGCATAGTAAAATTCGTGGTTAAGCTCAGGCGTGAATCCTCCGGACGACGAGCGATCTGGGTTAGGGGAAGACATGGTGGTATTAGGAACGAGGTCCAAGATAACTTCATGTGGCCATTCGAACGTCAACGATAAAGATAGGATGGGTGTGGCGAGTGCCGAGTCTGCCGAGACAGTCTAGTTGCTGCACGTGATGCAGCGCTATGCCCGCCCGATGTCTCCGTTATATCCGGGTAGCTATACTCTTCCCTCGCAAAACATTCGTTCGCATCCACACAGCTGGGGCTCTCCCGTCGCCCGACTGTAGGCTCCCAATCCCGCCCGTCCCCTCGTCCACCTCTTGCGACATAATCGCCATCGCCATCGCCATCGCCACCTCTGTTTTAAGACTCCTTACTTCATTTACGACACATCATGCTTATAATGTATTCTATCTTTCAACCCCAGCCTGCTTGATATCTACTCCTGGTCGCCTCGCATCAAACTCTGCTAGATAACGCTCTGCTCACAGTCTACAAAAGCATGACTGGCGTCAATTACATGTTGTGAAATGTCCTGGCAGACGTCCTGCGCGAAATCGAAATTCGGAGGCACGCATCGCTCTCTAGCTTCAGTGTACCCTTACCCGCGCCTGCGATTTGCCTACCAAGCTGATGTGAATGCTTGGCGCTGGAACTCTTTCAAGCTCACGAAACGTGGCACGACATTGATTTTCGGCTGAATCTTAGGCTGTCTCAGCACTAGGGCGCGCTATATTTTGATTGAAATTAATGTCAAGAAGAATGGTAACCCTGCACTTGTTCGGATTCCTCCACCTCAGGACATCCGATATGCACACTGCTTGGGTAATTTTGAGGAGAATAGAGGGCAAAAGCAGTAGATAGTGTCAGGGTAACGAATAGTGTGAGCAAGCAAAGAACGCGGCGGACCAGCAAGCAGAAAGAGACTAGTTAATTGAGTGGCTGGCAGCCCAGGCCCGGGTGGAAATCAGGTCGCGGCCAAGAACACCTTTCGAGTGGGTGGACGACAAGAAAAGAAGCGCGCAGACTGCGCGAACACAGTAGGTGTCCCATATATGGATAGCCCCCTGAGCCCTGAGCCAATCGGAGCGATTCCTTGAGGTATTGTGCTTACAAAGCCGATACCTCTGAATCGAGGTATCGTGCTGACAAAGCATACCTCTCACAAACACCATAATCGCGCCCAATAGCTATGCACTTATCTCGCGAGACACTCGTCCACTTTGTTGTCGGCGGTATACAACCATTTCTCTGTTATTTCCAGCAGGCTCAGATCAACACTCTCAACTCCTATCTTATGGCACTCCAGCATTTCTCGACTACAGCCAGTCTGGTGCTCCAAATTTGTCACACAGCGTTCTTTTCCAATCACTTTGCACGATTGATACTTAGCGGCCATCACATCGTCGTCGTCTCGAGCCATACACCTCAGAGAGAACACACGAATCTTATTCTAGAGGCCCTCTTGCCTTGCTTCAATTGACCACTTGACCATGAGGTATACATCATCCATCTCGCGAAGAGGACATAAGGTAGCGCCTATCCCGACTATTGCCGCGCCGCTGCCCCGACACCCGACGCCGATGGGCGCGCTCAAGTTGGCTGCCCGCACGTGGTGCTCTCTCGATCAGGCAATACAGACAGGAACAATCTCCTCCACTTGATCTATCTCTAGCCCACCGAGCACGAATGAACACCTTTCACACTGCAAGACTGAGGTCTCGGGCGAGGGTGACGAACATCGCTGGCTCGCAGATAACATTTCATCAGTATTTCCTTGGGCCTGTTTACTGTGCGTCATATCTGTTTTTTGATGTGAACGTTTGCTCCCCACGATACTGACCCTTCTCTCCAGTGTCAAATGGCGAAACACCGAACCCTACAGTTCGTTCAAACAGCTCTTCTTGTTGCTCAATTTGTTGACATTCAAGGCAGGCGAGCCAACAACGAAGCTCTGCTTCGCAGGATCGCCCTCTGGAAGTGGGTGATGGAGGATCAGGTCAGATCATGGGCGCTGGGGGCGCGATGGCAACTTTGGACAGGAGCACAATGGTGCGTTTCAATCGTACCTCTTATCCGATTTATCGTCTCATCGGAAGGCGACCTTGATAGCCCATGTCAATTGGCACCACTGCGCCAGATTCCCCGCCTGCAACCGCCAAGGAACGAGGATTCGTCGCTACAGTCAAGCGCATCATCACGCAGCTTAAGCTCTCGCGTCACCGATCCCGCGCGCCCCGCCGCCCACCTCATGCGACCTGACCGACTGCCCGTCCTGCTCCCTATCTCGATTTCGAGACTCCATGCTTTGCTTACAACGACTCGTGCTTGTAATATACTTTCTCATTAGAGTTACGAGGAAGCTCTCTGCCTGATGTCTGCCCACAATTATTTCGCCTCAAAACTCGATCAAGACACAAACTGACCGTCCGTCCCCGTCCCAACCCCACGCGAAACGTGGCGGCCTCAATTGCTTGCTGTGTATCGCCCAATCATCAACCTTCCCGCTCGAAATGAATCACCAGTCTACCGGATCGCATTCCAGCGCAGTAGGCACTCGGAATGCCGTAGTCTGCTCGTAAAACATTTCAAGACACTGGCGCCAGCAGGTACTTCAACCTCGTGTCTTTGATGCTGAACTGGATCTATCTCAGCATGAGTGCGCACAGCAAGTCGATTGTGTGTCGTGATACCTCCGCTCGTTGAACAAGAACGGAGGTACCGTATGCGGAATGGTTCGTCTATGACACTAACCACAGTGCACAACTGGGTGGTCAGATGTACAGGACACTTGCACAGTCGCGCAATCATATTGTAAGTTTGGGGTCAACAATCTATAACCTCCCTCTGTCACTCACGGGATCAGAGCACCTAGATGCTTCATGCTCGGCTGCATCCTCGGAGATCAAAGTGGTGCCGCCTCGGGCTGCCCGGATGTATGGGCAATCCTGAAAGGACACGCTTTTGCTACGGCAGCCCAAATAGGTGAGCGCTTCCCGTGCCGCGGTGATGCTCTGGCTGACCAAGATGATAAGAGAGCTTTCCCAGCCTCACAGCCTCACAGCCTGTCAGAAATCGGGAAGTGCAATCCATGAGATTCCGGACCTGAGCGCTGTTCACGAGTGGTGCAGCGGGATTTTGGTAGGATATGACCCGATTCCACACCATTGATCATCCTAGAACGGTCGGAGCCACGCTGCCTGAGTTACACCCGGCCAATTTGCAAGGAAACATTGGAACTTGGGCGGAACAAAGGCTTGCTGCATCCTGTGGATCGTATAAAGACGCTTGAGATTTGTCCCACTGGTCCCATTGTCCACAATACCCACTTGAATGCCTTTTGTCCAAACAGCAACGGTCTTGTTCGCGGTGTTGATCACGAGCTTAGCATATGGTGCGTCGTACCCTGATCCCATCTACGGCATCTGCGCCTGATGCACACATATTTATTCAGGAATTGCTGTGTGCCTCTTCGCAGAATCTGTCATGACGATGCTGCGCAAGCGGAGGTTGACTGGCCAAGTTAGCTGGATGCTGGCGATCCCGTCCTTGCTGATCTTCCTGTTCACGTCCCTGGTAGTTGATCAGTCATCCCCCCGGCTACATTGCTGATCGCCATTTACAGAATGTCTTTGGACAGTGGGCTAACTTTTACGAAGCCGTGGTTGTCTACCCAGAGGGCCCGCTTGAGTTCTTCAAGCTCATTACATCACCATGGAAGATGGCTTTTCAAACCGGCCAACTAGGAGCTATCTTGTTGACTGACCTTTTAATGGCGAGTCCTCCTGGCTCATTTCGGTCAATAATCTGCTGACATTCATGAAATATCAGATTTACCGTACTTTCATAGTGTGGAATTCAAACTTGTACGTTATTGTGCTCCCATGCATGACATTCGTGGCCACCTTCAGTGAGCACTGGGATCGTCAAATGACAATTCTTGCATACTCATGGTCGGTGCAGCATCAGGAGTGATGTTCGTCCATATCCAGCGCGTTGTCAGTATGTCGACGAGTATTTTTCAGTCTTCCATAACAGCTTGGACGATATCTTTCCTGATGTGCAGCTTCGCTACTACAGTATATTCTACAGGTGGGTGGCAATCTATCACATCCCCAAACCGTACTTATTAAGCCGCCATTCACCAGGCCTCATTGCCTACAAACTAATCAGGAGTGACAGGGATGTTCGCGAGTTCAGAATATCATCAAGACCGAGCGCGGGACACCGTATTGTGAGAATCCTCGTTGAATCGGCAGCGATCTACTCTACAATGCACTTGCTTTACGCGATTCTGTACGCAGTGAACTCGAATATCGAAGCTACGCCATCTTTCATGGTACGTTGTCCCTACGTCCCACGATGCAGGTGCTGATAGGTCTGCACAGGAAGCAGGTGTTGCGAGTATCACCTGCAGTTTAATCATCATCCGCTGTGAAACGGTGGAGCCTGTGGCATGTGAATCCCAACGATCCGTCCCCTTTGGTCGTCCAAGACAAGATTGGAACAGTTCCATCGAATCGGGCAACGTTTGGCAAGAGAACACAAAGTTGCCTGATGATGCCGTTACTGCTGCACCTCATGCGATGCAATCAGATACTCGCTAAGTTGAACCGTTTGGAACTCTGCCATCGGCCATATTGGCTGTGTTGTGCACAATATTTTAGTTATTCATGTTTATCGCCCTGTAATAACTGGGCGAAGTGAGAATATTAGTAACTTGATCTACATCGGCAGTGTATTCATGGTAGTACATTTATAGGTAGGATTTTTCAATATTAACAGTGTAAATACAAGATGATCAGCGTCCATTCCTTGGACAGCAAATTCTACTACAACGCCGACTTGGCAGGCAGCGGACGAGATATAGAATTTGGCAGTACTCTGGGCTCAGAGATTTCATTGAACCTCGAGCTCGAGCCATTTATATAGGGCCCTGAAGAGCACAAAATATCAGCCTCGTTCTCAAAGCGCACAAGGGCAACCCGCCGCCACTCACAGTAATCTATCAAGCTCGCGCCAAAAGCAGTGCCAAAATCAGCGAACAGACGACCAAAGTTTCTCGGCATATTTGCCTCTCTTCGTCCCTCGGGCCAGTCCCAATCCTTCCCACCCACCAGTCGAACCGTCTACCCAAGTGGCCAAACTCCTTCCTCTCGAGCGTCCCGACCACCCTTCCCGACTCGCTCACTATCCTGATTATAGCTCCCTCCATCATAGCTAAAATCCAACCGAGCCCGTGGACAGTCGTCTTCATATCCTTCACCCGCTCAGGGTGTTGCCAGACATGTCGGTAGATGTCATGGAGGACGTTACCCATGAAGATGGCAACAATCGTCTTCAGTGCAACGAAACTGGGGCTCCAGTTGCTTGTGATGGCCCCAAAGGCCACTGCCAATGCCATGAAGATCACGCTACTCACCAGCATCTCGCCGCCGTTCGGCGCCCCGCACAGATATGTATACTGCGGGTGCATCTCTATCAGAGCGCCGTCGCCTTTTGCCCACCTATAAAACCTCCAGTAAGACCGCTGGCCCTGGTGCCACCAGGGGTGGGTGACTACAACGCGTGGCGCGGCCCAGAACCCTTCCCCGCCATTGCCAACTGTGAAGTCGCGCTTTCGCAGGCAAAAGTCGATGTCCTCTCCGCCCCCCGTCTTCGGAAAAGCCGGGTCGTAGGTTATCCCGTCTCGGACGTTGCGGCGGACTATCAGGTTGGCGGTTACGCCCCACGGTATGTCCTGCGCGATCTTCGTGGCGATGTCCCAAAAGTAGGTGACGCCCGCAAAGCGGATGGCGGTGCTCGCGATGCTCTCGCAGAGGGGAAACTGCGCGTTCCCGACGAAGCCGGCGGCGTTGGGGTGCGCCCGAATGGCCTGCTCGCCCTCCACGAGCAGGTCCGGGCTGGGGATGACGTCGTCGTCGAGGGAGTGCACCCATTCTGCGGCGGATTCGCGCAGGCCGCGGTTCCGGGACTGGCTGGCACCGAGGTTCGTCTTGTTGACGCAGATCCGCACGTCAGGACGATGGCCGTACTTCTCCTCTAGCAGCGCCACGTTGGGTGACGTTGGGTCGTCTATGATGATGATGAACATAACTGAACATGTCGGCGACGACTTGAGGTGCAGAATGCGATCGAGGTAGGGGATCTGGACGCGATGGGAAGGCACTACGACGTCGAGTGTCAGCCTTCTGCGCGCCTGCGGACCGAGCCACGCTTCCAGCCTCGCCGTCCCTTCATCGAGCACCTCGAAAGTCCAATCGACGGTATGTCCATCGCACCCCGCATCCCCATTGCCTCCCACTGCGCTTCGCAGCCGGCTGGGGATCATCCGCGAAGCGCCGAACCGACGATACAGCTGGAAGAGATACGCATCGCCCCCCTGGCCTACGAAGATATCGGGTAAGACCTTGCCATCGAAAATGTCCATGTGAGTCCGATGGAGAACAGAGAAGGTGGGCATACCGGGAAAAGTGGTGTCGGTGAAGGCTACGCAGCCGGTTCCATGGGCGACGCCCTCCGCGGCGGCGATGGAGGCGAATTCTGAATGCACGCTTCGCATCCACCCCTCGTCGAGCAATTCCACGTCGGTGCCCATTGGGACGAGGTAATCGCATCCATCCCGCCATGCGCGCTCGGCAGATTCGCGCCAAAGGGCGCATATATGGCCCCGCGGCTGGTTGCAGATCAATGTGGTACTGTCATGGATGCCTTTCTCGAGGAGTACCGTCTCCGCTTTGGACTGCTCTGGGAGGAACGCGTCGTCATGATCGATGACAAGGTACACTCGGCACCTAAATTGGGCGGACGGAGACTGAGTGTCCCGCCATGTTGTCTTGAGGAAAGAATCCGCGAACTTCGAGAGGCTCTCGAGGCAATCCTCGGGTCGACGGGAGAAGCGGGAGGTTATTGGGAGAAGGACTGCGAAGGTCGTCGCCTCGGGGGGCGGCGTTGCAGCCATTGCTGCCTCGACAATGGTGCAGAAAGTGCGTTATGAGACCCAGCTCTCAGAGCTCACTGGCACGATGGCTCGTTGCACGATAGGGTGATAAGAAGGAGATAAGGTTACCGATCGACTTGCCCTCGCGATGGGCTCGTTTCGTTTGCGTTTCTCGAGTAGCAGACTTCAGGAATAAACCAGAGTCCATAAAGAACCCTACGCGTATGCAATATTAACGCAAAAGTAATACCCAGCCAATAAAGATATATATATCTGCGACCCAGCAATCGCGCACGGCTCACACGAGCCCCCCGCCCCCCATGCGCACCGTGTCCCCCACCGCTCTAACAACCTCGCCCCACACGCGCCCTACGACCCCCGCGCCCGCGCCCGCCGCCGCCAATCTTCTCCTCACCGCGTCCGCCGCGCCCACTCCACCCGCCCCACCCACCGCGCCCTGCCGCCGCCGGATCCGCAAGACGAGCGAGACGAGCGGGAGCAGCACGCACAGCAGCGCGAACGTGTACGCGCGCGCGCCGAGGATGGGGAGGGCCGCGCGCAGGAGCGCGAGCGTCGTCGGCGCGCGCACGGCCGCGGGGTGTGCGGGGGCGCGCGGGGGGCGCGGGACGGAGGAGGTGGACACGGTGCTGGAAAGGGAGCGTGAGCGCGGCGCGGGCGGGCGCGGGGACGCCGGGGCGTGTTTGACGGTTATATCGGACGCGAGGGAGGCGGAGGAGAGGGAGGGCGCGAGATGTGAGAGGCCGTTCGGGGCGCCGGAGCGGGAGGTGCGCGGGACGATTGTGTGGGTTGATGTGGTGGAGAGGGAGGAGGAGGAGGAGGAGGCGGAGGGCGCGGGGGAGACGGCGCGCAGGGCCGCGGGGTGTGCGGGCGTGGGTGTGGGTGTGCGCGGGGGGGACGGGGGTCTCCGTGCGTCCAGGGTCTCGGTGTGCAGGGTTTGTAAGGACGATGCGAGGGCCTGTAGGGGGTCAGTCTCGGTGCAAATCATGTAGTTGATGGCTCACGTTGCGCTTGTCCGCTGGCAGCTCCCCCTCGTACTGCAGGAACTCCTTTGCGTAGTCCCACTCCTCCAACCGTGGGAGGACGTGCAGGCAGTACATATCCAGCACCTTCTCGTACCCCTCCCCGTCCTGGGGCTCCTCGAACTGGCCGCGCTTCGCGAGCCAGTCCTCGATCAGCGTGCGCCCCGCATCCGGGCAATCGAGCTTCATGCTCGAGAGCACGAGCGTGATGAGCACCTGCGACGGCAGGAACGCCGCGCTCGGCTTCCGGGGCGCATGCGCCGCGGGCGTGAACAGCGCCAGCGAGCGGTCGTGCAGCGCCTGTATCAGCGCCGCAGCCGGGAGCGCGCGGGTGTCGCGCAGCGCGGCGGGGACGGCCTTGTCGTCCGCTGCCGGCGCCGCGTACACGGTCGTGTCGAGCGTGATGCGCAGGACGTCCCACTTCCGGCGGTGCTCCGCCAGCGCGTCGGGCGCCGGCCCCGGCGGGGGGTGTAGCAGCGAAAATGCAGAGGCGATGAGGGCGTGCGTCTGCTCGATGTCGCGATGGAGGAATGCGCGGGCGGCGCGGTTGTAGAGCGATCGCAGGGTCGCCGCGGTGGTCGTGCTGCTGGCGGCGGGGGCGACGGGGCTGCCTTTTAGTGGTATTACGGCGGTGGGGTAGTCTGTAGTGGTCATTGTCGCTGTGGGCATTGTGCGGCCAGCAGCTGGGTATGGGGGCGAGGAGGAAGGAAGTCGCTAGCAAAACACATGCGCTACCGGTAAATGACAGCCTGCGTCCGCCAGCCTCGGCCTTCGGCGCTCGACCACAGCACCTGCCCCACCCACCCCCTTTCCCAAACTTTCTCTCTTTCTCTAGCGTACATACATCCAGTGGCGCGGACCTCAAAATCAAATTTCGAAGCTCCAAAGCCAAACGCCGAACACTACATACAGCCAGCCAATCAAATTGCCCACAAACGTCACTCGCTGATAATACCTTTGTATTTCTCGGGCGGGTTGTCTCCAGGCCTATCCTTTGCCCTCTGCGGATCAAATGGCCCAAGGCCGGGCCAAACATGCGCCATGCATGCCGCAAACCGCTCGTCCTCAGATCTCTCCCTTTTCAGCCGCAACGCCGCCTAGAAAGGCAAATCAGGGGTATTCAAATTCACCTCGCCCCGAGCCCATCCAAATCCGCATCGGCCGATCGCCCTCGGCCCATCCGGACATTCCGCCGTGCCCGCTCATCCGCCGCTGGATTGAAACAAATACATTTCGCTCTGTGCCTGACATCGTCCGATTCCGCTACTCAGTGCTCAGCCCTACTCGAGCATCCCGTACAGCATCTCTTTGGACATCCCTTGGTGTATCCAGTCGGGCACCCTATCGGGCATACTATTGAGCATTCCGTGGAACTGCCAGGTTTTCCTGCATTGCGGCGAGGAGATCGATAATAGACATGAATTCCGTTGAATGCTGGACGCGGCTCGGACAATGTGGATTATGGGATAGGAGGGTCACTCATTTCATCTACAGTATCGAGTATACCACATATGTATATAGACGCGCCACGGCACGGTATCCAACATAGATGGAATTCTCCCTCTTCCGGCCCTCGGGCAGGCTATATGCGTACTCTCATTCACTTTCGGCCGTCTTGCTCGCTCAGACCCGCATGGCTCCCAGCCAACTCCTGATTTGCAAGACCGTCGCATATAATGTGGCTATAGATATCAATATTGATACGAGCACCTCTATCCACTCGCGAAAAAGCCGATAACGGCGCCCGTGGCGCTGGGCGCGATCGTGCTCCCCAGCAGCCCCGTCCGCGCCCACGCGTCCACGAGCAGGTTCCCCCACCCGAGCACCCACACCGCCGCCCACGCGCGCCCCGCCCACCCCCGCACGCGCCGCCCGGTCGCGCGCGCGAAGAGCGCCTCCAGCACGCACCCGCCGCCCATCGCGAGGAAGAACCCGCCGACGCGCGCGAAGTGCAGCGTCCCCCACATGCCCCACATGCCCCAGTCGTGCATCACCGCCGAGAGGAGGAACGCGCCGAGCACGCCCGCGCGCCCGAGGGGGGCGAGCGGCTGCACGCCGACGCGCACGAACGCGCTGCGGAAGAGCTGGTGCCACCCCGCGCCCCAGAACTGCGCGACGCTGGAGGCGGCCCACGGCGCGCCGAACAGCGGCGGCCAGCGCGCGGGGCGCTGGCGGAAGAGCAGGATGAAGTTGACTGTATTCAGGTCGTAGATCATCTGGATGACCGCGTAGAAGAGCGTGCCCGCGAGCAGCGTGATGCGCGTCGAGCGGGCGTAGCGCGCGAGCGGCGGCAGGTGGGGGTCGAAGATCGTGCCGCCGAACGGGCTGCCGACGGTCGCGGGGTCGGACGCGCGCACGGCGTACACGCACGCGTCGAAGAGGGCGAAGTGGATGAGGGCGGAGCGCAGCGTCTGCAGGAGGAAGGTTAGCGTGGAGCCGACCGCGCGCGTGGAGGCGGGGAGGGCGGGTGCGTGTGGGAAGGACCAGCCGACGCCGCGGAAGTTGGTCGCGAGGTCGCACGCGTCCCAGAGCGCGCTGCCGAGCGTGGGGTGGGCGGGGAGCTCGGCTTTCGCGTCCTCGCGGTCGGTCCGGCGCAGCGGCTCCGTGTACGACGTCCATTCGACCATACGCAGCACCATGATGAGCATATTAAGCTGCGCACGCTTCGTCAGCTTCAGCGCTCACACACATAGCAGCGACTTACCCCCAGCGCGAAGTCGAGGCACTTGAACCCCGGGTCCCCATACGTGAGCGCGACGTCGACGGACGTCGCCGCGTGGAACGCGCTCCACAGCGAGAGCGGGAGGACCGCGAGGCGGAGGGCGTGCGTCCCGGGGAGGATGACCAGCACCGCGGTGAGGTAGTACGCGAGCACGGGCGGGAGCAGCTTCGTGAGCGCGACGTCGGTGGTTATGGGCAGGCGCGTGTCCGCGGGGGGGACGAGGCTGGACAGCCTGCGCGCGACGCGCGTGAGATGCTGGGGTGGTGTATGGGGTTGATATGCTCACCATGCTATCGCATCGCTCATGGTTTCTTTGATAAATCCTCCTCACGGGAACTGCTGTGTGACCTCTGGTAGTATTGAATCTGTCTGTATCAGACGAACTGCTCTGGACAAGTAGCCTCAATCAGCCATGCAGTAGAGTTTCAGCGTACATTTTAACGCACCTGGATTCCTCAGAACCTCGAGCTCAACCAGGCAGAGTAAGCAACGAAGACTTTGCCCAGTAGCACTGTGTAGAAGACCAGTAGTGAGTGCAGCAATTGAGCCCGAGGCAGGACGCGGTGCCTTGGATCATGTGATTTTCCCTCCATCGAGTCTACTGTACCATTTCGACCGTAGGTTCACAGGGTGTGACGCGTGATGGTGTGAACTTGGTTGGAGACAAGTTCATTCGGGACCTTTCGGCCAGATTCTGCCTATTATAGGCAGATCTGTCACCAAAATCGTATTATAGGCACCGAAAATGAAGCTATTTGCATGGATGACGCGTGACGAATACTTCGTAGGTTCAGTTCACGACTGCCTGTGATGCGTGACGTGAACCTACGGTCGAAATGGTACAGTACTTTCACTTGCATGCCTTGTGAAGTACAATAACACGGATAGCTTTTGTATGTTAGGCACTTTCTTCTTCTTCTTTCATCCATGTCAACTCTGACCAAAGTGAATCCAGTGTCTAATCTACTTCTACAAATGCAAGAGCTTGATCTAGCTCATCAGGTAAGTGAAAGCATTATCACAAAACTTTGTAATGTTTGAGAATGCACATAATTTGCATAATAATAATCATTATGATAATCTTGTTGGTATATCCTTACTAAGGAGGCTATAGTTGCCTCCCGAATCACAAAGTTTGGAAAAGTTGTGGATGGCTACAAAACACTACCAAAAAGATGCTTGTGCCTAGTCACTCTAAATGATTATAAAGGATGCTATTCTTTAGGCCAGGCCGATGATTTTTTGGATTCACAGCTACAGTGGCCGCCAAAAAAAATGCACGCGCCTTAAATTGTGTATAACTCCGCGGGAAGTTAATATTTTCTCAAGGTATAAGTGATGATCTGGTAGCGTAGCATATACTGTATATTATTATACGCACATTGTTTACAATCAGAGCTGATTTGCATATGCTGCAGCCGTTCCGGCTCACCCCCCATTTTCTACTCTGGTAAAAGCAAATTCTGCAGAGCCGAAATGAACACCATTGGAAAGTAGACAGAAATTAGTGTCAAATCGATATATTAAACATGCAGAACGGTTGAGTTGCTGGGGAGCTATGAGTCGTGCAATCTGTGCATTTAGGCTATATTTTCCCAGATTGACGCCCCAAATAGCTTATTTTGCAGTTTTGTATGCTCAATATCTCCCCAGTAGCTTAACTGTTCTGCATGTTTAAAATATCGATTTGACACTAATTTCTGTGTACTTTCCAATGGTGTGCATCTCGGCTCTGCAGAATTTGCTTTTACCAGAGTAGAAAATGGGGGGTGAGCCGGAACGGCTGCAGCATATGCAAATCAGCTCTGATTGTAAACAATGTGCGTATAATAATATACAGTATATGCTACGCTACCAGATCATCACTCATACCTTGAGAAAATATTAACTTCCCGCGGAGTTATACACAATTTAAGGCGCGTGCATTTTTTTTTGGCGGCCACTGTATATTGGCAACATGCAGCAAGTGCAACGACATATGAAGTTACTGGCAGGCTTTTCTTCAGGCCATCTGTCTTCCAAAAATACAAATAAATTGGCAAGACGTAGCAAGAGCAACAACAACTGGACTCACTGGCAAGAAGAAGAGCTCCCAGCAAAGAAGCCTAGGCCGCTTCGTAATATTATTGACGGTATTAAAGCAGAAAGATTGGCCGATAAAGAGCGCAGTATAAGTGCTAAGCAGCAGAGTGAGAATATGGTGAGTACTATGCAAGTATAGCTTAATTTATACCTACCTCCCCCCCACAGGACATCGATATAGACGGTGACACCCAAGCCGTGCAAGATGTGAGTCACACAAAATATTATGGTGCCAAACTAAACACCAGCTTCAAGTTCTCTGATGAATCCACAGACGAAGACGAACTACCTGCCCCTGTGCTCGCTAAGAAGAAATCGGCACCTCTAAAGAATCTCTTTAGTGGCAGCGCCACACATGTCAAGAGAGAGAAAGCCGTCGCTCCAGTGGAGGATGGGTCAGACGATGATATTGAGATTGTTGAGGAGAATTTGAGGCCCCAGCCAAGGCCAACGAAGAGCCAATCGAAGTCAAAAGGGAAGGTGAGTAGCAACCACGTTCATTTAACGAAACTTTCCTGATCCGAACACACAGGGGGCTGTGAAACCTGATTGGTGTGTTTTCTCACACCCTCTCACCACTGATGCTCACACTGGATCACACCACTTTGTTCTTCTTTTCCCTCAGTGATTCTTATAGGGCCATCGATTCTGGTGAAGAGCAATCGGCTTTTATCAACAACTGGCAGGACAATGTTGTCGAACCTCCCAAGCGAGCAGCTGTCAAACGACGGAGCGGTGCTAGCAAGGCAACCACACCAGCCCTTACTTCTGGTACTTCAAAGCATTCTCAACCCTTGAAGGCTCCATCCAGTTCCCAAACGGCATTGAGCAACCAAGTAAAGATCAAGAACTACCAAGATGATACTAATGACGACAGTGATGGCCTACTCTCGGAGAAAGATGAGAGGTACGGGGGAGAGTGACTGCTTGCTGTTAACAGCCCCTATAAGGGCAAAGGCAGGCGGGTCACAAGTTCGGTGAGTAGTCAATGTCTAATTAACATACCTGGGTCGCTTATACGCTCAACAGTCACTCGTAAAAATCAAGGAGTCAAGCACCAATCAGGGCCTTGCTGTACCTACAATAGTCTCAGAGTTCAAGCCCTCCTCAAGTCATTCGTTACCACTGCAGTAAGGCTTTCCTATATTATAATACTCAGCTAATGTATGCACATATAGACAACTTTCAAGAGTGAGGAATCAGACATTAAACCCTTTTCGGCCACCCTTGTGAAGAAGCCGTCGGGCAAAGTCACCAACAAGCATTTGCCAGTTGGATACCTTGCTAATGGAGCCTGGCGCATTGTCATACTCTCATTCTTTCGATTCATCACAACAACCATGGAGGTATTCAATGTTACTGAGGGTACAATGGTTTTTGCTTTGACGACTTTATCTTCTGTCATTTATGGTCCCACCGGAATTAACATGATCACTATCACTCCCTCTTCTGTTCCATTCCGGCTGGTGAGCGCCTTTCTTTGGGAGACATGATGCATGTACTAACTAAAGACAGGCTCTGCAGCGCCTCTCTGACTCCTGGCGGACAATCATCGGCTCCGCTGCCATTGCAGCCCTCACCGCTTTCTTTGACTCTAGCCCAAAGTTTAATTCTGACCAGCGCCGTATGAAGTTTGCCCAGCATTTGTATGAATATCAATGTTATCTCTACAAGTACGCTGATGGGGAGGATAAGAATGTAAGTCATTCAATGTCATAAGATCTCAAACTGATATCTTCTTTGACTAGCACTTCAAAGGGCTGTTTCATAACTCATTCGTCATTTCAACTTTTGCAGCTCATCTCAACATCATCTCCGGGTCTCAAGAAGTTCTGGAGCTCTACGCTCCCCAAGGTGTCACACATAAAGATAGGATACCGAAGGCAAGAGGTGCGCTTGCCCTTTGTGGTGTTGCAGTATGTTTTCTCTTCCATGTTATCCTTGACCCTACTAATTCAAAGCTCAGGTCATGCGCACTGTGGCATTATATGCCACTGGTGGTATCACACTAAGTAGTCTGAAGGATGAGAAGGCCAGCGCAAACAAGCAGCTTACCTTCCCTGTGTTCATTCCTCCTATCTCTAAAACTGAAATCAGAGACAAGACAACATGTTCATCCGCTTTCTCTGCCAGCTCCTGGGCAGCACCAACTGCCTATCTGGCCAAAGCATGCTATCACTCAATCACTGATGAAGATATGGACTCCATTGTCAAGGAGGCAAAAGAAATTGTCAGGGCCAGCCACCGCCAGGCCAGGGAGGCAGACTCGGATCTTGACCCAGACAACTCTCTTCTCCACCTCGGCAATGGCTCTTCGAGTGATGGCGAAAATACCATGGACGTAGGCGCACCTGAAGTTGATGACAGCGAGCCTGAGGAGGAGAACAACGATGAAGATGATGATGATGATAATGGCAGAAGCTCTAACACTATGTAGTGTTCAAGTGGAAAGGTATGACATTGCTCTGTGTCACCGCTGCACCGTTGCTGATCCCGTCCCTTTATCTAACTATAGCTTCGGCACTCATGTTTCCATCTGCCGCAATGTAATATATCTTCTCAGATATGGCCCTCTTTGTGTCGCTTACCTTTTGTCACTGCCTTGCTTGCTTGATTCAACTCAGGCGTCAACTTTTTCTTTACTTACACTGCATCTTTTTATATGAGACTTACTTATAACTCGGATTTACCTATCCTTCAATCATATCTTGAACGGCCTCTTGCTCCATTGCATATTCTGCTTGAAATCTCTACTTGGGTATGACTTCTGTGATTTGGCAGGCTTTCAGGTATCTTTCAAATGTGATTTGGGCTGGTTTCCGGCCTGGGTGACTTGTTTGCTGGTTGGTTTAGAGCATCCTTTTTTGGCTTTTTTCACGTGATTTGGTCCACTTTCCGGTCTTGAAACAGCTTGAAACTCATTTTTCTGTGTCTTTTGGTGGTTTGAGCTGATTCTAGGGATCTTAATCGAGTCTTATCGAGTCTTGGAATCATCTTTCTCAATTGCTGTTTTGTCATAACTACACTCTTTTCTGACTTGTAACTGGTCTTTCATGTAGATTGAGCCGCTTTCCGGTCTTGATTGCTCACTTGCCGGTCTTTAAATCACTTTTAATGAATCTTTTTGCATTATTTGAGTTTAGCTTTCAACCTTGAGCCATGTTTTCTGTGTCTTGTATGCAGATTAAGTTGTCTTTTGGCCTTGATTTGCTCACTTGTTGATCTTTTGATAACTTTCGCATGGTTTGAGATATTTCTTGTCAGTCTTGAGAGATTGCTTCTTCTGGTCTTTTATATGGTTTGAGTAGCTTACCAGTCTTGAACACATCTTTTTGTGTCTCTTATACCATATAATTTGCTTACTCGTCACTTTCGAGATCACTTTTTCACATCTTTTGCATAGCTTGAGCGGCTTCAAGTTGCCAGTCTTAATATATGCTTTCTATGACTTTAACACAGCTTAAGTTGATTTTTGATCTGGAGACCTTCCTTTTGAACCACATTTATATGAATTGAGCTAACTTTTACATATATTTTGTGCTGATTGGGCTACTTTCTGATCTTAATTGACAATTGATTGATCCTGATGTTGCCTTTTCCACTTCTTCTATCTAGTTTAGGCCTCATTTACACATCTCTTGATATTCAGCTTTATGCATCTAGTATTATTCTGGGGCAGGCCAATTTTCATTTCCCGTCCACGCCTACTCTCGGGCTTTGATTGTGCCTTTTCTTGGCTTTCCCATTTGAGCTTCGGCCCCAATCAGGACCACATATCACTTTGCCCACCCCCTCCATACTGATTCAATACTGATGCACTTGTCCATCTGATTCTATAAAAAAACTTTATAGAAACTGGCCATTCTTGTGTTCACTTTATTATGCTTTGGAGCAATTTCACAGGAAGTAGAAGTGACTCTTGCTTACATTACATACCATGTCTTCATCAAGGTCAATGGTCTGCTGTGGCTTTGTGTTGCGCTTAGGACCCCACTGTTTTGCCTTTGGTTCAAAATCATCAACATGGGCCGAAAGCTTGGTTTTCTTTGAAAGGGGCTGAATGGCCTCGTTTTCATCCTCGGACGAGAAGACCGCCTTGGAGTACGCTGGTGGATCTGGCGCGACATAGCTACCAGTGCGTGATATGGATTTGGCTGTGGATATAACACGAGGCGTCCCGTCTTGTGTTATTGTCTGGCATTTCATGTTGTCCTCCAGGTAGCTGACAGCTGCCAGCGCACCGTCTCGCTGCTGATCTGCAGCATCCACTTCTTCCTTGCTCTTGTCGACCTTCTTCCTCTTCTTAACCGGCTTGCGTGGAGGTGCCTCCTCATCAGAAGATACCTCAAGGTCCATAGGATTTATGTTAGCGTTGGCAGTACGAGTGACCATGGTACGTGCAATGACTGTCTTGGAGGTACATTTAGGAGTGGCAGCACCTCCATTTGGTCTAGGCATTTGTAGAGGTGCAAAAAGATAGACTTATGGTGTGAGTGTTTGTGCTGGGAAGATGAGTGTACGTTGTGACAATATTGTGGTGTGGAAAGGAAAACATGGAGGAGACTCAACCAATATCGCGTTGCCTCGGTAGCATTGACTTTGTGGCACCGTTCTCACCTAGTGCCTGTATTTCAGATGAATACACAGAGGAAACTGTGAACCTAACAAACAGTGTAAGAAGTATTGCTGTCTGTCATGAAAACCAGAGTGAGAAGGGTAAGCGTAGAGTACAGTCGTCTGCAAGATGATGAGTAGAATGGTGACACACCAATTGTAATTGATTAAGGTCACATGCACACAAATTTGGGACACAGGAGTGAAGTCCTGTAAGGTCAATTGCTTATTGAGATATTTATGTCAAGCGTGAATGCAATGCTCATTGCTGAAGCTACTAATACTAAGGTGTAAATAGATAAGTCCACAATGACATCGGCTGAGACCTCCTATACGCCCCTGTACCATGCCAATCAGCTTATCCACCCCATATTGCACTCATGCCTCTACCCGTGCTCGCATGTCTCATGATAAAGCTCGGCCTTATCCAGCTCAGCACCTGTAACATTGAATGGGTGTGTCCTTGTCTGCCGCTGCTAAATCATTGCTTGCAGAGATGTGGGGCACTTCAAGGCATGAGATGTATGCAGAAGGGCAAGTCGCCATGACTGGTATGCTTGCAGCTCAAGCTAGGATCTTGGACGTAATGAGTGTCAGTGCGGTTGCTGAGGGGGAAAAGAAAGCTGTTATTGGCCATTGTTAGACAAGAGAATGCAGCCAGATTGCAAGTCACATCACCGCAGCACAGCGTGAACATAAGTGTGTCCCTGTGCAGGATGCGCACGCAGTGCTTGCTCGAGAACACACTGTACGAGCCCTGCAGGCAGCTGCAGCCATGTCAGCACACACCATCAAAGGAAGAAGCGGAGGAAAGGAGGAAGAATGGCGAAAGCAAAAACAAGCACGCACCGCACGAACATCTGCTGCGCGATGTGATGCTGGTATTTGGTTTTAATACCCTAGGATATCTGGTCTATACAAACAAGAGACGGGATGCTCCTAGTCGGTTCGAGTGGGACAAGGTTGGCCGCCTTAATCCTAGACTGTGAAATAGTACACTAATTTAGTGACCGAAAAGGGACTTACCGAGACTAGTTTAGTTTAGTGGCTAAACTAAACCTAATTGGGAACAGTGGCTGAGAAGACTGAAACGACTT